>CAXDID010000652.1:0-236067 GCA_963988835.1 Hexamita inflata | reverse complement strand
ACTGTCAACATCTAACTTAATTTGCATTTCATCAATTTAATTTTTAAGATTTGATGTATTAATTTACATATTTAATTACTGTTTTATTAATTATTCATTAGCAGTGTTGTATTGTTACAATAACTACTACTATTTTTCAGATTTTTAATTTTATTGTTACTTCTAAAGCTCTAATAACCGTATTTTTTATTATTAACCATTATTAACATTTTTATATAGTGTTAGTATTTATTATAATTTATCGTTATCATCTTTTCGTATATGATTTTAAGAAAATTCAAATTCTGTTAATAACTGTCCTAAAACATCAATTAATTAATAATCGAATAGAGTATTTTCATTGGAAGATGTAGATTTCAATTGTTTAAAGTATAGTTTCAACTAAACGAAATAATTTATCATATATTCGCCTAATTTTTATGAATTTTTGGGTTATTACGATTATGACATCGAAAATAACATTAAAATGTGATTTTATATCTTTTCCTTTAGTTTTTATAATTATACTAACTTGGTTTCTTAATTTTGTATTAGTTACACTTCAGAAAAATCTGATTTAAAGCTATTATTAATTTTAAATACATTAAGAATCAAACTCAGTTACTTACTGTCATAATTGTTCAGTGATACTAGTTATTCTTAACTTAGCTTTTGCATGTTTTGAAGTGGAGCTATAAAATTTAGCTAAATTAATAATATATAACGATTATTCTATATTTAATTCTAACAATATAACACGGAGACATATAAATCTAAATATTACACTAACATCTAAATACTATACTTTAATGAATATATTTTAATAAGAATAAGTATACAGTAGCTGTAACATATAACCATAGGTACATAATTACAGAAGCAAAGAACGCATTAAAATGAAAATATCATTTTAAAATGTTCCTGTGATTGAAGTAATCGATTATTGAGGATGTTTTTGAGATGTACCAAAAGAGTGAGCCGATATATATAAACATCAATTCATCTGCAACTTAGCTGTTGTGAGTGAGTTATTTATTATTTAGTTAATCATTAATAACGATAAATAAATAAATATAATCACATTATATCAATCACTCAATTGCAAAGCTAAAAACGTCATTGGCGTTCCTTAGCTGCGCTAATGATCTTGACTCATTTGTTTAATTTCTAACTTGTGTGCGTATTTCTGATTCTCTTTCTTTATTTTGAATGCTTTGAACTAACTATTTAAGTAATATTTGGTTCTGTGATTATTTTTAAACCTTTGCGTATCCTCTATATTTTCTGATAACCTAGTGAGTCACATTTTGTTTGAACCATAATACAACAAAAATTAGCACACACAACACAAACCCGCTAATTAAACCCCACATTTAACTTTGAGTGAATTACTCCCGTTTGTCTTCAACTTTAGAAACGACAAATTTGGCCGTGAACGGACCAAAGTCATATTCAAACGAATACGTTAAGTTCATTTAATAAGATTTGCAATTAAGTTCTGCGCACGACCAGGAAAAGTTATTCTGGTTTTTGGAGTGAACAATTTGAAAGTGCTTCTCAACATATTACACTGTTTAAAAACGATCATTTTGAACAGTTAAGCGGGAGGTGACGTTGCTATAATCGTAGAACACATCCCAAATATCACAGTCGTAAGTTCGCTCTAGCTCCAAAGTCAGACCCGTGTTCCTCAAAACAGCAATACCGTTCCGCCAACAAGTGTACCTAGAAAGGCAATTAGAAGCCTTCAATAAATAAATCAGCTTATTCTGAAATAAGAACATTATATCAAAATTATACGTAGGAACTGCATTATCAGAATGAAGGTCGTCATAAAGCATCTGGTAACACACAGCTTATTATGCACCCTTCATATTTCCACAAGAAAATTTAATCATTCTTTCTGACACATCAAATTTATCTGTTGATTGTGTGATATACTATTTTACAAGGCCATGGTAAGATAGCAATGAACCTGTAAGTTTGTACTCTATTTTATCATAATTTATATTTTCAATAGTTTACATTGCAGTATTTATCGCCTTCTAATCATAATCAAACGTAACTTAGTATCCGGTATCGTTTCCATATTAGTATAAATAAGCTTACTAATTTGTAAACACATTAGATACAGAATCAGTATTTATTGTTATAGTATACGGAATATGTACTATCTGTTTATAGTTTTTCGAAATAACACACTTAGTTACTATACGCTTGCAATAATAAATTGGCTTAAATAGAATATGTATATTATTCGACTTACACAGTAATTTCCTTTATAAATGATATTTTATTAATTCCTTGTTACTAAGTAAGTTATATGCAATTTATATTTGGACACATTGAAAATATAGCTTAATTCCCAACAAATTTTAAAACAAGTGATTCAAAACAGTTCGCTAAATCAGATCTTTATTCCTAGAAATTTAAAATATTTTATTTAGTTATATATAGTAGATTAAACATTTTCATTTCTATAAAATGTTCTTCAATGTAATTTTTTAGATTTATACTATTTGGAATTTCGAAAGTTATAATATTTGTAGTCTTGTAGTCAAAATTATCAACAAATATAGATATTGTATCTGTAAATATATTATTGGATAATGTTAAATTTATCTAGATATCGCCGCTAAAATTATAACATTATATATTATTGTTTTAACTTAAAGTTAAACTTATTGTATATTAACTTTTATCTACTATTAATTATATATCTTATTTATAGCATTAACCAACATTAATATGATTTTAAAACGAGTTAATATAGTTAACTATTAATTTAAACATTATCATTATGGAGTGAATATAATAAAGAAAATATAATAAATTACGTTATAACTCATTGTTATTGTTTAATTGTAAATTTGAATGTTAAAATATGTTTAATGTGGTCATCTATTTATTATTACTTTATATTAAATGCGATCTGTAAGAAGTTTTAACATTATTTTATTTCTAACGATATAGATTTGTTAAAGATTCGAAATCATATTTTGTAACATTCGTATTAATAAGTTATTATTAATTACCGAGAATAGAGATGGTTTTTTATACTACATTGTAGTATAAATTTCAAAAGTCGTTTATTTTGTAATATAACTTAAAGAATAACAAGTCTTTTCCTTTTTATTATATTTTAATTTTCTAAGACACCTTCTTAGACACCTGGGGAACTTCATTTATCTTGGTTTTATTTCTCCCACTTCAAATTTAAATTAACTAAATTAGTCTCTCTAACGTTAAAATTGACATGAAGTATACTTTTTCAAAAGTAGTATACAGTAGTATAAAATACCATCCCTAACCGAGAAGCATAACTGAAAAAACACGTGGCATGCAAAAAAAAAGTATCGCCTTGTTTATAAGGGTGGTATTTTAGTGGCAGATGACTTTTTATGAAAAAATGACTTTTTATGAAAAAACTAAGAAGCCAGTTTCTGAAAATATCAACTTATTTTGAGTTACACATTTCTTATAAAACAGGATATTAATTAAATAATTATATTAAATAATTATATTAATTAAAAATATTGTAAATTATTTTTGATTATATTTTAATAATATTTTAATAATTAATATAATTACTGTAATAACACATAACTTTGCTCTCAAGGGGTAACATATTCACTTATATAAAATCATTTTAACCTAAATGTATCCAAAAATAATGTTGTAACAAGGGTCAAAATGTATGATTGTTGTCACTCGCTTACAACAAAGGGTAATAATTCTTTTTATCTATTGGGAAGATTCCTATTTTCAAAGTAAGCTCTAGCGCAATAATATGTCGACCTTGGATTTACCCCTCTATAGAATACAAAATAATATACGCAAAAATTAACTGTATTCTGTATATATAATAATATAATAAGTTGATATATGAATTATAATATAGTATATATAATCACTTGATATCATAGGTCAAGGAGTCTTCGTAACTGATTTTTGTATCAAATGCAATTTCACGAGTAATATCAGCTAGTTCGCACTGTTATTACAAAAAATCGTACTTTATTTAGTTCATGACCCTGGAGTTTTATGACATTAACTTAAACGAGAATGATTCAGATTCTACTAGTTCTTCGTCGATGAACTTTTATTCTAAACTTGTCGTCAGCACCAAGTTGGTGATTTAGGCGCTTTTATACTGCTGAACTATAGCCTTCTATTGAGTCACAGAGAGCTTCCTGCCGTGATTCAGCATTAGAAATCTTTGGATATCGGAAGAAGGAATGGAAGCTACTGCGCTGTAACTTTTTTCATATGCGCTGTTGTGCGATACGTTTAGTAGCTTCCGAGGTTTGTTGAAAAATACTGTAACGAGCGCCGCACATTGTAGATCGTTCAAGCCGCAGTCTTCAAGCTGTAAACAGGTGCAGAACTGTATCTCAGTCACTATTTAGATCAGGATGTTCACATCTTCTGTGTTAAATTTATTGCAGGACATGTTCAGCAGCTTCACATTCCAAAGTTTCTGAAGCGGGAGCTGATTGTTCAACATGTAATAAAGCGGCGCTCTTCTGAACTACTTTATCATTTCGCACTGGGATTCTAGAATCGACACCTGCGCCATGGTGGATAATCGTAGGTCCACATTATGCTCTGGGCACGCTATTTTGTCTTGGATGATGTTAAAATTTTGAACATCAGACAAATTGAAACAGCTTGAAAAGCACGAAGCCGAAAGTGAGTGTTGTAAACACAATATCTGAGTTTCCATCTGCTTCTGTTATATCGTAATATCTCTGTCTTAAATGAAACAGTCGTCTTCCACAAACTGGTGATTTTTCCTGCACAAGCATGTATTACGTATCATTATCTTGTCGAAGTCCTGGTCCAACAGCATATTGGCAACGTCCTAGAAGTGTCTAATTTTGGTTTAGGAATTATTCAAACTCAAGCACGTAAATGACTTTTTGCGATCAAAAATAGCTTCAAGAATGTCATTAGCATTACAAAACAAATCAATATTTATGATTTGTAACTTGGGAAGAAATTGCGGATCAGCTAAGTGGTTCATAAACATTTGGGACATATTTTTATCGTATTCATTGTACACTATAAGTTCTTCTAGTTAAGAACATTATTTAAGCATTTCAAAGAAGTGTTTCCTGGTGTCTTCTGGCCAAGAATAACCTAAGTCTGTATTACTAAGGTTCAAACTCACGAGTCTATTTGCTATGTTAGATCCGTGCTTCCAAGCCCAGTCCAAATTTTCTTTGTCAAATTGTGTAAGTTTTCTTAACTGTGAACTTGTAAAGTCTAGGTGCAATTTTGAATTTGGTAAAATTCGAGCGTCGTCTTTTGATTTCTTTTCATCATCTGTTCTAATTATGTTATTTGGCTACGAATCGTAAAATTCTTCAAGGTGAATGAATTGTGTTAAAATCCCTCCTGCGTTCAATCCGTAAACCGTATCAGTTATCGAAGAATAAACAAAGCCGCCCATTTTAACGTGCAGATTGAAATACTTTTGGAGGACTTACAGCGTCTTCCCGAAGTAGTGTTTATAGTCGCTTTGTTTATCAGAATTGAATTGCGTTTCTGAAATGTCTAGCTCCAAATAGTTGCTTGGAGCAAGTTATTTAGTTGTCTTATTATATGTGAACACCTGGTTTTTGCAAAGCTAGTCATCTAGCTTCTAGAGCTATTGGTATTGATCATCGAACGAACGAGCGATAACGGCTTTGAACAGTGGATTGAATGCCAGACTTAGAGTTTTTAGCTTCGCGGGTTTGTATTGTATTATTTACTCGAAGATGTCGAAAACGACTTGGCATGTCAATTTATTTTAGTTGAAGTTAATTGTGTGAATGTTTGGCGCGGTTACGAGCTGCTATAGCGTAGCTACGTTAAATGCTCGAATAGAGCATTGCTCTAGTTTTAGGTACTCCAAGGTGTTAATCGATGAACTAATCAGATTTCCAATCTGAACGTCGTCCAGTCTCATGGAGCTTATGTTGATAACTTTCAGATTTAGCGGGCGGTCTTGGAACAGTGGCTGGTTTTATGAGCTATACTTCACAATGGTAAGCGACATGGCTTTTTACAAGACCTGATGAAATATCTTTGCGAGATCTTCATCGTAAACATTGAATTCGAGTTCAATAAGTGGTTCTGTCAACTATTCTAGCATCTGAAGTAACTGACTATGATTGATTAGAGTGCGCTGGTTTACAAATTGTAGCGATGTGTTCCTTATATAATTTGAAATATAAGCTGCTAACAACTAATTTCGAGTAATACATTTCTTATTAAAGAGTTATAGCGCGCTAGGATATGAATTAAAGAAGTTTTATTCGGATATTAATTTGTTGATCATTTCATTTACTTATAGTTTTTCGTCTAAAAGGCTTTAAAGCATTTGGAGTGGAGTAATAATAATAAATTAAATTTTAATAATATATTTAATATATATTTAATAATATATTTTAATAATTTTGTAAATAATGTTAAATATGATATTAAATATGTTATTTTCTTATAAGCTATATGATTTCTTATAAGCAATCAATAGAGCTCTATAATATAGTAAATCTTTGTAAAATGAAATTCGTTTAGAAAAACATAAAAGTTATAAAAGCAATATATAATTTCATTAATTTCCTTGTATTACTTGCGATCGCATGAGAGATTATCGCAGTTGGTTTGAGCTTTGTGTTCTGTTTACAGTGGTGGGCCCTCGAAATGCTTTTTTGAATTAGGAAGAAGAATGAAGTTTATTATTTGAATCTTACTTATATCACTGCCCGGCTCAATAATGAGTGTGTTCTCCCTCCTCATCAATACACTCATTAACTCTATTTACTATTGATTTGTAAAGTGCTTCAATCACATCAAGGCCTGGTTGAGCCTTGGATAGCTGTGCTACAATAATTAACGTATATAACTCTGTATATACTTCAATAATAAGTTTCAACTTTACCTAACGTTGTATAATTTAACAATCAAGAAAATTGATTTCTCATTATGAAATGGAAGTGGAAGATCATAAGTAAAATAACTGTTGTTTTAGAGTAGCATCAATATATTATTTAATGCTGGGCCCGACTAACCCACTTGATTCCATTCTTCAAGAAGCAAAAATGCATTCATTATTTGAATATTGAGAATGAAAGCGACTGTAACTACCTGAATTATAATTCTAATTAAGCGAAGTACCAATACTTCATCTTGAGCTCCCGGTTGAGATTGAAGAAAAAGTCCTCCATTGTTTTTCGTGATTAAGAAATACCTAAAATCGTTCAGATTGACCCAGTTGAAGATGAACACCGAGGTCCTCTGCAGGTCCAGTGCTTGCGCTACTAGTTATAAATTACATATTGCGTCCGTATACCAATCATTGGATCCTCTTATTCTTTTCTCCAATCAGGCTTAACTACCATATATTTTCGAGATAAAATCTTTCATAAATTAGTTTTGTTGACTAAAACGTAGAAATTACACAGGGACATCTTAAACAAGTGATATAACTAGTTCAGATTGGTACAATATTTTATGAATTCATCCGTTGGACCCAGAAATGAAGAGAATACAAACGCTTCAGAACTGCCTAAGTTTGTTAAGTGAATTAGTTGACCTTCCCTAAACATCTTCTACCGCGTTTATTTTTGTCATTGCCGTCCTTTTCTTGCATGTGGTAATTTCTATTTTTCCTTTTTGGAATATTAAATACCGACTTTGAATAGTCGATTATGGTCTAATACGATCGAAATCATATTTTTGGCCCTCTTGTGTTAATGAGTAGTTCATGAATAATCTCCAACTTGAGATTATTTATTGGAATTTGTCATCCGCATTAGAAGTGGCAAAATATTTTAATATATAATTACTCACATAGTAAACAAGAAAAAGCAATTCCACCTCCCATAACTGTAGATGTTCGAGTTATTGTCTGAGTATGGTGATTTCGTTGTATAGTTTTTCGAGTTCGTCTTTGTGTTATCGTTCTATGAGTTGTGCTCTGGTGTTACTTTCTTGAATTTGAATTTGGGTTTATTGTTATGCGTTCACTAGTATTTGGTGCAGTTCCTGGTATTCTTGTTAATTCGAGTATATAATTTGATTCAGATGTTAAATTTCTTATTGCTGATTGAATTTGATTTGTTCGAATTATTAACTGTCGATTTGGTTTATTTGGTTTTGTTCGATTAATTTCTGCTTAAGTTGTTTTATTATCTCTTCGTAGTTTAATAGTTTCTGGTTCTGAATATTCTACTGGGCCATTAGTTCGTTTTAGTTCGATTGCTTTAACTTTTGTATTTGCATATTTTTATCGTTTAGTTGTTGTAACTGATCATTTATTTGTTGATTTTGCACTTCAATTTTGTTCAATTGCTGTAACTTAAGAGTTTCAAGTTGATTCAGCTGCTCTTTGTAGTTGATGAGGTCTTTTTGGAATGCGTTTGAGGCTATAATTGAATCCCGTAACTTTATCGCTTGTTCATCGGAATTTTTGATCAACAGTTGCTTTTCAGACTCAAGTGAAGCTTTGGAAGAAGATAGAGTTTAAATTTCTTTGTTTAACTGCATTTTGTCTGAATTCAACTGTTAAATTTTAAGCTGAGCATCTGAAAATAATTGCTTTTGCAAATTAAACTGTTCCTGTAATCTTTTAATTTCTTGCTCGTTCACAGATTTAGTCAATTCCAAGTTTTAAATTGTTTTATTTTACTCAGTTATTTTTTCTTGTTGGTTGGAGCAATTAGCAGTAAAAGTGGTGATTTTAGCTGATAACTGTTAAATATCTTGCTTTTGAACTTCAATGGTGATATTGAGTTTCTTTATTTCAACGTTGGAGTCGGTTTATATTTTCTATTTTTCATTTTGCAGTACTTAGTTGTTCAATTACAGTTATTACAGTCTTTAGTTCAGTTCTGAGCTTATTTCCTGTAAACTTTTGTTTTAGCTGTCTTTTTGTTCAATTTGTTGCTGCTGAATAACATTTTATTTAGTATTGTCAAGTTTCATCTGCTCAATAATTTGTTAGTTGTAAATATTTGTTTCATAAGCTTATTATAGTTCGCTTTTAGTTTGATTTAGTTCCTCGGATATATTTTTATATTCGGTTTATATTTGAGAGATGTTCAATTCCAGTTCAGTTATTTGATGTTGTTGCTTTTATAAAACGGTGTTCAGTTTCTGTTCATTATTTAATTTAAGTTGAATTTCTTTTTACGATTGAGCGTTTAATAAATTGTTCTCTTGATTACTGTTTTAAGATGCTTTCAGATCAAATTATAATTGTTCAATTTGCTTTTGGAGCATAATTACTGTATTGTTGGAATTCTGCTCTTTCAGTTGGAGATTTGTAAGCTGAGTTTTCAAATCCTGTTATATGTACACGTTCTCTTTAACTTATTGCTCCAAATGTTATCTTTGCTACTTTAACTATTGAGCTTCGCTTTGCTGCTGTGTTGAAATTAATGTGCTGTTTTGATGTTCAGCGTACAAATCCTCATATTTCTACTCCAATCGTTAATACTTCAGCTGTAAATTATCACTGTTTATTTTTAGTTCCTGGTTCTATATTCTGCATTGGTGTAACAGTTATTCAGCTTACTATTTCTCCAATTATATCTATTACAAATTGCTCAACAGTTAGAAATCTGTGGTAGAAGACCCAATAGTCGAACTAATCTGTTATTTAAGCTATTTTTAAAGTCCTAACTAATTATTCATTTGATCTATTTATTATTTAAGCTCATTTATTAACTCAGCTTATTGAATATTTTTGCTTTGCGTTTATTTATTAGATTTGTCAACTTACTCCATTTCTTTCTATAATTCATTATATTTATCTTAAATTTGTGTTTTAGTTTCTGTTTCTTTAGCTAATTATGTTTTATATTGATGCACTTGCAATTCTGTTTTAGAGAATATATCTTTTTACTCTACTGTCCACTTTAATATAATCTTGAGCTTATCATCACTTTTATATGCGAAACTATCAATTTATTTCAAAATCAAATCAATTTATGCTATTTAGTTTTGCATCATGATATTGTTTTATTCATTAATACTATCATATGATTATATTTACTATTTTAGCTGCTGTATTATAGTGTTCTCAGGTGCAGTTGAAGATTCTAAGTTAGTTTGAGTATTTTATATTTAATTTGTTAATTATTTAATTGTTTGTTGCAATTGATTAATTTACATATCGTATTACTGTTTTAATGAATGATTTTAGAATTCTAGCTATTCTTGTTTCGAAATAGAGGTTTATAGAGCTAAGTTTTAACCAGAGTTGAGTTATTATTCAGCTCGGCTCATTTGTAAGTCTTTTGTAAGAGAGTTAATGGTTTATTATTGTTAGTTCAATTATTATTGGTATTATTGTTGTTGTGATATAATTTATAGTTCAAGTTGTTATTATTTTTACATAGATGCTTGTAAAGCTATTTATTAGTCTGGGTTTGTTTGTAGTTGTGAGATATTAAGTTATTTGTTCAATTATTTGATGTTATGTTGCAATTCATTGATTTGTGATGTGTATTCTTATTATTGTTCTAGTATTTATTTTTCAAGCTGTTTTTATCTAACAATTGATGCCTACACCGCAGCTTCTGCATTTTAGTCAGCTGTTTTTTGCGCCAGTTAGCTTCTTAAGTTATTATTCTACTATTCAAGCTGTAACATTGCGTCATTTTAAAGTACGAATGATCTCTACTACCTGATACCTGGTTAATAGTAACTGCTGTTTTGAAGTGGTTGAACGAGCTCGTCCAAATTCAAGGAGCCGTTTTTGAGTTGGTGCTCAAGTTTATTAATTCGGTCGTTTGTTACCTCATCGTTTTCTTAAAGTTGTGAGATTTGAGAGAGGACTTCAACGTTACTTTGAGCCCGTTTTAGTGGTGAGGGTTATATTTTTTTGGAGTCAAGTTCTTACTAGAGCATTGACTCGTTTGACTCAAGCTGGGATATTTGCAGTTATTGCTTCTTGTTCGTCTGTTAAAGTTGGTTCAGTTTCGACTCGAGCTAGTTGATGTGCTGTTGGCTCTCGGTATATTAATCCTGGACGGTGGTGTGCTTGGACTTGAGCTGCTTAACCTGCTACTGCAAATTTTCAATTTCCTCATTCTATTGCTATTCAAGCTTCTGAATTTGCTTCTTTTTCTATGTTTGCGTGTTGTCCAACTCTTCTTGTAGTTGCGCTTTCAATTGAGACTCAGTTTGCGAGAATTACTGAATTTATTGTTACTACTTGCTTAATTTTGAGGTTAATTAGTCATTTTTAAGCTCAAGAGAGTGTATACGCTCCTAACTATCATTATACTGCGCTAAAACTGCAGTGTGTTTAGATTTGAACACCTCTAACTAATCCTACAATTCATATATTTCGCTCGAATTGTTTTCAATTTACTTGTATTTATATTATGATTACACCTTTTCGTTTTTGGCCTCCAGCTGGGCGATTTGGGAAGTCAATAATTCAACTTTGGAAGCCTGCTGGATGTCGAGCTGCTTCATTTTGGCCTGCGAGGCGTTTAGCTGCTGTTCCAGCTGGGCTACCTGCTCTTTGTACTTAGAAGCTTGCAACGCGGCTTTGGACTCGCTCGCTGCAAGATGCTCCTAAACTGCACTTACTTGCTGCTGGCTTTCAAGTTGTTGCTTATTAAGCTTGGCGGACATTTGTTACAACTTGGCTTCGAGGGACTGGACTTATTCTTGGCTCTCCTTGAATTAATTTTGAACAGCGCTGTGCTTTGACTTGAGAGCTTCCAATTGAGTCTGTAATTGCTCAATATTTTCGGTTTGTTGTAACTCGATCTGTCTGCATCTGGATTATGATTGAGAAAGCTGGGACTCGAGCTGGGTTGATACTTCTGACTGCTTGGCTTCTTGCAACCTGTACTTTTACTACAGCTGTTGCAGCTGCTCTTCAAGAATGATTTGCTTTTCCTGGGCTTCCTTGCCGCTTTCGACGTGCTTCTACTCCAAGACTGAATTCTGCTATTACAACTCCTGAATGTTCAAGGTTAGAGCGGTATTCTGGAGCTGCACCTTTTCGTTTTTGGCCTCCAGCTGGGCGATTTGGGAAGTCAATAATTCAACTTTGGAAGCCTGCTGGATGTCGAGCTGCTTCATTTTGGCCTGCGAGGCGTTTAGCTGCTGTTCCAGCTGGGCTACCTGCTCTTTGTACTTAGAAGCTTGCAACGCGGCTTTGGACTCGCTCGCTGCAAGATGCTCCTAAACTGCACTTACTTGCTGCTGGCTTTCAAGTTGTTGCTTATTAAGCTTGGCGGACATTTGTTACAACTTGGCTTCGAGGGACTGGACTTATTCTTGGCTCTCCTTGAATTAATTTTGAACAGCGCTGTGCTTTGACTTGAGAGCTTCCAATTGAGTCTGTAATTGCTCAATATTTTCGGTTTGTTGTAACTCGATCTGTCTGCATCTGGATTATGATTGAGAAAGCTGGGACTCGAGCTGGGTTGATACTTCTGACTGCTTGGCTTCTTGCAACCTGTACTTTTACTACAGCTGCTGCAGCTGCTCTTCAAGAATGTTTTGCTTTTCCTGGGCTTCCTTGCCGCTTTCGACGTGCTTCTACTCCAAGACTGAATTCTGCTATTACAACTCCTGAATGTTCAAGGTTAGAGCGGTATTCTGGAGCTGCACCTTTTCGTTTTTGGCCTCCAGCTGGGCGATTTGGGAAGTCAATAATTCAACTTTGGAAGCCTGCTGGATGTCGAGCTGCTTCATTTTGGCCTGCGAGGCGTTTAGCTGCTGTTCCAGCTGGGCTACCTGCTCTTTGTACTTAGAAGTTTATTTAATTTGTAATGATTGCAACTGAGTTGTTTCTGTAGTTGTTATTCTGAGTTGTATAAGTTGTTTCTAATGGTTTAACTGTTCGTTGAACATATTTTATTAGTCGTTTAGTTTTTGTTCCATTTCTTTCAAGTGATTTATTGCATCATCGTATTATTGTTAAAGCTGTACGTACTTTTATTGACTGAACAGCGAAAAATGCTAAAATATTTGATCAAATAGCTTCGAGTTTTTACAACTATACTCTAAATCGTATTGGCTAAGTAAAAAGCCCAACTAATCAACTATATGATAGTTAGAAAGATTTGGTTTCTCATTCTAAAACTATTTAAGTGCTAATTTAATATTTACAAAATTATTGGTAAGTTAGTCAGAAGTGTACTGCAACTCAATTGGATTCTTTGAATTAACTAGTGAAAGCTACATAATAAGTTCGTTTTCCATTTTTTACTTCACTTAAGCAAGAACTTTTATTTTATTGTGTGTATCCGGTTACTTTCTGAGAATAAATATTTAATTTTTGACTTAATCTGATATATCATAATATTTTGATACAACCTAAAGCATATTAAGTTGAAAATTTATCAAATCAATTTAGTTACTTGAAAGTAAAGAATTCATTAAAATGAAGCGGATTTTTAATATCTATTAATACAGTCACTCGTCATAGTTTTAAAATTTCTTTCTATCTTATCTATCTATATATAGAATATCAGTCTATTTAACGCAATTTTCATCTAAACTTTAAATTTATGTTACGCTAATAGATATTTAAAGTTAAATAGTATTTAAAGAGATGCATTTTATAGTAGAAATAACAAAAGATCATACACCATATTCAACTCTGCTTTTTAACGCTGAATCATTCGGATTACCTCTCCATTACATTACTTTCTACTCATCAAATAAATATACGGCTGGGAGTGCATCGAATTTATTGTAACTCATAAAGCTTGCCATAGTGTTGTTTTCATCTATTGCGACATTAATTTATTTTAAGATGCTACCACGAGGAGAGTCTTCATTAATATAACTTTTCATTTTTTGTTCAGTGTCTAGACTGATCAATAGTGTGTACACGTTATTTGTTTAATGCAGTGCTAGTACTCTTTCTAGACTTGAAAAGCATCCTGGAATTGGCGAATAGAATGCAAATATGCATACTCTTTTCTGATTTTGGAATTACTGTCCGTTTATGATTTTAAATTTAGAAATGTCTGGCAACAATACTTGCATATGTGGAGTGAAAATTATATAAACACTGTGTAAATCATCGTCTTCTTTTATTTCCTTTGTTCACAGGTCTATCATCAATTTATTCAGGTTATTGTTCATCATCTAGGTTAATTTCAAAATCTATTTCGTTTTTGAAAGTGTTGCTGTGTTATTGAATTGGTTTTTGCTTTTCTGGTTCGAGTGTTTCTGGCTCTACTTCCATTTGATCAAAATCGTCAAAATCTTCTATCTCAATTTCTTTTGTTTCTTCGATTATAACAACATGTTCATTTTGTATTGTTTTAGAATTAGTTTCAGAATGATCGCTTACAATAGTTTGTTATTCTACATTTAGTTATTCTTTATTTGGTTATTCATTTACATTTTAAGTTTGTTGTTCGTATTCATCAAAATTTTGTGATTCGCTAAATTCCTTTTCATCTGATTCATTAATTGTTTCTTATTTCTATTCAATTTCATTATATTCTTCATTTTAGCTCAATATTTAACTTTTCTCTTTTTAATCCTCTTCCTCTTCACTATCTAATCCACCCCTCTAGTCCTTAACAGCGTTTTAAGGTCTTTCCACCTCCTCCACACTGCTCCCGTTTTCGTCGAAGTCGCAGAACTCGTTTTCGTTCACCTCCGGTTCTCTGTAGTCGTTTTGAACGTAGTCCGAAGAGGAAGACTCCTAGTGGATCACCCTGTGAACGCACGTCATGTCTTGTTCACTCGATTCATTTTAAGGTTCTGGTTAAGGTTCTTATTCATCGTGAGGTTCGTTAGAATGGTGTTCTGTTTGTTCATTTTGTTGGAGTGGTTAAATAAGTGGTTAAGGTTAAATTTAAGGTTAATATTGTTCCATTTAAGGTTATTAAGGTTCGTTAGAGAATGAGTCGGATTGTTTTTCAAGTTTTTCGTAAAAGTCGTCGAAAGTGCTCTTTTCCTCGATGTCGTCGACGGTTTCCACATTCTGGTACCTGCTTTGATTTTAAGTTCTGTTTGAACGTTAGAATTAATTTTACTGTGAGCAGTTATTTGAATTATTTACTTGAATACTATTTTCCTAAATATATTGTTCATTTTCAATATCAACCGGCTCCTCTTCATAATCAACATCTGGCTGATAATTAAACACAATTAGTTCTAGTTTCTAACTAGTAATCTGGTACAGCTTGTACGGGACGTCCCGCAAGAGGTGGGCTTTGACGAGCGCCTCCAGCTTCTCCAGAGAGTCGGTGCCCTTCATCGCGTACCTGGTTTTCTGGAGCTCGTTGTAGACCAGGTTGAGCTCCTTGACCACGTCCTTCCGCTTGTTGTCGATCTGGCCGGCGTTTTGGATCCAGTGCTGCACCTGCTCGTAGTCGCGGGAGAAGAGCTGCTGGAACAACTTGAGGTTAACCAGCACTGCTTGTTGTAGGAGCTTCTCGTTTGTGACCTTTACGAAGAGCCGGATGCGCATCTCGTTGTACACATCAAAGAGAATCTGAAGCTAGAACCTGCTTTCTGCCTGGAACACGTACACCTAAAATTGTTTCTCTATCTCGATCAAGTTCTGCACCTGATAACAGAGCGGGTTTCCTAGGTCTTTCTGCTCTTAGTAGACCGTTTCAAGCAAAGCTATTGCCTTGTTGGACCTCTTCTCGTAATCCTCAACGACTATGTAGCGATACGCTTCATAGAGCCTATACATATCTATATTGTCGATGGTAAGATCGATTCCATTCAGCTTTACCAAATCTTCGTAAGTGACCACGTTCATCAAGTGGAATGGCGTCTTGGGCTCTAGGGCAGTTTCAATCGCCTTAGAAGTGAGTTGTCTTAATTACTAAAAAGCTTTGAAAGAGTTTTCAACTGTTAGACCTGTTTCAGATTTCTGAATTATACTGAATTTATCAGTACACGATTTCTCCAGCTCTCTATTGATTTTAAGGAGGAAAAGCTTCAGTTTGAGCGAGGACTGTGATCTTAGCTTTGTATTAGCTTAATATGCATTTATACGGGATTATGCTTGCGTTTGATTGTGGAAACTAGTTAAGTTCAACTTAAATATGTTGTGAGCTTGTTATTATTGCCTTATGACAAATTCACGTTGATTAATGTAACTTTGATTTTTTGGGTCCAAGTATTCCCATTAAAGTTATGAATGGATAGTGTCATCAGAAACTATTTAATAATCTTTCAAAGTATTCGCCACTTATTACTCATATTCCAAAATAAGTGCCTTCCGTTCATTCTTATCATGTAAATTATTCATAAACTAAGATATACTATTTGAATATCGCATTGATCGTAACTTACTTTATTAACGAATCATTTGCACACTTTACAGTCTAGTAGTACACTATGAAACCGTACGTTTCTGTAAATCACTCTATAAATTAATCATTCGCTGAGATTTTAAATACGGAAGTAATTCTAGTTTTGAACTATTGCTAAGTTGTGATTTGCGGTCCATTTTATGAAATGGAAATATTTAATCGAATTATATAACATAAGTAATAAAGTATATAAAACCACTTCAAACGAACAAACTTTAGCCAATTCGTAATTAATAAAATAAATCTGCAACACCTTATTTGCAAACATCACAAAGAACTGTAAATTTAAAATAAAATTTAACTAAAATAATTTAGTAGCATACAGTCTAGCCAATGAAAGGTCTCAGAGCACCAAGTAAAATGTTATAAAAAATAAATAATCAGGTTAATAACCAATAAGAATAGAATACAAATACATAGACTGCGATTGAAGAAGAAATTAATATCGATTAATTTATATTTGATATTTAACAGTAAGAATTATAACAATATATAAATTCTCTGCAAAAAATTGAAAATAAATAGTATATCATTGATCGAATTGATGTTATTTGCTCACGGCAAAAATTATAGTAAGAATACGCAGATTCTCTAGATTATTTTCATCGATATTCATAAAAAATATTTAGATAATTAAAATATTTCTATAAATGTTAAATAAAAGATGAATTTTCAACAAAAATATAGACTATGAAACGAAATTAACTTAGATCAATAAACAAAACTCTCGAAACTTACTGTACGAATCAGTATAAACTTGTTTAAGATTATTATGATTCTTCATATAACAACACAGTAGAAAATATGTACAGAATAATTTTAGTAATTAAGACAACTCACTTCTAAGGCGATTGAAACTGCCCTAGAGCCCAAGACGCCATTCCACTTGATGAACGTGGTCACTTACGAAGATTTGGTAAAGCTGAATGGAATCGATCTTACCATCGACAATATAGATATGTATAGGCTCTATGAAGCGTATCGCTACATAGTCGTTGAGGATTACGAGAAGAGGTCCAACAAGGCAATAGCTTTGCTTGAAACGGTCTACTAAGAGCAGAAAGACCTAGGAAACCCGCTCTGTTATCAGGTGCAGAACTTGATCGAGATAGAGAAACAATTTTAGGTGTACGTGTTCCAGGCAGAAAGCAGGTTCTAGCTTCAGATTCTCTTTGATGTGTACAACGAGATGCGCATCCGGCTCTTCGTAAAGGTCACAAACGAGAAGCTCCTACAACAAGCAGTGCTGGTTAACCTCAAGTTGTTCCAGCAGCTCTTCTCCCGCGACTACGAGCAGGTGCAGCACTGGATCCAAAACGCCGGCCAGATCGACAACAAGCGGAAGGACGTGGTCAAGGAGCTCAACCTGGTCTATAACGAGCTCCAGAAAACCAGGTACGCGATGAAGGGCACCGACTCTCTGGAGAAGCTGGAGGCGCTTGTAAAAGCCCACCTCTTGCGGGACGTCCCGTACAAGCTGTACCAGATCACCGGAAACCTTGATACTAATAACAATATTGAACTAGACTATTATCCAGATTAAGACTTTGAAAATATTGAAATCGATTTTCAACTTGATAACTTTGAAGTATAACATACATTTGATTACAATAACCATAATACAACTAATATGAAACATCAAAATTCGTAGGAGAATTCATAATTATTCGATGAAGGCGAAGATAATTAGAAAAACTAAGAAACTATTTATGAAGATAATATATAATTTAAAGAACCTCAATTTTTACCTCAAAATGAAATGATATAATAGTCAGAAATAAAGTAATAAATTGAGGATTCATTTGATAAT
This sequence comes from Hexamita inflata, assembly GCA_963988835.1. Classification (NCBI taxonomy): domain Eukaryota; phylum Fornicata; order Diplomonadida; family Hexamitidae; genus Hexamita; species Hexamita inflata. The sequence goes on along the minus strand of CAXDID010000652.1, from coordinate 217,962 downwards.
GATGAAGAAGATTTTGATGATGGAGGTTTTGATGATGATGAAGATGATTACACTAAAGAAAAAGAACAGGAAGAGAAGCAGAGACTCGAAGAAGAGCGAATCCAGAGAGAACAGGAAGAGAAGTAAAGACTCGAAGAAGAGCGAATCCAGAAAGAACAGGAAGAGAAGCAGAGACTCGAAGAAGAGCGAATCCAGAAAGAACAGGAAGAGAAGTAAAGACTCGAAGAAGAGCGAATCCAGAAAGAACAAGAAGAGAAGTAAAGACTCGAAGAAGAGCGAATCCAGAAAGAACAAGAAGAGAAGTAAAGACTCGAAGAAGAGCGAATCCAGAAAGAACAAGAAGAGAAGTAAAGACTCGAAGAAGAGCGAATCCAGAAAGAACAAGAAGAGAAGTAAAGACTCGAAGAAGAGCGAATCCAGAAAGAACAAGAAGAGAAGCAGAGACTCGAAGAAGAGCGAATCCAGAAAGAACAAGAAGAGAAGTAAAGACTCGAAGAAGAGCGAATCCAGAAAGAACAAGAAGAGAAGCAGAGACTCGAAGAAGAGCGAATCCAGAAAGAACAGGAAGAGAAGCAGAGACTCGAAGAAGAGCGAATCCAGAAAGAACAGGAAGAGAAGCAGAGACTCGAAGAAGAGCGAATCCAGAAAGAACAGGAAGAGAAGCAGAGACTCGAAGAAGAACGAATCCAGAAAGAACAGGAAGAGAAGTAAAGACTCGAGCAAGAACGAATCCAGAAAGAACAGGAAGAGAAGTAGAGACTCGAGCAAGAACGAATCCAGAAAGAACAAGAAGAGAAGCAGAGACTCGAAGAAGAGCGAATCCAGAAAGAACAAGAAGAGAAGCAGAGACTCGAAGAAGAGCGAATCCAGAAAGAACAGGAAGAGAAGCAGAGACTCGAAGAAGAGCGAATCCAGAAAGAACAGGAAGAGAAGTAAAGACTCGAGCAAGAACGAATCCAGAAAGAACAGGAAGAGAAGTAGAGACTCGAGCAAGAACGAATCCAGAAAGAACAAGAAGAGAAGCAGAGACTCGAAGAAGAACGAATCCAGAAAGAACAGGAAGAGAAACAGAGACTCGAAGAAGAACGAATCCAGAAAGAACAAGAAGAGAAACAACTTGAAGAAGAAAAAGTCAACTAATTAAAACTAGAAGAACAAAAAGAACAAGAGAGACAAAAAGAATAATAGAGATTAGAGCAACAATAATCTTCCACACAGTTCACCAATGAGCAGAGCATTTCAGAAGAGTAGTCAATTCTCACTCTAAACACTCAGCAAACGCTCACGTTCGAGGACCCCTCAGTTCAACAAAGGCAAGTTCCAGTTAAGGACATAAACAACATAAATTTTATAGTTGACAAACTACCAAAAACGAGAACATCTGAACAGTGGCAAACAATTTTAAAACTATAACAGGAAGTTATTTTGTGTTTTGACGAGAGCAAAGAATAAATACGGGAATAATTAAACGAGCAAATAAAAATAATGAAGGAATTTACGCTTGAAAAATGCAAATAATTCGAATCCGACGCTTAGTTTGCAAAAATAATTCAAGCATATGCTCAATACTAACAGTACATATTCGACACCATGGATCTGACCATATTCACCGAATTGAGCTACGAATAACTCATGAAGCAAATGGGAATCAACGTAAAGTACAAAGTGGAAGCAACCGAGCTGGAACAAGAAAAAAGCACATAAAAACTGATTTGCAAAGCATGCGTTACCGCACTCGACAAAATTATTGAAACACAACCTGAACTGCAACAAAAATAACTACAAAACATAAAAAAGATAGAAAAAGAAATAAATAACGCACTATATATTTGCACATCACTAAAATAATTATTTTACGTAGCTCGCTGCGCAAGAAAAATAAGAGCGCTTATAAACTTGCAACTCATTGGACCCAAGTAATAGCGCGAATTTGCTGAGTTAACAGTTGAAATTTAATTCAGTGAGTCAAATTAGATGAAATCGGCTGCATTTTAACTAATTTAACAATTCAAAAGCATAATATAAGCAAAACAGGAGCAGACAGCTAAAATAAGTGTTCACATTTCAAAACTTGAAAACATAATTGAAGGATTGCAAAATGAGGATAATAAATTTAAAATGCTTTTAAAAGGTTTCAAGGGCGACATATAGCAGCTAAATGAAATCCAAAAAGAATGTAAAACGTTTTTGGATAAAAGGAATAAAGTTTTAGATGTTTTACATCAATATGTGTAAAAATGATTGTACTATATAATTTAACTATCAATTTAACTTTAACAAGCGTTATGAACGTGTCCACACTGATCCGCTAAATCGTAAAATAATGAATAATAAAAATATAATCAAATTGATAATTATTTAAATAAATGTAATTATAATAATTTCACTTCAATTATGAAGCGCAAATAACAATAATATGTTGGAATACTAACAAATAAATTAATATTATAGAAAAAAATGTAAAATGTTTAAGTATTGTCAAATATTAACAGTGGTAGATTAAATAAAGACGATAACTAAATTATAAATAGATATGATAAAACTAAACAATATAGTTCAGCCTTTTCAACAAATCAAAAATTTACAATGAAACCCATTAAAATATTGGGACACGTTAGTTACAAGCCAAAAGATATTAATATTTATATAGAGCAAATAGAATACTATCACAGGTACTGTCAAAAGCTTTCTAGAGACAGCAGGTTCATGCACGCGTGCCCACTAAAGCAACAGATCCATAAAATGATGGCGGAAAAGAAGGACGAAATCGTTAAGAAATGCTAGAAGGAATCTGAACAAATGATGTCGGAGTTTTACCAGCAAATAAAGAATTCTGACGTTCAAGATTACATCGTTGATCAAACTTATCTGTCGATATAGCAGGTTCGCCTGCAGTTCATGCGGTATTTAAACCAGTTTCTGAATTACCCACAACAGTCTGTGGAGTACGAACTGCTGCAACTGACAAATTTGATTCATCTGCAACTTCCGGAGAACATACAAGAAATATAATCCAGTTAGATGCAGTCCTATTTGCAGCAGTTTCATGAAGATAATTAGAACTGCATCAATTAGCTCAACGATTTAAAATAGTAGTAAGCCGTGATGTCAATTGACTCTTCGTTCGACGAGGTCATTATGTTGCAGTCTAAAATTGTCAAAACCATAGAATCCTGTTCAGAACCTATTGCTCTTCAAATACTGCTCAATTTTTGTTGGGAACTACAAAAACGCGTGTTCGTCAGGAAAACTAATCCAGACCTTCTGAAGAACTCATTGATTAGAAACAGAAACGCCTTTGGGAAACTCATCGACTCAGACAAAAAGATCGTGTAGCAAAATGAAGCACTCAAAATTTAGTATTTTGAATTAATTGGGAATTATTTCAAATAAATATATTAATGTAGATAAAATTAGAAACTAGATGAGATACTTAATGAATATTTGTTAAATATTGTACTAAAAGGAAACGAATAATGTTAATATATTGATGAAGCAGATCCAATAGATTAAATAGAAGAGTTTACAATTAATTATGATGATTCTTAATTAGAAACATCTGATATATTAATTACTCTTAATGAGGAAATTCCAAATACACCTCCAGTTGTTAAAATATAGTTTGATATTAAACAGGCCCAAAATCAAATATAACAACATAAATAAATGGCAGATAAACAAAAAATTCTTGGGAAAAGTCCATTATAAAATCTTAAACCACTAAGGGAACCCTAATTAATTGAAAAATGATGATACGTATGAGAATAAATCTTAAATAGTCGTAAAGTATTTTATTCAAATACTGAATAAGTTAAATTCACTCTTATATATCATTAATAGCAAAAAGTATGAGTAATTTGTAATATTTTTATATTTTATGTATAATGAATTCTTTTTGCGGTGAGGGTTGAACTCCCGAATCACAAAAAGAAATACATTGACAATTATACACATGTAGGTAGTGACGTATCAAAATATTAATTTACCAGTCCATAAAGTTGATGCTTGACACTGGAATTTTGAAAATACAATAGAAATATATTATATATTATATATATATTATATATTATATATATATTATATATTATATATATATTATATATATTATATATTATATATATATTATATATTTTAGTTCAGGGAACATTAATACAAAGTTCTATTTCTGTAAATTTATTATTTAATATATATATATTTTGAAACTAATTGGTAAAAAATTATAAAAGATCATAAATCTTGAACAATTAAGCTCAACGGTCAACGTTAGAGTTGAAGTGGCATTTCTGGAATACCAGCTTTGTTTAGTGTGATCGATGATGGGTTCATACGGTTGCGCTTCTCGCCGCATATATACCACTTCCTGAGATGTGGCTCGACCAATCAGCCGCGTTACGCCCCTGGATGCTTGTACCCGAGTCGTTGGTTGCCTTGACTGCGGAGGTGCGCCTAACGTACATAGGTGTATCTAAAACTAATGATCATTCACGTGAACCTACAGTTCCTGTACAGAAGACCGAACTAGTATAAACGAAAGTTAAGTGAGTGGGATATATAAAAGATCATAAATCTCTATTGATCTTGTTGAGTGAGTCTTGTTATTGAAAGTGTATTGCAGATAAATGTGATGAAACCTATTACTAGAAATTATTAATATTGATCTATATTTCAGACTAAAACATGGTGAATAATGTATCTGTATACATATTTATTATATTTATCAGTGTCCCATTAATTGGTCGCTAATTTATAGCAATAATTTATTTTTTAAATTTTAATAATAAAATCAAAGATATCCACTTCAGTAAATGAAAAAGAAGTTATAATATACACCTATTTTAACTAATATGCTAATAAAGTAGAATTTGTTAAATAAAAGTAATTTAACACAATATAATCATGAAGATAATGAAAAATTATGTATTGAAAATTATCTAAAATCAAAATCTAAGTCTTCTCTTGCTAAATCATTTGATACCATATATTAACAAACAAAATAAATTCAAAATAAATCTTTTAAGACTACACATATTGGTGAGATGATGAAAATACGAAGATAAAATACAAACAAATACATAGAGCAAATAGAATACTATCACAGGTACTGTCAAAAGCTTTCTAGAGACAGCAGGTTCATGCACGCGTGCCCACTAAAGCAACAGATCCATAAAATGATGGCGGAAAAGAAGGACGAAATCGTTAAGAAATGCTAGAAGGAATCTGAACAAATGATGTCGGAGTTTTACCAGCAAATAAAGAATTCTGACGTTCAAGATTACATCGTTGATCAAACTTATCTGTCGATATAGCAGGTTCGCCTGCAGTTCATGCGGTATTTAAACCAGTTTCTGAATTACCCACAACAGTCTGTGGAGTACGAACTGCTGCAACTGACAAATTTGATTCATCTGCAACTTCCGGAGAACATACAAGAAATATAATCCAGTTAGATGCAGTCCTATTTGCAGCAGTTTCATGAAGATAATTAGAACTGCATCAATTAGCTCAACGATTTAAAATAGTAGTAAGCCGTGATGTCAATTGACTCTTCGTTCGACGAGGTCATTATGTTGCAGTCTAAAATTGTCAAAACCATAGAATCCTGTTCAGAACCTATTGCTCTTCAAATACTGCTCAATTTTTGTTGGGAACTACAAAAACGCGTGTTCGTCAGGAAAACTAATCCAGACCTTCTGAAGAACTCATTGATTAGAAACAGAAACGCCTTTGGGAAACTCATCGATACCGATAAAAAGATCGTGTAGCAAAATGAAGCACTCAAAATTTAGTATTTTGAATTAATAAATCTATTCGCTCTATAATTAAAAGAATTAAATAATGTTAAGTAGCTCGATATTTTGTTAATTGATTACTTATTAAAAATATAAATTAAAGGTAAGGATCAGTAAAACTACAAATATACAGATGCTTCGGACGAGGAGGTTACAGAAGATTTTGACACTGAGGAACAAACAAAAGAACCTCCAGAACCTCCTTAACAAGAATAGGAATAACAACCAAAACTTGAACCTCTACCTTATTTATATTCGTAACCTGCACAAACTCCAATTCCACCTGCTAGCCCAGTAAAACCAAAAGAATCTCCCAAACGAGAACCAGAACCCCAACAAGAAAAATAACCGTCTCCACTTCCAAAGTTATCTTCTTCAATATCCAATGTTATCTAAAACTCATAAACATCTTTAGTAAAACAAGAATCCATAACAAATTCATTTGAATAAAACGGGTTTGAAAACGTCCAACGATAAAACTCCTTAGATGAGAACCTCTTCCACTCTTCTTAAAAGAAGAAACTGTAAGATCTCGCTGACACCCTCACCTGGCACCCAGAAATTATAAACAATAACAGAACTGGAAACGAATTGCAGAAACTGTTTCTACAATTCAGATTCGAGATCAGTTAAAACGAACGGAAAGTACTCGCGAAACGGATCAAAACGTTGCAATAAGAGGAGAAAGAAGCCGTTCAAGAGAGAATGAACCGAATTAAAAATAAATATTCGGCTGCATAAGTAAGCAAGATTATTGAGCTATTCACCGAATTCGAGCTAAAATAACTTCAAGACCCAGCAAATCCGTTAATTTTTGCTCAAGAAACATATTTAGGTATTTCAGAGCAGCTTAACAACCAAAACTAAATTCAAAGCTTCAGCACTGCTTGTATATAATAACACTTTGAAACACAGCAAGCGATATTGCTGAAAATAGAAGAAAACTAGAAATAATTCAAAAACCCACAGGTGAAAACAATTAGAAGACTTCAAAAAATTGAAACGGAACTACAAAATATACTTGAAGCAGAAAATTCGGAAAAGAACAGAAAAACCCTTGTTAAATGCATTTAAAGCTTACGAAAGAATACTGCAATTAAACTTTTAAACGCATTTTAACTGGATCAAACGAAACTCTTTCTCCTGGATCTCGTAAAGACAAACTTACTTTCACCATAAATTAATGAGATTATTAATTAGTTGAAATTAATCAAAAATAGGAAGGCTCAAGGTAAAACTGAGATATTATCATAATTTGTGATTAACGAGAAGCATAAATACAACCTACTCCAAAATGAAAAAGAAATATCATCTTTCTTAAAACAATTTGAAGAATATATGAAATTGAGAGAAGGAGTTCTTGAGGAGATAAAGGAATTCGTTTAATACGATTGAGTCTCACTAAAATATTTTGTTTAAACTAATATTTGATATGATGTAACTTTATATATCCCTTTCATTATATATATCCTACTCGCAACTTGATTTTCTAAAAAGATACACTTAATAAACGAGGTAACTAGAATACAGACTACACGTAGACGAACCAATGAGCTATCAATTCAAAAACAAGCTGTTTTGAACAATTTCAATTGCAACAACACGGGTCTTTCTGACAGAGAATTCTCTAAATTCTCGATGATCAACAGCAGCACAAACAATAATCATTACAAATGTAGTAAAATCATTGCGAATATGTTATAAAGCTATTTAATAGATTGGTGAGTTATACTCCAACACTAAACCGTGTCTGAAAATTTTAACATCAAATATTTTAATATATAGATAAATACGATTACATCGACATCATGCTAGCAGAAGCTATGGAAGAAATCCTCGAATCAGATCTTCCAACCAAAGATCTACTCGATGTCATGTTACTCAGTAAGGTCGACGGGGGCTTAGACTTAATAACCCCTGGAGCATATTTCGATCTAATGATTCAAAATAGGGACATGGCGTTCCAAGATCCGACTAAAGTAAATAAGGAAACGAAAGACTTCTTCTCCAAAAACAGACACGAATTCATCAATTCTAAATAATACCCCACTAACGTGAAGTCAGAAGTAAAACTGGGACACTGCCTGGATAACCACTACTAAATCACAAACAAAGGGTTCTAATATTTAGTTGATATGAGATTCAACAAAAAGCAAAAATACGTAAGCTTAAAGATTTTTAGATACAAAATGTGATCTTTGCAACTGCAAGAATGACATCTACCACGAGCTTAATTGTAAAAAACTTCAAAGAAATCACATCTTAACCCATGATTACTTTGTTAGATAGCTGGCCGATATAATGATTGACGCCAACAAAGTTAGAGAAGTCAAAGAAGTTAGCAAGAATAATAACAACAGAACTGACCAAAAACACAAAGCCGACATATCTTTCATAAAAAATGGCAAGCAACAGTTCTTTGATATAGGCATATCATGGGACACCGAGAGATACTTCGCTGTGAAACAAAAGCATTATCAAACGGAAACTGTCAATGGTTAGCCTATAACTTGCACCCCAATTATTATCGGAAAAGATACGACGGTCCATCCAGAATCATTAGCCGCACTTCGACAAGTAGGTATCGAAGAGCCATGGTTATACCAGTAAGTTGGAATCCTAATGTCCAACTACAGAGAACAAACAGACTATGTTTTCAGGAAAAAGACTAGAAAAGCACAAGATCAACCAACAGAACTAAACATACAAGAAATTGATCAAACAGAGGAATTTAGTAGTATTCCAGTCAATGAGACAACAAACTCAAATGCTGGAACTCAGAATTCTAGCATAAGACCTAAGAAGAAACCTAGGTAGAAATCTCAAGTGCAACACAGCCAAGAGATCCAAGCCTAGATGAACACATAAACTCAACCACCTTAGGTCACCCATAATACTGATAACACCTAGACGAACCAAGGAGCTATCAATATTTAAAAACAAGTTGTTGTAAACAATTTCAACTGCAGCAACACTAGTCTTTCTGGTTAATCAAAGAGCCAAAGTACCAACAAGAGCGAAGTCGCAAGAAAATCTTAGAATCAACAAAACCCCAAACAAACTGCACCGAAGCAAGTTTCTTAAACCAAAACCCCAGTTCAGAAACCAAAGGAAGCCCCACAAGCGCCTTTACCCCAAGAAACCAAGAAAACTCAGTCGCAAATTCCACTTGTAAAATCAAAGCACACAAGCGAAACGTCGAGTTAATCGAGTACAGTATCAAGCGGAACCTAAGCCAGCGAGTGCAACATAACTATTGAAGTCGAAGCACAAGCAAGCGAGTTAAGACGTTGACATTTACGTTGAAGACCACCCTAAGTCGCCAATTAGTAAGATTCAATCCAACTTAATATTGATCTTAAAGGCGTTCTTTAAACGTAAACTCATCAACCGACCCCAATGCGAGATACTCCTATAGAAAATTAAAAGCCTGTAAGAAGTCTAGAACATTGAAGATGTTCTGAAACAGGCATCCCTACCTGCCCAGTAGGAAAATAAGTAAAGTCAAAGCAAAAAGAAGAAGGCCAAGAAGCTACAGAATTAGATGGATATTTCCATCGACGACTGGGTATGAGGCCGGTTCTCCAACATTGAGTATGTTGCCCGCGAAGACATGCGCTTGAAACGTAGACCATGCAAGTATAAATGAAAATTAAGTGAGTGGGATATATATATTATTCATTCAACCAGATTTTTAATTAACTAACATATTTTTAACAATCCATTGTTACGTTTGAGCTCATATTCTGATATTCTTTGTTATATAGAACTATTTTAGCTTTATTTTTCAATATATCTCATAAAGCTATTTAAGATTCATTCATCCACATTACTTTAGAGGTTTAAAAATGAAAATATGGCACATTCATAGATATTATATTTTTGAAGGGGAAATCATATATTTTTGTGGATTTTATCACTGCGAAAACAGGCGGTTTAGGGTTATGGGTATTACCAAATGGCGTAATCAAAGAATTAATAGGAAAGCAACAAAATTAAATAAGTCGAGTAATAACTACTTCAAAACTACCTATTCGCAGAAATATATTACATCAACATAGCAAACAAAAACACACATTATATATATTATAGTTAAAGAATGTAATCAAAGGAAAGTTCATTAAAATATTAATATATCATAGTATAAACATAATTTAGAACAAAATAACATAAACAAAATAACAGTTGCGTATTCAATGATGTAAAACTGCAGAGTATTCAATTTTTTAATGACTCAAAATATGAGGATTGAAACATCAAACAAAAATAATAACAACCTTCTCAATAAATTATACATAATATGAATTAAAAAGAAATGTATAAATAATAATAAAATATTAATCACCACCATTTTTATAATTGACAACCAGAATCAGACAAAAATATTAAATATTAATCTTTATTGAAATAATTATCTCTAGCAGTATAACTACCATACCACGCAGCAATCATCAAACATCTATACTAATCACTAGTCATACTTTAACTGAAAGAAACAGAAATATTTTGTATTTATTATTTTAATAAATCGATTTATGTCTAAAACTAATTATTCGTTACTACCGCATTAATTTAAGCGTTTACAGTATCTATTTTCTAGTTAGTTTGCGTGAAGTTATTTTTAATGTTCATATTTATATTTTATGCATCTGCCATAACTTAATTGAAATTCGTTTACATGGTTGTATTGAGATTAGTAATCTAAGAAATAGTGAAAGAAAAGTTATTCTTCATATTCAATTGATTGTTGTTCATTAATGTTGATATAGCTGATAAGTTGTTCACTGTGTCGTTTTTGAAATTTGTGATTATCGCTTATGTAATTAAATTTTAATCCGAAACTTACTAAAGCTATTGCATTATATCAGCTTAAAGCACTTTTAAGTTATCTTGGAGTGTTAAATTCGTGCTTTTAATTAGCTATTTCAAGTCTGTATGGGATTCAAACGCAAAATTAGAGAGGGTTGAAATGTTAGATTATATTTCAATCTCTAAATTATAAAATAGTGATTTCATCTCAGTTTATGAATTGAACAATTTTGTTTCAAATTTGGCATCTAATAATTACTAATTCACTATAATTTGAGATAGTTCTGATATTATATGGACACAAACTGTATTGTTAAGGTAATACCCATATTTGCATATACAAGTATTTGAAAACTTATCATATTTAAACTGATAATCACATAAGACTGTATTATTATCTTGTAATGTGGAAAATTGTACTATTTCCTAACATAATCCATATATCACATAATAATTATCTTTACATACAGTACACGTATGAAATTCTAATGATGAAATATTTACTAAATTTATAGTTAGTCCTACTCTCTAAGTAGCTGTATCAACACAGACATTCATTGTACTAATCATAATATTTATATCAACATCAACTTTTGAACACATATATCCATTTAAACTACTTACTATATCATTATATCCTGTGAGAGTTAAATTATAAATTAAAAATGTTGTTACATTATTTAGTATCTAGTTTGCAATTCCAGACGATGAATTGCAAGAAAATCTGTATGAAATATTAACATTCTCAATTTAAATAACATCGTTAGATTTAAAAATTAATGCAGATAACTACAGTCCATTGGCTATGAATTACAGCTCAGAATACTTTATAACTATATCACATTCTAAACATAGCAGTGCTCCTGCTAAAATTGAATAGTTTATCGTAACAAAAATTTCTGATTCTTCTAATTATTAACTATTTGAATTGAAACCAAAAACAGCAAATTGGTTAACCTAATATAAGTTCAATTATATTTTTGATGATTTCATTTAATTAGCGTATATAAACATATAATTTGACTGTTAAGCACTAAATAATTACTTGTTGATTACTATATTATTAATATTTTTCAATTTTTAACAATATGAGTATTCCACATTATTAACTAATATATAATTATCACAAATATTTTTGTTTTATATAACATTACTTTAAAGTAATTTATAAGATACAAATATAGAAGAAATTGTAATTGACATTAATGTTGCTTAACCTTATAAAATTCTACCTTATCTCTTAAGCGTTTTTTCTTTATTATAGCAAATTTAGCTTGTGAGCTAGAAGCTTTTATAGGGAGACTGATATTGGGAAACATGAGCGTACACTTAAATACAGGTGCTGCGTGGTATGGTAGTTATACTGCTAGAGATAATTATTTCAATAAAGATTAATATTTAATATTTTTGTCTGATTCTGGTTGTCAATTATAAAAATGGTGGTGATTAATATTTTATTATTATTTATACATTTCTTTTTAATTCATATTATGTATAATTTATTGAGAAGGTTGTTATTATTTTTGTTTGATGTTTCAATCCTCATATTTTGAGTCATTAAAAAATTGAATACTCTGCAGTTTTACATCATTGAATACGCAACTGTTATTTTGTTTATGTTATTTTGTTCTAAATTATGTTTATACTATGATATATTAATATTTTAATGAACTTTCCTTTGATTACATTCTTTAACTATAATATATATAATGTGTGTTTTTGTTTGCTATGTTGATGTAATATATTTCTGCGAATAGGTAGTTTTGAAGTAGTTATTACTCGACTTATTTAATTTTGTTGCTTTCCTATTAATTCTTTGATTACGCCATTTGGTAATACCCATAACCCTAAACCGCCTGTTTTCGCAGTGATAAAATCCACAAAAATATATGATTTCCCCTTCAAAAATATAATATCTATGAATGTGCCATATTTTCATTTTTAAACCTCTAAAGTAATGTGGATGAATGAATCTTAAATAGCTTTATGAGATATATTGAAAAATAAAGCTAAAATAGTTCTATATAACAAAGAATATCAGAATATGAGCTCAAACGTAACAATGGATTGTTAAAAATATGTTAGTTAATTAAAAATCTGGTTGAATGAATAATATATATATCCCACTCACTTAACTTTCATTTATACTTGCATGGTCTACGTTTCAAGCGCATGTCTTCGCGGGCAACATACTCAATGTTGGAGAACCGGCCTCATACCCAGTCGTCGATGGAAATATCCATCTAATTCTGTCGCTTCTTGGCCTTCTTCTTTTCGCTTTGACTTTACTTATTTTCCTACTGGGCAGGTAGGGATGCCTGTTTCAGAACATCTTCAATGTTCTAGACTTCTTACAGGCTTTTAATTTTCTATAGGAGTATCTCGCATTGGGGTCGGTTGATGAGTTTACGTTTATAGAACGCCTTTAAGATCAATATTAAGTTGGATTGAATCTTACTAATCGGCGACTTTGGGTGATCTTCAACGTAAATGTCAATAACTTCTACCAAATCGCAGCATACCTACTCCTAATATTCTTTCGGATCAACATCTTCCCAATGGCGTCTTAACTCGCTTGCTTGTGCTTCGACTTCAATAGTTATGTTGCACTCGCTGGCTTAGGTTCCGCTGGATACTGTACTCGATTAACTCGACGTTTCGCTTGTGTGCTTTGATTTTACAAGTGGAATTTGCGACTGAGTTTTCTTTGTTTCTTGTGGTAAAGGCGCTTGTGGGGCTTCCTTTGGTTTCTGAACTGGGGTTTTGGTTTAAGAAACTTGCTTCGGTGCAGTTTGTTTGGGGTTTTGTTGATTCTAAGATTTTCTTGCGACTTCGCTCTTGTTGGTACTTTGGCTCTTTGATTAACCAGAAAGACTAGTGTTGCTGCGATTGAAATTGTTTACAACAACTTGTTTTTAAATATTGATAGCTCCTTGGTTCGTCTAGGTGTTATCAGTATTATGGGTGACCTAAGGTGGTTGAGTTTATGTGTTCATCTAGGCTTGGATCTCTTGGCTGTGTTGCACTTGAGATTTCTACCTAGGTTTCTTCTTAGGTCTTATGCTAGAATTCTGAGTTCCAGCATTTGAGTTTGTTGTCTCATTGACTGGAATACTACTAAATTCCTCTGTTTGATCAATTTCTTGTATGTTTAGTTCTGTTGGTTGATCTTGTGCTTTTCTAGTCTTTTTCCTGAAAACATAGTCTGTTTGTTCTCTGTAGTTGGACATTAGGATTCCAACTTACTGGTATAACCATAGCTCTTCGATACCTACTTGTCGAAGTGCGGCTAATGATTCTGGATGGACCGTCGTAGGTTTCTGACAGAGAATTCTCTAAATTCGACTTGACTATTACCAAATCAATCAAATAGAATAAAAGAAAAAATAGAAATAACCTTCGCCAAAATCTAAATTAAAACATGATATCAATATTATCATATAATAAAAGATGATCACATATCAAGCTTCAATTATTATCTTATCAATAGACTAAAATATAAATCATGACACTTCTTACGATGATCAACAGCAGCACAAACAAAAATTTAATACGATTGAGTAAAACAATTCAATTTAACTATTTTAGGAAGAAACATTGAATTATTTGAAATATAAATGAATTATTTGTTAGATATATAATATTTGTTAGTTATGTTATTAAGATGATGCTTTAAAGTTGTTTAATTCTTTTATTTTTAATAGTTTTATAATAGTTTGATATGAATATAATATGTTTTTAGATTAAATTTCTCAGGATAGATTTAATCTAATTGTTCGCTAGACTATTATAATCTAACGAAAATACCATAATATGTTCAGTAATAATGTTAGAATTATTTAATTATTATAATTTATATTCAAAATTAATCTAATTATATTATAAATAAATTAACTTGCTATAAAACCTATTTAAGCTTTATTTCATTATTTTTACCACTCACAATGTATTAGCGTCCTCAAGGTATTATACAGTAATTACGATCATTAAAACATTAACGAAATGTCAAAAGCTTTTAGTCTACTCCACATCCCATTTCTAGAAGACCTTCTGTTATTATTCAATCTTCGCCTTCAATTTCAAAATGTTAAATTATCGACTACATAGATTTTGATATATTTCCAAAATGCGAATCTAATATTAAATCTGATACTACATTATTTTCTTCAATGATGGATTTTGAAAGCGTTATTGATGAAGAGATTTTTAAAATTAACATAACTGATGTTAACTTTATTCATTAATAGATGAAGCTCTAATTATAATAGAGCATTTTTGAACTAAAAGAATATAAGGAGAAACTTATATATGTAGATTAATATATGAGTTAGGTATTAAAGTAACTGAGTTCATTTTCGATGAATTTGATACTATAGTTGCAAATTAAAGATGTAAATGCGAAAGAATGAATTAAAAATAATATTTCACATCAATATCATAATATTTATATCCTCTTCATTATAATTAAACTTGCTCAGATCCATGTTATATAATGCATTTTCTCTTTCGTGCCATGATATAATCAAATTATCTAGACTATTAGTAAACCTATACATTAATTATATAGCATCCTTTATTATTTTGGATGGATAATGTAATAATATTATTATATTAATATTATATCCATCCTTTATTATATAGCTATCATGTATCTCACCATTTATAAATACCATTTATATAAATTTAATATTACTCAGATCCACCTCCTAACACGTTAACAATATTCTTCGTATTCTTAACCGAACTTTCCCTTCAAAAACGTTTCTTCCGGTTTAATTTAAAATTAATTCAAAAACAAAGAGAAGAAAACTGAAATTATGAACCCGAAAACGGTTCTGAAAACGAAAGCTGAGGACAAAAGGAAGACAAACGCGCCCAGATAAATCGGATTCCTGGACAGTTTGAACGCTCCAGTTTAAATTATATTGGACACACGCTAGGTGTTTATTGGATTCAAAGACGTTTTACTTTATTTGAACTGAAAAGTTGCGGTTAGCATTAAAATTGAACCAAATGAGATTAAAAATAAAGCTGTCAAAGAGAAATAAATGCGACGGCTTGTGAAGTAAACGAGGATGTAGCACAGAACCAGGAGGAGCATTGGAGGAACTTTCATTTGGAGCATGTTGGAGTGGAAAAAGAGTTGATGAGAATCAATGAAATAAATAAGTTAGACTGTTAATTAGCGATTCAGAAAATATCATATGTTTTATAAAATATATAAAATAAAATGACTCACATATTCCAAGGTACTAAGATTCAGTCATTACATAGTTTATGTACGTTTTTGAAACAACTATTAAGTATATTATAATGAACGTATTTTTAAAGTTACGATAAGTATCACTTTTTATATTTAAGGGTTAAACTGGACCCGTTACTTATACCATAATCTGCAAGTGTCAAGAGAGTGTCAGACAGCAGTTAGTCTTCGAAATATACATCAAACGAATTTGGCTTACAAATAAGGTGAAAAGTGAAAACAATCATTTATCTCAATTTGTATGCAGTGAATCCGTCTTTAGTGTCTAAATCAATTGTATTTATTTTTATTTTAATAATATTTCCACTAAAGGTGGGATCATAGGCCCTTTAGTTTGTGGGTCTAGTATTTTATGTCATTAATTCTAAGAAGTGGATCTTTTACAATACGTCTATATACACACTCATCCATTTTATTCAAATTTTCATTTCTTTTCATTTCTTTTTGTAATGAATGACATGGTAGAAATACGGGTAAATGAAAAAATGCTACAAATTACAAGGTAGGTCATGACACATCATTAATTTATTCATTATATAATTAAGAAAGTGTATTCATAATTTAATTTGGTCAACGCTAATCAATGTGAATGCTACTAGAGGAATTATCCAATTATTTTACTATATTATAAAATATTTAATAAGTCATGAAATCATATATTACTTATTAACAATTAAACTAATTTTAATTATTCACTCCCACTTCACATTAAAATGGTTTAATATAATGAAGCATAACTTAAGGTTATATTTAACTTGATAGATAATAATAATTCTGGTATAATTGATGTTTCAGATTTAACTGATTATATTTAGAAAGACAATTAGAATATATAAGTTATGGATGTTATCTAAATATTAGATATGATCGATCTTGAATTTGATAGCTATGATAATAAATTAAATTTAGCTTAATTCATATAATTTATGTACGTTTTTTAAAATTCAGAACCAGAAAATGTATGTCAAATTATCTTTTATGTATCTGATAACTTTACAGGAAAATTAGACAGGAATGCTTTCAAAAATGTTACAGAAAAAATGGAGGTACCAATGACATATGAATAATTGAACACTATTATGAAATAAAACACCAATGAGACAGGTAGAATATATTACTCCACATTCAAAGAAATATTAGACGAAAGATGAAATATTTGACGAATTATATTAACTTTCTGTTGAATGATCATAATTCATTTTAATATATTATTCTTTCTTTATAATTATTAATCAACAAAACAATATTGCTTATAATCGACAATACTATCATGAAATCAAACGTAGAATACTCAAAATTCAAAGAAATATTTGATGCGCTTGTAAATAATAATAATATCTCCATTGAGTACCATCTTCATTTTAGAGCCACCCAACGTTTCATTTCTAACGTACGTTAATAACCATATACGCACAGAACCAGGAGGAGCATTGGAGGAACTTTCATTTGGAGCATGTTGGAGTGGAAAAAGAGTTGATGAGAATCAATGAAATAAATAAGTTAGACTGTTAATTAGCGATTTAGAAATATCAGAAAATATCGTACAAAAATAAAAAATAGACTCACATATTCCAAGGAACTAAGAATCAGTTTATGTACGTTTTTGAAAATTTAGAACCAGAAAATGAAAATGTATGTCAAATTATTTTTTTATGCTGATAACTTTACAAGAAAATTAGATAGGAATTCTCTCAAAGATATTATAGATAAAATGGAAGTACCAATGACATATGAATAATTGAACACTATTATGAAATAAAACACCAATGAGACAGGTAGAATATATTACTCCACATTCAAAGAAATATTAGACGAAAGATGAAATATTTGACGAATTATATTAACTTTCTGTTGAATGATCATAATTCATTTTAATATATTATTCTTTCTTTATAATTATTAATCAACAAAACAATATTGCTTATAATCGACAATACTATCATGAAATCAAACGTAGAATACTCAAAATTCAAAGAAATATTTGATGCGCTTGTAAATAATAATAATATCTCCATTGAGTACCATCTTCATTTTAGAGCCACCCAACGTTTCATTTCTAACGTACGTTAATAACCATATACGCACAGAACCAGGAGGAGCATTGGAGGAACTTTCATTTGGAGCATGTTGGAGTGGAAAAAGAGTTGATGAGAATCAATGAAATAAATAAGTTAGACTGTTAATTAGCGATTTAGAAATATCAGAAAATATCGTACAAAAATAAAAAATAGACTCACATATTCCAAGGAACTAAGAATCAGTTTATGTACGTTTTTGAAAATTTAGAACCAGAAAATGAAAATGTATGTCAAATTATTTTTTTATGCTGATAACTTTACAAGAAAATTAGATAGGAATTCTCTCAAAGATATTATAGATAAAATGGAAGTACCAATGACATATGAATAATTGAACACTATTATGAAATAAAACACCAATGAGACAGGTAGAATATATTACTCCACATTCAAAGAAATATTAGACGAAAGATGAAATATTTGACGAATTATATTAACTTTCTGTTGAATGATCATAATTCATTTTAATATATTATTCTTTCTTTATAATTATTAATCAACAAAACAATATTGCTTATAATCGACAATACTATCATGAAATCAAACGTAGAATACTCAAAATTCAAAGAAATATTTGATGCGCTTGTAAATAATAATAATATCTCCATTGAGTACCATCTTCATTTTAGAGCCACCCAACGTTTCATTTCTAACGTACGTTAATAACCATATACGCACAGAACCAGGAGGAGCATTGGAGGAACTTTCATTTGGAGCATGTTGGAGTGGAAAAAGAGTTGATGAGAATCAATGAAATAAATAAGTTAGACTGTTAATTAGCGATTTAGAAATATCAGAAAATATCGTACAAAAATAAAAAATAGACTCACATATTCCAAGGAACTAAGAATCAGTTTATGTACGTTTTTGAAAATTTAGAACCAGAAAATGAAAATGTATGTCAAATTATTTTTTTATGCTGATAACTTTACAAGAAAATTAGATAGGAATTCTCTCAAAGATATTATAGATAAAATGGAAGTACCAATGACATATGAATAATTGAACACTATCATGAAATCAAACGTAGAATAAATTACTACCATCTTCATTTAAAACCATCCAAATATCATATAATACTCAATATACTCAATAAAATGACTCACTTAACTGTAATATTATCATCAGTACTAAGGCTCAATTTAATCATTCCATCTTCATCTCATAAATCATGGCAATCAACAAATCCACACTTAGCTACACAATAACGCTACCGCAAACTAATCATAACTAATATGTTCTGTAAATTAAAAATATGGACTCCTATGTCCACATGTACATAGAATGCATGAAAATAATTGAAAATATTATTTTAAAATGTTCCTGTGATTGATGTAATTGAGTGGATGTTTTAGAGATGTACCAAAAGAGACTAGAAAACAAATTCATTAAAAATATGTTATCATTGTTCATTATTATCGTTGTTAATGTTATAATGTTTTTGATTCAACTATTTGTTATGTTGATCGTCACGTATATTTAAAGATAAGTCTAGAGCTGCATACTCAATCCAGAATTAGTTATATACTTTTATGATTTCAATATCATTTGTCAAACATAACATCATTGTGCAAATATCAAAATAGAAATTATCACTTGGACAATAATATTAGAAGTTTTCCAGTTTCAAAATTAATTAAATAGGGTCAGGAATAATATTTACATGTTATTGTTCATTATCTTGATTGTTAATATTATAACTATTTCAATTATATCCATTGGTTATTTAGTTAATTTCCATTCCTTTTCTAAAAGAAGTCTAAAATGAAAAATTATAATTCATCTACAAACGAGATACGCGATAAAATAAAGTATTAAATTGATTAAATTGTCGCTAAAAACTTCTCTGGAAAAGAACAAGAAAAGTATAAGATTTATTAATGTGTAATATGCAGTCAAATATAAAAGCTCAAATAATTTAACGAAGAAAATATCACTCTCAAGTAGGTAAGATCGACTTTCAACTTAATTGAGCGTAACCATAATATTATTTAATTGAAAGAATTACTTAAATAGACCGTAAAGATTCTCAAACCAATAATAAAGGCAGATGATAAATATGGAGACAATGAATTTGAAAATAATTTGGATGGTGGATGGTTCAAGAGATCAGACGAATGCCAAACTGCTTTAGAAACTCTCATTTGCGCAGCAAGCTCTTGCAGTTATGCTAAACTCCCTGATAACTTTGAGGAAACAGATAATAACAACGATAACGCTGATTTTTCGGACCAATCGGAAGAAGCATCCTAGACAGATGGCGAATCTAATCAAGATGATGAATGATAAACGAATAATATATTTCCGCACTAACGATATTAACACTTACATACAAATCTCTTTTAATTTTGTTTACAACCTCACTTTTTGACTATTAATGCTTCATCCACCAAGGGATACACGTTTACGCCGTACCACTTCAGACCTAGTTTAAAAAACACAGTGTACAGCTTTACCTCCAGTTTTTGCAGGCTTTGTTCGAGCTGCTTGAAGAAGTAGTACTGCTGGTCGTACTGTTTTACTTGCAATTTTTCTATGAACTGCGCTTTGGTATGCATCCCAGTAATGGCGGGGAAGTCGGACTCGTTGAATTGGTTTACTTTCAGCCTCTGGTATGAATTCTGGATGTACTTTTGCAGGATGCCGTACATTTCATGTTAATATTAATTTTAACGATTACACAAAGATATGATTATCATTTTTTGAATTAGTCATCATGAATTATAACAAGGAATAACAAGAAAAAACATGCACAAATAGATTAGCGTGTATTTAATTGAAATACTTTTATTAAAAACGGAATTTTGATTATGAGCCGTTTTCTGATTTAATAATTCTTATTAATAATATATATCTGAACTCAGGAAGAGACACAAAATAGTAAGGATATGACTTTAAAGGGTTAAATTCCACCAGTAAGTTAACTCGTTTTACCAAAGATCTATAATTTATACCCTTTGTTAATTAAGATATTTTGTATATTTGCAAATAGTGGTTAACATGCAAATAAAGGATACCATTTGTTGTTATTATTGATAATACGAATATTCAAAAGTTGTCCCAATAATCATTAATATACACTATTGCCTTTATTGATTTTATTCTAATAAAACTTTTACATTGCTATAATTATACTGTTTCTTATAATTATACAAATTATTTGTACACGTAGTGTAATATCTCGGATCTCATGAACTAAATTTCAAAATAATTTACATTATTGAAGTTTTTCTTACAGCTATATGAATGGAAATTAATAATTATTATAATGATGTACAATTCATTGTACAAATTGATGGAGGATTTATGACTGATAACACTTTTCAATGCTGAGTCAGGTCAACTGTTCTAATTTTGTTATATTATGTATTTGGTTAGATTATTAACAATAAATCAATTTAATCTTTTGTCCCGCCTTCCACTTCCAACAAAAGTAAATGTCAAGAAAAGCATACTTAATCGGTGGCGGCGTCGGCTCGTTAGCAGCTGCCTTCTTCCTTATCAGAGACGCCGGGTTCGACGGCAAAGACATCAAGATTTTCGAAGACCTCCAAGTCACTGGAGGAAGCTGCGACGGTAACGGAAGCGTAACCGAAGGTTTCCTGTGCCGCGGCGGCCGTATGCTCAACGCTCCTACCTACGAGTGCTTGCACGCCATGCTCAAGGAGATCCCCTCCATCCAGGCCCCAGGCAAGTCTGTGTTCTAAGAAATCGAAGACTTCAACAAGGTCATGAAGACCCACGCCAACTCCCGCGTGGTTGACAAGAACGGCTGCAGACTGGACGTCGACACCATGGGCTTCAACATGAGAGACAGAATGCAGTTGTTGGCCTTGAACAGAGCCAGCGAAAAGGAAGTCGGAAACTCCCTCATCACCGACTGGTTCTCCCCAGAGTTCTTCAAGACCACCTTCTGGTGGATGTGGGCCACCACCTTTGCCTTCCAGCCGTGGCACTCCGCCCTCGAGCTCAAGCGCTACAACTCCCGTTTCTTGCACGAGTTCTCGAGAATCCAAACCCTCGAAGGCGTCGAGCGCACTCCGATGAACCAGTACGACTCCATCATCGCCCCGATCATCGAATGGCTCAAAGCCAGAAACGTTCAGGTCGACTTCGGCTGCTGCGTTGAAGACGTCATCATGGACGAGCAATCCGGCAAGCTCACCGCCAAGAAGATCTCCTACAAGAAGAACGGCAAGATGGAAACCGTCACCGTCGGCCCATCCGACCTCGTCTTCATCCAAAACGGCTCTATGACCGACGCATCCAGCATCGGCTCATGGAAGAAGCCAGCTGTCCAGAAGGGCATCGAAGACGCCACCAGCTTCAAGGTCTGGGAGAAGCTAGCTGCCAGACACGAACAGATGGGTAATCCAAAGTCGTTCACCAAGAACGTCACCGAGTCTCAGTGGTAATCCTTCACTGTCACCATGAAGAATCCAGCTCTCTTCAAGGCCTTCACCGACTACCAGATGAACGAGCCAGGCACCGGCGCCCTCATGACTTTCAAAGATTCCAACTGGTTCATGAGCATTGTTATCGCCTATCAGCCACATTTCGTCGGCCAGAACAAGGACACCCAAATCATGTGGGGTTACGGTCTCTGCCCGAACAAGATCGGTAACTACGTCAACAAGCGCATGCTCGACTGCACCGGCGAGGAAATCTTCTACGAACTCTGCCAGCACTGTAGAATCGCTCCAGAACTCGTCCACGACGTCATCAACATCCCATGCATCATGCCCTTCATCACCTCCATGTTCATGCCAAGACTCGAGTCCGACAGACCACTTCCAGTTCCAAAGAACTCCACCAACTTCGGCTTCATCAGCCAGTTCGTGGAGATCCCACACGACGTCGTGTTCACCGTTGAGTTCTCCGTCAGAGCCGCCCAAACCGCCGTGTACAAGCTGTGCGACGTCAAGAAGAAGGTTCCAAAGGTCAGCAGACACGACCACAACCCAGTTTGGCTCCTCAAGGCCCTCAAAAAGGCGTTCGTCGGCGGATCCGGCACCAAGATCGAGAAGCAAAACAGACAAAAGAAGTGCTGCCTCTGCAAGCTGACCAAACTCGCGGCCGTTGCCGGTATCGGCGCTGGAATCGCGTACTTAATCCAGAATAAGTGATATACTTTTTTATTTTATATCATTTGAGATAACGTCTTTGTGGTTTTACTTTCATATTTACATTGTGCTACATTTTATAACTTAATCTCAAATATATATCAAAGCTACAGTTACTTTTGCAGAATCTTCAATATACTCATTTGTCAAAACAACAAAATAATATCTCGTCCAGATTTTTCTATGTTAAACCAAATCCCACTCCAAACAAAATGTAAGAATATGTAACAGATTAAAACAATGAAAAAGAATAATAAATGCTAGATAAATATGAATAAAGAAGTAAAAACGGGTATTTAAAAATAAATAAAAACTAAGAACTCAAAAATATAGAATTCCTATCGAAACTTGACATTTAGAAACTTACAATTGTAAACTGTCCGAATATTAAACCTATATTGATGGGTAATATTATTAAAGAGCTAAAAATAGAGGAATGCAACCTCAAAAATATAGACGGACTAGAACTAAATTATCTAGAAGTTCTTAACCTGCCTAGAAATCAGTTGAGCTCAATCAATAACATTGGAAGATTTAAATACTTAAAAGAGCTAGACATATCTTTTAATAACTTTGGAGACATTATGTTCTTACAAGGTATCCTCGTCTCAAAACTTTAAATACAATATAATTAAATAAATGATATTTCGGTTCTAACATCTCTAAGTGACTTAAAAGAACTAGACATCTCTTATAATTACAATGTTGATATAAAGCCATTATCATCGTTGTCTCAATTAACTAAACTCTATGTTTCTGAATGTAATGTTACAAATATTGAGGTTTTGAAATCTTTAAATAATTTAGAAGACTTAGATATTTCATATTTCAAAGGAAATTGGAATTATAAATTAGATAATTAGACAAAACTCATGAAATTAAACATTAAATAAATACATATTATAGACTATAGTATTCTAAAATAGATCCCCCACTTAAAAGAGCTGGATTTGTCTTAAAACGATATAGTTAGTTTGTATACTAATAAGAAATTGATTTAACTTAAAAAATTAGAGCTTCAAAGAAATTAACTTATAAATATAACATAAATAAGCAAATTTATTAACCTTGAGTATTTAGATTTAAAATTTAACAAGAATGTTGACATACGGCCTCTTTGTACTTTAGTTTCATTAACGTATTTAAATTTACGTGAATGCAATATACAGCATTTGTCTTCTTTAATAGATTTGATAAATTTGAAAGAACTTGATATCTCTTACAATCCAGGAATCGACATTTCTGGATTAGAACATATGAAAAACTTAGTTTAATTATAGTTAGAGTGTAATAAACTCAAAAATATCAACGTACTAAAGTATTTAGAAAAGCTGAAAATACTTAAGATCAATAATAATATTTTGACTGATATTATAGCACTGTAATATTTGACAAAATTAATTTAACTGAAAATAAACAACTGTAATCTTTTTGAAATATCGGCTTTGAGGCCACTGATTTACTTAGAATATTTAGATATTTCCAGAAATTCTGTTATGAACCTGTCTCCTCTCAAGGAAATGAAACAATTAACTCAGTTAAATATAATTTGCAACAAAGTTTGTGACATAACTGCTGTTCAAGAGCTTCCATATTTCGATCAATTTATGTTACAAAGTTAAAAATAACAAACAATAATAGAATATAATTTGTCAACCAAAATGCAAGCATTTTTTGACGCAACCACATTATAAAGAGAAATACATAGAAAGCGCATTAACCATAAAATAGTACGCTACTCCATATAGTAAAAAACTAAGGACTTACTACAAAATTAAGCAACCATTCACTTCTCTTTCTCAAATAGCGTAGCGTTATTATTTCTATCTTTGAACATTAACGAAATTCAGCAGTGAATATTTACCTAATATTCATTAAAACGCAACATCAAAGAATGCACTTCATGAAAGTCGAAGAGAATAAATTACAAACAGAAATACGTATGCGAGAACTAATTTAAACATGCAACATGCGTGTTTTGAAAGATAAGTCTAGAGCTGCATACTCAATCCAGAATTAGTTATATACTTTTATGATTTCAATATCATTTGTCAAACATAACATCATTGTGCAAATATCAAAATAGAAATTATCACTTGGACAATAATATTAGAAGTTTTCCAGTTTCAAAATTAATTAAATAGGGTCAGGAATAATATTTACATGTTATTGTTCATTATCTTGATTGTTAATATTATAACTATTTCAATTATATCCATTGGTTATTTAGTTAATTTCCATTCCTTTTCTAAAAGAAGTCTAAAATGAAAAATTATAATTCATCTACAAACGAGATACGCGATAAAATAAAGTATTAAATTGATTAAATTGTCGCTAAAAACTTCTCTGGAAAAGAACAAGAAAAGTATAAGATTTATTAATGTGTAATATGCAGTCAAATATAAAAGCTCAAATAATTTAACGAAGAAAATATCACTCTCAAGTAGGTAAGATCGACTTTCAACTTAATTGAGCGTAACCATAATATTATTTAATTGAAAGAATTACTTAAATAGACCGTAAAGATTCTCAAACCAATAATAAAGGCAGATGATAAATATGGAGACAATGAATTTGAAAATAATTTGGATGGTGGATGGTTCAAGAGATCAGACGAATGCCAAACTGCTTTAGAAACTCTCATTTGCGCAGCAAGCTCTTGCAGTTATGCTAAACTCCCTGATAACTTTGAGGAAACAGATAATAACAACGATAACGCTGATTTTTCGGACCAATCGGAAGAAGCATCCTAGACAGATGGCGAATCTAATCAAGATGATGAATGATAAACGAATAATATATTTCCGCACTAACGATATTAACACTTACATACAAATCTCTTTTAATTTTGTTTACAACCTCACTTTTTGACTATTAATGCTTCATCCACCAAGGGATACACGTTTACGCCGTACCACTTCAGACCTAGTTTAAAAAACACAGTGTACAGCTTTACCTCCAGTTTTTGCAGGCTTTGTTCGAGCTGCTTGAAGAAGTAGTACTGCTGGTCGTACTGTTTTACTTGCAATTTTTCTATGAACTGCGCTTTGGTATGCATCCCAGTAATGGCGGGGAAGTCGGACTCGTTGAATTGGTTTACTTTCAGCCTCTGGTATGAATTCTGGATGTACTTTTGCAGGATGCCGTACATTTCATGTTAATATTAATTTTAACGATTACACAAAGATATGATTATCATTTTTTGAATTAGTCATCATGAATTATAACAAGGAATAACAAGAAAAAACATGCACAAATAGATTAGCGTGTATTTAATTGAAATACTTTTATTAAAAACGGAATTTTGATTATGAGCCGTTTTCTGATTTAATAATTCTTATTAATAATATATATCTGAACTCAGGAAGAGACACAAAATAGTAAGGATATGACTTTAAAGGGTTAAATTCCACCAGTAAGTTAACTCGTTTTACCAAAGATCTATAATTTATACCCTTTGTTAATTAAGATATTTTGTATATTTGCAAATAGTGGTTAACATGCAAATAAAGGATACCATTTGTTGTTATTATTGATAATACGAATATTCAAAAGTTGTCCCAATAATCATTAATATACACTATTGCCTTTATTGATTTTATTCTAATAAAACTTTTACATTGCTATAATTATACTGTTTCTTATAATTATACAAATTATTTGTACACGTAGTGTAATATCTCGGATCTCATGAACTAAATTTCAAAATAATTTACATTATTGAAGTTTTTCTTACAGCTATATGAATGGAAATTAATAATTATTATAATGATGTACAATTCATTGTACAAATTGATGGAGGATTTATGACTGATAACACTTTTCAATGCTGAGTCAGGTCAACTGTTCTAATTTTGTTATATTATGTATTTGGTTAGATTATTAACAATAAATCAATTTAATCTTTTGTCCCGCCTTCCACTTCCAACAAAAGTAAATGTCAAGAAAAGCATACTTAATCGGTGGCGGCGTCGGCTCGTTAGCAGCTGCCTTCTTCCTTATCAGAGACGCCGGGTTCGACGGCAAAGACATCAAGATTTTCGAAGACCTCCAAGTCACTGGAGGAAGCTGCGACGGTAACGGAAGCGTAACCGAAGGTTTCCTGTGCCGCGGCGGCCGTATGCTCAACGCTCCTACCTACGAGTGCTTGCACGCCATGCTCAAGGAGATCCCCTCCATCCAGGCCCCAGGCAAGTCTGTGTTCTAAGAAATCGAAGACTTCAACAAGGTCATGAAGACCCACGCCAACTCCCGCGTGGTTGACAAGAACGGCTGCAGACTGGACGTCGACACCATGGGCTTCAACATGAGAGACAGAATGCAGTTGTTGGCCTTGAACAGAGCCAGCGAAAAGGAAGTCGGAAACTCCCTCATCACCGACTGGTTCTCCCCAGAGTTCTTCAAGACCACCTTCTGGTGGATGTGGACCACCACCTTTGCCTTCCAGCCGTGGCACTCCGCCCTCGAGCTCAAGCGCTACAACTCCCGTTTCTTGCACGAGTTCTCGAGAATCCAAACCCTCGAAGGCGTCGAGCGCACTCCGATGAACCAGTACGACTCCATCATCGCCCCGATCATTGAATGGCTCAAGGCCAAAAACGTCCAAGTCGACTTCGGCTGCTGCGTTGAAGACGTCATCATGGACGAGCAATCCGGCAAGCTCACCGCCAAGAAGATCTCCTACAAGAAGAACGGCAAGATGGAAACCGTCACCGTCGGCCCATCCGACATCGTCTTCATCTAAAACGGCTCTATGACCGACGCATCCAGCATCGGCTCATGGAAGAAGCCAGCTGTCCAGAAGGGCATCGAAGACGCCACCAGCTTCAAGGTCTGGGAGAAGCTAGCTGCCAGACACGAACAGATGGGTAATCCAAAGTCGTTCACCAAGAACGTCACCGAGTCTCAGTGGTAATCCTTCACTGTCACCATGAAGAATCCAGCTCTCTTCAAGGCCTTCACCGACTACCAGATGAACGAGCCAGGCACCGGCGCCCTCATGACTTTCAAAGATTCCAACTGGTTCATGAGCATTGTTATCGCCTATCAGCCACATTTCGTCGGCCAGAACAAGGACACCCAAATCATGTGGGGTTACGGTCTCTGCCCGAACAAGATCGGTAACTACGTCAACAAGCGCATGCTCGACTGCACCGGCGAGGAAATCTTCTACGAACTCTGCCAGCACTGTAGAATCGCTCCAGAACTCGTCCACGACGTCATCAACATCCCATGCATCATGCCCTTCATCACCTCCATGTTCATGCCAAGACTCGAGTCCGACAGACCACTTCCAGTTCCAAAGAACTCCACCAACTTCGGCTTCATCAGCCAGTTCGTGGAGATCCCACACGACGTCGTGTTCACCGTTGAGTTCTCCGTCAGAGCCGCCCAAACCGCCGTGTACAAGCTGTGCGACGTCAAGAAGAAGGTTCCAAAGGTCAGCAGACACGACCACAACCCAGTTTGGCTCCTCAAGGCCCTCAAAAAGGCGTTCGTCGGCGGATCCGGCACCAAGATCGAGAAGCAAAACAGACAAAAGAAGTGCTGCCTCTGCAAGCTGACCAAACTCGCGGCCGTTGCCGGTATCGGCGCTGGAATCGCGTACTTAATCCAGAATAAGTGATATACTTTTTTATTTTATATCATTTGAGATAACGTCTTTGTGGTTTTACTTTCATATTTACATTGTGCTACATTTTATAACTTAATCTCAAATATATATCAAAGCTACAGTTACTTTTGCAGAATCTTCAATATACTCATTTGTCAAAACAACAAAATAATATCTCGTCCAGATTTTTCTATGTTAAACCAAATCCCACTCCAAACAAAATGTAAGAATATGTAACAGATTAAAACAATGAAAAAGAATAATAAATGCTAGATAAATATGAATAAAGAAGTAAAAACGGGTATTTATAAATAAATAAAAACTAAGAACTCAAAAATATAGAATTCCTATCGAAACTTGACATTTAGAAACTTACAATTGTAAACTGTCCGAATATTAAACCTATATTGATGGGTAATATTATTAAAGAGCTAAAAATAGAGGAATGCAACCTCAAAAATATAGACGGACTAGAACTAAATTATCTAGAAGTTCTTAACCTGCCTAGAAATCAGTTGAGCTCAATCAATAACATTGGAAGATTTAAATACTTAAAAGAGCTAGACATATCTTTTAATAACTTTGGAGACATTATGTTCTTACAAGGTATCCTCGTCTCAAAACTTTAAATACAATATAATTAAATAAATGATATTTCGGTTCTAACATCTCTAAGTGACTTAAAAGAACTAGACATCTCTTATAATTACAATGTTGATATAAAGCCATTATCATCGTTGTCTCAATTAACTAAACTCTATGTTTCTGAATGTAATGTTACAAATATTGAGGTTTTGAAATCTTTAAATAATTTAGAAGACTTAGATATTTCATATTTCAAAGGAAATTGGAATTATAAATTAGATAATTAGACAAAACTCATGAAATTAAACATTAAATAAATACATATTATAGACTATAGTATTCTAAAATAGATCCCCCACTTAAAAGAGCTGGATTTGTCTTAAAACGATATAGTTAGTTTGTATACTAATAAGAAATTGATTTAACTTAAAAAATTAGAGCTTCAAAGAAATTAACTTATAAATATAACATAAATAAGCAAATTTATTAACCTTGAGTATTTAGATTTAAAATTTAACAAGAATGTTGACATACGGCCTCTTTGTACTTTAGTTTCATTAACGTATTTAAATTTACGTGAATGCAATATACAGCATTTGTCTTCTTTAATAGATTTGATAAATTTGAAAGAACTTGATATCTCTTACAATCCAGGAATCGACATTTCTGGATTAGAACATATGAAAAACTTAGTTTAATTATAGTTAGAGTGTAATAAACTCAAAAATATCAACGTACTAAAGTATTTAGAAAAGCTGAAAATACTTAAGATCAATAATAATATTTTGACTGATATTATAGCACTGTAATATTTGACAAAATTAATTTAACTGAAAATAAACAACTGTAATCTTTTTGAAATATCGGCTTTGAGGCCACTGATTTACTTAGAATATTTAGATATTTCCAGAAATTCTGTTATGAACCTGTCTCCTCTCAAGGAAATGAAACAATTAACTCAGTTAAATATAATTTGCAACAAAGTTTGTGACATAACTGCTGTTCAAGAGCTTCCATATTTCGATCAATTTATGTTACAAAGTTAAAAATAACAAACAATAATAGAATATAATTTGTCAACCAAAATGCAAGCATTTTTTGACGCAACCACATTATAAAGAGAAATACATAGAAAGCGCATTAACCATAAAATAGTACGCTACTCCATATAGTAAAAAACTAAGGACTTACTACAAAATTAAGCAACCATTCACTTCTCTTTCTCAAATAGCGTAGCGTTATTATTTCTATCTTTGAACATTAACGAAATTCAGCAGTGAATATTTACCTAATATTCATTAAAACGCAACATCAAAGAATGCACTTCATGAAAGTCGAAGAGAATAAATTACAAACAGAAATACGTATGCGAGAACTAATTTAAACATGCAACATGCGTGTTTTGAAAGATACGTCTAGAGTTGCATACTCAATCCAGAATTAGTTATATACTTTTATGATTTCAATATCATTTGTCAAACATAACATCATTGTGCAAATATCAAAATAGAAATTATCACTTGGACAATAATATTAGAAGTTTTCCAGTTTCAAAATTAATTAAATAGGGTCAGGAATAATATTTACATGTTATTGTTCATTATCTTGATTGTTAATATTATAACTATTTCAATTATATCCATTGGTTATTTAGTTAATTTCCATTCCTTTTCTAAAAGAAGTCTAAAATGAAAAATTATAATTCATCTACAAACGAGATACGCGATAAAATAAAGTATTAAATTGATTAAATTGTCGCTAAAAACTTCTCTGGAAAAGAACAAGAAAAGTATAAGATTTATTAATGTGTAATATGCAGTCAAATATAAAAGCTCAAATAATTTAACGAAGAAAATATCACTCTCAAGTAGGTAAGATCGACTTTCAACTTAATTGAGCGTAACCATAATATTATTTAATTGAAAGAATTACTTAAATAGACCGTAAAGATTCTCAAACCAATAATAAAGGCAGATGATAAATATGGAGACAATGAATTTGAAAATAATTTGGATGGTGGATGGTTCAAGAGATCGTACGAATGCCAAACTGCTCTAGAAACTCTCATTTACGCAGCAAGCTCTTGCAGTTATGCTAAACTCCCTGATATCTTTGAGGAAACAGATAATAACAACGATAACGCTGATTTTTCGGACCAATCGGAAGAAGCATCCTAGACAGATGGCGAATCTAATCAAGATGATGAATGATAAACGAATAATATATTTCCGCACTAACGATATTAACACTTACATACAAATCTCTTTTAATTTTGTTTACAACCTCACTTTTTGACTATTAATGCTTCATCCACCAAGGGATACACGTTTACGCCGTACCACTTCAGACCGAGTTTAAAAAACACAGTGTACAGCTTTACCTCCAGTTTTTGCAGGCTTTGCTCGAGTTGCTTGAAGAAGTAGTACTGCTGGTCGTACTGTTTTACTTGTAGCTTTTCTATGAACTGCGCTTTGGTATGCATCCCAGTAATGGCGGGGAAGTCGGACTCGTTGAATTGGTTTATTTTCAGCCTCTGGTACGAATTCTGGATGTACTTTTGCAGGATGCCGTACATTTCTTGTTTCTCGCCTTTGATCACCTTCATGGGTTTGAGGAAGGAGTCGATGTGCGATTTGTAGTTCACGCTCTGGTATTTCTCGAATATTTTCGGGTTCAGGTCGCAGGTGACTACGTTGTACAGGCTGCAGTCCACCGGGTCGAATTTGACCATCATTTTCGTGAGGAAGCTCTTGAACTGGGATGCGAATTCCTGATATTCCTCCCAGGACTTGAATGACAGATTGAACATGTTCGTTACCGTGTCTATGTTAACCAGTGACAGTTATTGCTTGGTGGCCGACTGTAATGATATTCTGAAGTGCCTCGCCAGCTCTATGTACAGCTCGTTCGTTGTAATCTGAACTGGGATGTACCTACATTTTTGAAAGAGTTGAGTGAACTGACTGGTGTAATCCTAAAACAGATCATTTAAATCTGGAACGTTATTAATTATGAACAGTTCAGAGAAAACGTGGTGAAGAGTAACGGCTCCAATTTTAACCGTTTGAACGCTCATATTGTTCTGCTGGACGAACTCCTTAATCAACTTTGTGAATTATTAAGGAGAGTAGACTTAATTATCTTAAAGTAAAGATTTCTTGTAGAGCGCGCGAATGTTGTTCAGAGTAACGGCCCCGAGCTGCTCTAAAAGGGGCCTGGAAAGGAGCTTACCGCTCCTCTCGGCCAGTTAAAAGTAGAGGTAGTCCAGGTTCTTGAAATTGTGCCTCTTGATCACGTAATTCTGCTTGATAAACTGCGTGAACTAGTCAATCTCAAGCTACTGAGCTGATTTGAACTTATCGGAAAACTTTACTGCATCAGAGTCCCTGAGAACGTGCGTGCACACGTTCTTAATGTTAAGCTTCACACCCATTGCTGTTGAAACATCCAGATTAAATTATTTGAGATTCGCTTACAATAAACTCTTTATCAGCTCAGCTGGCAAC
Organism: Hexamita inflata; assembly: GCA_963988835.1. Lineage (NCBI taxonomy): Eukaryota > Fornicata > Diplomonadida > Hexamitidae > Hexamita > Hexamita inflata. The sequence goes on along the minus strand of CAXDID010000652.1, from coordinate 185,195 downwards.
TAATACTTGTCTTGCAACAGTTTTATTAGTTGATCTAGCGTGATTAACCCAAATTAAACCAGATTATCTGCATTGAGACTGTTTTTCTCAGTTAAATACTGCAGCACACCGTTAGATATGTATTACTGGTCCAATATCTTGTAATTCTTGGTTAGGTACGCCCCTATGAGCTGTGAAGCGTATTCGTTTGAAAATTTGACAATGTGCTCGTTTTGTATGCCCATCATGCACTGTGTTTTAATTGAGCTCAGTTGTTCGTAGTTGAATTTAAGTTTTTGGATGTAAAATGGCAATAAGTCAGTGACTTCAATTGGCAGGCCGAATACGTTGTGTATGTGTGCATTTGGTATCACGCTGATGTTTGTTTCTTTAAGGTATTCTCTAATTTGCTCTCTGTATGTCTCGTTCATCGCGTGTGGTCCGATCATTTTTTGAAGCACGCTAATGGTCACGAGTCCGATATTTTCAAACTGCTCCTGGTCCCTTGGAATATTTTTAATTACCATTTGAACCGCGTGTTGCAGGCAGTACGTTTTCTACCGGACGAGCTCAATTTTGTGAACGAACAGTGCGATTATGTCGTCGTTCATGGCCGGTTCGCAGTTTGGAGGGAGTAGGTGTTTAATTTGATCTAGGTTGAGCGGGTTCATTATTTTGAACGTTTTCTTGTTCATTCTGTTAATCGCGAAGTAGTCAGCGAGGAGGAGGACCAGATCGCACTGAACGGATGTGAATTGCTTATCACTCAGGAAAGAGCTTAGGGCAGTGGTATCTGCGACGATTCCGAACATATCGAAGTAGTCGGCCGAAACCGAGTCCTTGAACACCGCACCGGCGTCTTTAAGCTGTTTACGGGATGGTTTCTACTACTCAGTTATGTTCTGCCACAACTCGGCCCCTTTAAGTTTGGACTCTATTTTGACGTAGCTCTTTTCAAAGAGGATTTTAAGATTCTTCAGCGTGAACGGCTCCATCATGTTTATCATTTTCTAATTCACGTACAGGAGCAGCTTCTTCACCAAAGTTGTGTCCGGCTCAATTTGAAGGATTAACTGCCCGGATTTCTGGTCCGAACGCACCACCAGATCTTTGACCCTGGAGTCGAGCGCGACGTCAATGAGGAACTCCTGAATGGAAAGAACGTCCTTGAAAGATTTCGTCTGGCCAGTGGGAAGCGTGGCCACAATCTAACCAAACTCGTTCATGAATGTTACATTGTACGACGAACCGGTTATCGTATACTGCGAACGGTACTTTTTGAGGTCAACAGGCTCGGCACGGATTTGTGGCGATTATTAGTTTTCTGCTGGTTAATTTGCTTGCTAGTTAGCTGAAAATAAGACTATTGGCTTATCATCAGTAAGATCAACAACTTCTTGCGCAATGTCTGGTTGCTTCTCCTCTTTTTCAAGACGGAGCGGTATTCGGCTGTTTTTGTAGGTAACAGTGCAGTTATTTAACTCACCCTTTTTAAATGTTAAATTTTTCATCATATTCTATAGCAAAGCGTCAATTCTCAGTGTCACGAATTCATACTATTTACTGATTTACAGTATTACTTCCTTCAATTTATTTTAATCAACTGGAATTTCAATTATGTTATATCCTTATGCAAAAATTCTCAAGTTTTAGTATTTATAACAACAATTAAGCTCTATTCTAGCACCTTTTTCGCTTATTTACTCTTTTATAATATCGATTTAAGTATTTTTGTTTTGAATCTAATATAAACATGCTACTTAATCTTTAATATAGTTTAAATCTCTTTGACTACTTTCTTCTTGCATCTTCCAATTCTTGCTGTTACTAAATATTATCTCATTTTAATTTTCATCTGTAGCTCTGCATCTTTTAGCTGTCATTTTCCCAACAAAAGCTCCTTCTAACATAAGTCTTACACTATAATCAACTTGCAACATCACTTATAAATAACATATACAGTATTTTTCAATCGTTTTTAAAAGAATAGTCTAATTATAACTTATTTCTTAAACTGGATTTGACTAAAATATTATTTTATCATTAATCATTTTAACAGAAATAGTAATGCTGCTAGAGGTGTCATCAGATTTAATTCCAAGTATTTCGCGTGTTTCAAAGTACTTTTCAAATTCATCTAAATCAGAATCAATATATTACAACGTGTAAGATTTTAATGAATTATTACGTTTTATGTGTTCCCATGCATTACTTAAAATCGGGTTCGAAGATTATTTGAGATTTTCAAAGAAACTGAAGAGTTTAGGATCTAGCTCAACTTAAGGACTCTCAAGTGCTATGGCTTATTAAAATCCATTTTCATTTAAGTCAAATTTAATTTTTGCACAACTGTAGTCATTATAAAATGTCCATCTAATAATTATCGGATATTTTTTTGATTTTTAAATAATAATTCTTTCGATTCGTTTTTAAGATAAAATTGAATTTTAAGTGATTAATTTTAATATTTGTGTTGCAGTTTAACATTTTTCGTTTTTGTTTTTTGCCATTTTACCAAGCAATATTGAAGATTCATTATCAGAGTTAATTTAATCGATAAATTGTATATTTTCCTATATCTATGAAGATAAAATAGTTTCTGCCATAGATATTGGGTCACATTTACATATTTATATGATAGGAACTGCAAATGGCAAATTAATAATCAATAAGTTGTTCTATATTTATAGTTACATAACTGTTAATCGTTTAATTAATTATAGAATATTATCATGAATTAAATTTGAACAGTTTAATAATTTATCAGCATATGAATCATATTCAAGATTTATTGGAGACTTTAGACATGACAAAAAATCAAACAATGCACTCTCTGTCGATGATATATTAATTTCCATAGATTTTTGTAAATGTAACCGCAATGTTGTTGTTTATGGTTTTGCATACACTTAAATAAAGTGTTTCATTTGAGGAGTGGCATCTACAAATAGTTGGGTTTATAATTAAATAATTAATAATCAACAATTAATATAACCTTTGATACTTGAAGTATTAAAGATTATTCATACCGCTACTGCCTGCTTAGAAAGACCTCAAATCCAAATTTAGTTACTCAAAAACACTATCACAAATGTTATCATAATATAATACCTCATCATTTAGTCATTCAATGATTGTCACTCTTCTGATAACCTGAGTTAGATGCTTGAATAAACTCTTCATTTAATATAGCATTAAACAAGTGCTAACAAAATATATTACACTAAAAAATAGATCAATGGGATTAGTACTCTAAATGAAAATTAATTGAAATAAAATGACTCACTTAACTGTAACCTTATCATCTATAATCTTGGGACTAGCGTGCGATTGAATTTAGTTGAAATATATAACTAGATCAAATGTGATCTCTTTCTAGATTATCAAATTAATATAGATTGATATATAAATCATCTGTTCATTTTATCTAAATTCATTAATAACTATAATTAATAGAATTATTAATAAAAACTTAACGCCCTGATTAAAATATGAAACATAAAATTGAAAAATGTATAAATATACATAGATTGTTTACAAATGGTCGTTTACAAATTGCAAATAATTGACAGTAGTTGAGTATATGTGAAGCCCTAACATTAAAATAATTAATTATAATTAATGCATGTTTAAAAAAGTAGTTTAAATTTATAAATTTGTATTATAATTTTACCATTTTAATTAACGTTGTTACAAATTATAAATGTGCTATATTATTCAACATGTAACTCACTTCAAATGAATACATATTGTGAAAATGAAAAGTAAGTGTTCAACTAAAATATAATAACTATAGGGATAATATTATCAAGTATTTAATGCTGTATCTCTATCTTTTAACTAATAATCTTTATAAGGGCTAAATAATTAATATAGAAATAACTGCAAATTTGCATAACTATATCACTTTTACTTTGTTGTTTTATACGGCTGGTGTGGAATTTGTGTGTTAAATATGAGTACCCTTTTATATATAATTTAGTATTAAATACGTTAACAATTCTATTTTAGTATCTTTCTTAAAGACTATACTTATAAACATGGTTAATATTAGTTTAAATGATGAATGCATAAAGATTACGCAAAATTGTTATATTTATTTGCGTAATATATGATAGTTTAGTTTTTATTGCTGTTATAAGTAGTTCAATTGTTATAATTCTTATAAAAAATATAGAGGATGAAACTGACTTTTACGATGCATTTTACACTAATTAATTAATATTTGCATTGGTTTCAGTCTTGACTTCCATTATATTTATTATGATTGGATCTATTATTATAATAAAGATTAAGTATAGTTTTAAATAACATAAGTCGATTATAATAGGTTTTTGTGTTGTACCAGCACTAATATTATTTGCAGGGATATCTAGATTATGTGTTGTTATTACTGTGTATGTAATTGATAATTTTAACAAAAATGTTTTTGACACCTTCTATTTCTTAATCCCGGATTTTGTTTTGTGCTTAGTTATTTAAGTCATGCAAATATTATTAACCATATAGCATGACAAATATGATAAGAGATACGGCCCATTAATTGATGATTCTTTGAAAATAATGTTATTTACTGATGAAGAGTTAAGAGATTCTTTTGATAGTTTAACAATTTGATTGACAATACGTTTAATTTATGTTGACTATATATTTATCATCAAACACTCTATTATTCATTAAAATTTAATTATGTATTAATAACATTTTAAAGTCTCAATAAAGCTTTGTGCGGTCTCGAGGAAGTAATATACAAACGGCATATCAACTTGTCTAAATGTATCAATCCCTTCATATTTCTTTTAGTAATGATTTAGTATAGTTTTGTTTAGTTCATAATCATAGTTCATACAACACAATATTATTTATCCATTTTATCATTTTTCTCAATAATTTTTTAAAACTAACTAATTCCACTCCAAATGAGCTGGGTGAAGGAAACGCGCTCGAACTTGACTACCTCCGCTCCAGAAACGCATTCTCTGCTAAACGATTTCCAGCGCTTCCGCTTCAAAATTCCGTCCGTTCTCTTCACAAAACGGGAGGAGAAACTGAAGGAAACGGCCAGTAATTACTTCCCACCCCTAAAACAGGTCCAAATCAAAAGACAGAAACTGGAACCGGTACTTAACAACGCTAAATAAACCGCAAGAGAAATTAACGTCCAAAAGATCAGAAAAGAAGCCGAAAACGAAATAAAACAACTGAAATCGTTCCAAAACACCGAAAACAACTGGAAAATGAAGAACAAATGCATCCAATGGACACTGAAGGAAACCAAAATTAGAGATAAAGAACCAGCTATTAATGTTTAAGAGCTAAAAACGGACTTCACTGAGAGAAAGAAACAAATTGAAGCAAAATAAATGCAAAAGAGATTCAGCATGCACCCATGCAGAAACAGAACCGAAAAAGAACTGAACAATTTGATTCAAGACACAGTTTAAGAAATAACAGAATAAGCGAATAAAATTAAAGAACTCTGCATAAAAGAACTGAAACAAAGCAATAAACTTAACCTCATAGACGAAACAAAAGAGCTGTTAACTGAATTACAAGAGAAATTCAACGACTATCAAACGTACTTCTGGGAATTCGAGTCGTGCGCAACCTACGAAACTGTTAATTACGTATAGCTTAGCAATTCTCTAGGATAAATCAACTGCTCACCGTTATTATCCGATTTGCAGCAGCACTAGATTTAAACGCAGTATTTCCAGCTTTCTGATCAAATTCAGCTCCTGGTTGAAAAATTCGAGTCTCAGCAAGTAAAACAATAGAATCCGCTTAACTTCACCTATTTAATCCAGATGGAGCAGTTTATTCAAGTAAACCTCTAAAAACACAGCATCCCAGTGCAGTCAACCCTTTTAAAGTTCTGGACCCTGCTTTAAAAGTACATTTTCACCTCAAAGTTGTCAACCACCTCCTCTTTCTTCACACAAAAGTAACTCTGGGGCTGCCTGAGCACACAAGTGGTTGAAACGCTCCACAAAGTGAACAAAGCGGTTCAAAGCGAGAGTTAACAGGACGAGATAAACTTCTGGGTTCGGACGTGGGAGGAAACGGAGCCACTTGACTTTAACAGCGAACAAATATTCATTCAAAAGATAAACGAGTGCTTTGAAAGGGATGTATTGAACTTGATACAACAAAACACAAAGGAAAAATACGTTTACGTTGAAGGGAACACTGTTATAAGCCAGACGAATTACACAGATAGAGGCATAATGGAACAGAAGGAATTTGAAAATAAATAGAAAATGAACTTATGCAAATATAATGAAAGCTAAGAGGACAATAAAACCAATGAAGATATAAATATAAACATCGCGGAAATCATCAGCTCCACACTTAATTAAGAAGAGCCAGTATTAGAATAACCGTTAAAGGAAAAAGTCGATAATAATTCAGAAAAAGAAGAAGATGACGATGATGTGCAGTATCTGTACACTCAAGAAGAATCTTAAATTAATGGCACCACTTAAATTTAGTGAAATACTCTTAACTATAAAAGTTGCACGATGACATTACATTGTAGATAAATATTCAAGAATACTATAGGTCAATATAATAACATGACTCACTCAACAGCAACAATACATCTAAACGCAGTAAATATATATTAGTCATTTTACTATAGCTAAGTAAAAATAATATATATTTGAATAATACTTGTGGTTGATAATATTCCAGTTTATTAAAATGGTTTTTATCTTTGTTTCCAATCTAAGTGATTCCGCTTCCTCATTTATGTAACAGCTTTAATGTATCTTTACTTCAGAGGATCTTTACTCCAATTATTTTCTGCTGAACCTTTTGCACCATTTACAAACATCATAAACAGTATAGAAAAGTAGTTATCAAATTCTACTTTTGATACGGTAGAATGTCCATAAAATTAATACTTTCTTTTCCATTCAGTGTTCTTTTTAACATGTTCTAATAAATGGGATTTGTAAAATTTTTTGTAAATGTACTATAAATACTTTTCATTTAATAGCATTTCTGTTTAGTTGTTTATCTGAAGTGGTAATTTCTATATACAAATCATGTCCTTATATTTGCAAAATGTAAGCTATCTGTATTATTATTTCGCTTCAACACAAAAAGTTGTGCAGTTAACTAGTAATATTTCTAAACTTTTTTGGAATGCAGGAGTGAAATTTTATAAATATAATGCATTACATACCCTTCGAAATATTAAAGTAAAATAACTTCATTTTTAAGTTTCCTTTACACTCCATTTTTCCGACCTGATTTTGGCCTTATCTTGATTCCCGTCACATGTGCGAACATTTTGATAGTATATTATACAAGTGATATTAAAGTTATCTAACACACTTGACTTGTATTGCTTCTATCACTCTATATTTGGAGAAAAGATCAAAAAGATCAAAATTTACAATTTCTAATATCTTCAAAGTAAATACCGCTTAAATAAGTAAATACCGCTTAAATACCGGTTCTCGTGCTGCGGCAGACTTATTTTCAGATATGATAAAGAAACTAGAAATATCATAATTTTTCTTGTTTAAAAATCTTTCTCAAATTAGTTTGCTTTTGAAAAAATATGCTTATGAAATAATGTTGAAAAGACATTTCCACGATCATTCATATATTTCTTCTAGGAATCATTTTAGATGTTTAAAAATCGCTGGTGAGCATTAGATGTTCTTGTCGATTCGAATTGCTGAGTTAACACACTTTACCTACAAATTTTTGAATTCGAAAACACAACAACGAAGTTTGTAGCTGAATTTAATTTTGAATTGCTATTATTAAGTGATCATTATTTCATTTATTAAATATTGGTAAATATCTCATCATTAATTAGCTAAAGGTAAAAAGACATGTCATATGACTATTCACATGGGATGATCCTTCAAAATAGCTTCCAGAACTTTATATTATATATAATTGGTTCTGAATATATATTCGTTGAGGGAAACATCAGAACTAGCTATTTCCACAATATTTATTACCAAATCAATAGCACTTAGATTACAAAGTTGAAATTTCGACCTTTTTGAAGCTTTTTTGTTATCATAAAAAAATAATTCAGTGTAGTCCTACAGGATATGAACTACTTAGCCCATAAACCAATGATTTTCTTTTGGCAGTTTGTATCATTTGATTCCTCTTCATTAGGAAAAATCGTCCCTGTCGACAGGTGGCGACATGAATTAATGAAATAAGTTGGAATTAAATAATTTAAATATTATTCATAACTATGTATAGTTCCAAAGAATATTAAGTATTTTTTGCTTTTCACATCTTTTCACAATACACTTAAAAATATATTTGTGTAATTATAACATAGTACAAATATGAATACAAACTAAGAACGACACACAGTAATATGATATATGAATTACTAATTTAATTATTGCACAGTATCACTCATGCTGTCTTTATTCAAAAGTAATGTATATTTGGGTATTGGTGTCATGATATGCATTATTTTGGATTGGAACCATTCAATTCTGAGTTACAGGAGAAATTCTTAATGGGTAAGATCATTACTACAATTTTTATTTTCTGTTTTATATAATTTTTCCACTCTCTTTTGTTGAAGTTGTAATATTATTGAATGGCTAAATTGATTACAATCACAGTTCAAGTTACTTTATTACAGCATCATTATAGGTCAAGTGAACCTAATACAATGGATTAAAATTTAAACTTTATTTTAGTCATAACTAAGAAACTTCTTAAAATTAACAAATTCTCACAAAATAAATTACATTGATTAACTTTTAATAATCAACATTATTACAAGCAATAATGATATAACAGAATTAACTTGTTTAGATTTTGAGTTTATACAAGAGCACAAAATTTGTTTGATTCAAATTACGATGTGAAAGAGTTCATACAAAAATAATCAATTATTATGATACTTTATCTTCCAGACTTTCACAATTTAATTAATTTTTATTAAGTTATTATCTGACGGCTTTAATTTTGCTGCAGCTTAAACTGATTTTTTCACAGAGATAAATTCTCTTTATGTGTTTTTTGAGAATGAAAACATTTAATATGATAATACTTAATTTAACATATTTTGTAGCAGTACAGAATGCCACACCATCGACAAAAAATGACTAAATCACAATATATAGCTTAACAATAATTAAATAACACTAAAAATTATATAAATCGTCATGAATTCTATTTTTAATACAATTTGAATATTTATTTCATCTATTTATTTCTAGATAAGTACTAAGTGCCATTTTATCTGCTATTTTCAAGTATATAATGGATATCATATTATCTGATAACTTTTTCATAATGTTTTTCATTACTGGTATAGTCAACTAAACATTAGTTAATCTTCAATTTATTTTTAAATAATATAATATCGGGTAAATACTGTGGTGTCCGAGCCAACTTTGATTTTAACAAATGTTTATGTAATAATTGCGCTTGAAAATTAAATCACTGTATTTATGCTAATTATAACATATTCAATTAATTCTGCGGTTCATTTCTTTTTCACTTCATCCTTCAAATGACGAAGCACACACGAAGCCGACGGATCACAATACAAGAGCGTCGCATAATGATGAGAATGTGAGAAACAGAATCACAAACTGTTGCAACCAAGAAATACATTGCTTGTTGCCTTCAATGTAGTCTCCAAACTGTTTATTCCATTTTTAAGCACTTTGAAGTTACAGGCAAGCTAGAAGCTTCTCATGCCGATAATAGTGTCAGAAAATTTGACTAAGCTGAGATTTTCGCGTTGTTAAATATCGCCAGAGCCATAGATTCGAAACTCGACGAATCATAGCTGAAAAATACTAAGCCCTTCGTGGAATTTCCATGTCTCTAACAACGGTATCTCGTCTCCTGGCCAAATTCAGTTTAAGCTTCTATGTTGCTAAGATAAAGCCAAAACTTACCGAAAAGCATAAATTGGAAAGTTTGAACTTTGCTCGAATGAACCTGAAACAACCAATTGAATATTGGAGAACTTTTTAGTATACCGATGAGTATCGCTCAAAATGCTATGCAAATCGAGCGAGTAGAGTGCTCAGAACACCTAAAGACGAGTGGAATCCGAAGTATTTTCTCGAAGTGTAAAATATGGACTGTTTTCGTGCATGATCTATAGTACGATTAGCTATAGATATAAGGGTCCATTATGGTTTATGCCGTGCGGTACGACCATGAATTCAATTGTCAATTCTTAAGTTCTCAGACAAGTTACACTTCCATCACTTAATAGCATAACTTGAAGTTGCAACAAGATAACGCCTCGACACATTTTAGTAAGTATATGAAAAACTTTTATACTGCTAACAACATTGAGCTCTATCGCTTTCCAGTAATGAGTCCAGACTTAAATCCACTTTTTCACTGCTGGAATCCACTGAAGTCAAACATTTCCCCTGAAGAATGTACCACATATGACTTATTAAATGAAGAAGTAAAGAGGGCGTTGGAGTAAATCTCGTTAGATATCATCAATCATTTGATTGACTCTATGCCCAAAAGGTTAGAAGAAGTAATAAAATAGAAAGGAGACGCTACTAAACATTGAGTTAATATATAGTTAAAATTAATACAAAAAATAGTTTTGAAATAGTTAGTATTTTTTGAAATCAAAGTTGGCTTGGCGACCACAGTAGAGGTAAAAAACTTATTAATTTGAACCACTAATAAAAAATTATATTTTTATGAGTTTAATTTAGATTTTAATGTAATTTCGGTAACATTTGTTAAAAATAGAAACACATATTTTGAAATTACCTGAATATGATCGTCATTTTCATTTTATGTTGGTGGTGTGGCATTCTGTAGTGTTACTGCTACAAAATATGTTAAATTAATAAATAATGTATTTAAAGTTTTCATTCTCAAAAAAACACATAAAGAGATTTCTGCTCTGTGAAAAAATCAGTTAAAAAGGTTAAAGCCGCTGAGAAAAACAAAATTAAAGCACTGTGATGATATTATATATTAAGTAACAAATAAATAAATTTTGCAAGCGAATAACATTGATACCAAAAAACCTACTTGAAAATATATATCTAGAGCAGGTGGAGTGTAATTAAGTTTATAATTAATTTTTGACATAGCCTACTATATAGTAATTATTTTGAAATTTTTAAAGCATTTTAAATAGAGACTTTCAACTTTCATGTATTTTACCACTAATTGATTTGGAGTGATATTAATAAAAAGATATTAATGAAATAATCTTAATTGCGTAATGACGCTATGTGTGTTATATTATTTAGAAATCAGGATCAGAGAGTTTATTGCTGATAAGTTATATCATCACCACGATTATTGAATATATAATAAATATTAACTTTAACTAACTACGACATATCTGCGACAAGTATCTGCTTTATTTCTCAATTAGTAGTTGCTAAATATAATTATTCAATTTTTCATTGTTTGCATTTTGGAATATAATGCCTTTCACTTAATGGTAAAAATTACGGTTAATGTGTGTTTACCTGAAATTGTGCTTGGACGAATTTTTGTGTCTTTGCAACACTTACATCATTCTCCTTGTGATAGTTAATGCCTTTATTTGGCATTGATTGTGGTGAAGCGGATTATTGTTAAAATGTGTTAAAATGTTATAATAATAATAATAATAATAATAATAATAATAATTAAATTAAAAAACCACTCACATGTTAGGTGTTGGTTCTGAATTGGCTTCATAAAGCCAGCGAGAGTCTGCGAGACTTGAGGTTTAACCTTTGTTAGACCCAAACAAGCATACTTCTGAGGTTCAAGCGAATTAACGCAACGACCACACCACTGATAATGACGAATACGAAAGCGTCTCTGTCATAGAGCGCCCAGTAGGACCATTACCAGAATCTAACATGATCAGCGAATCTATCCCGGCAGCACGGGACTTGTCTCTCGAACCAAAGCAGAGCAAGAATTCGCCAACTTGTCCGCCCTTACCGAGTCGAATTTCTACAAGAATCTCGTGGAAACCTTGCAGAAATATCCATTGGAATGGAATTCCACGGTTCAGGTCTCTTAAGATCGTTTAATGAACAAGAACACCAATGGAGCATCGATTAGCGAGCAAAACAATCACGAAAACATTGACCAAACGATATAACGCTTACAAAATACCCTTATTAATGTCGCAGGTGCAACCTCAAGCACGCGCCAATAACAGGGAACTCTTTAATCGTCACAACAGTCAGATGGGACAACATCAAGTTACACGAAACCTCTAAAAATCGATATTTTGCAACAAGTGCAATAAATGAGGAGAATCACGATCTAACGAAATCCAGTTCCACTCCATCATGCCGAATAAATCTAGCAGTAGGAAACTATCCCTTAACCTTCTGCTACGAACTAACCCACTACAACGACCGACGTGCCAACGGCTCCAACAATCCCAGAGCCGGCAGATCTACCCGTCGTGAACAACTAGCCTACCGCGTTACAGCCTCCATAACCAGCTGTTCCTTAAACGGCCTCTAACAACTCAACAGCCAAAAAATTTTAATGCTCAGAGTGCAACATAGAGCCATGCTCCTTCCCTACTCTCAAAGGACTGTATGGTCACGCCCATTCTCTCACAAATCATCCCACCCATCCTCACCATCCGGAGAAGATTGCAGAATAATATCGCACTGCGATCAACGCTCTTCATTGCAAAGCCCAATGCCGAATTTGCGGGCCCCTTTTTCAACGAAGGGAAACTGCACCACTCACGAAAACGTAACTAGTATCAATGACAACTATTTTAAAGACGCTGCAAATTATTTTAATGTCAAACTCTTTATAAATCTACAATAATTAATCATAAGTTCTTATAAATTCATTGATGAGGGTACAGGTCGCGAGTGATATAATTATTATAACTCCTATTTAGCTGCACATATAGCAGCGTGAAAATAGAAAATCTGCCCGTACCGAATCCATATAAATATAAATAGTAACAATAAACTGAAATAGGGCACTTCTCTTTTTATATCTCTTTAAGAATTAAGTCATTTTGAAGTGAAAATATCATATCTCCAAAACAGTTTTTAATGAGGGAAACTGCGTCATGGACCTTTACAGGCTCATGATTAATACAAAAGTTTTCACTCACTCCTTTATTATCTAAAATTATCTCAATTTTTGATATCTATTTGAATCATTATTTTGACATATTATAATAAATATATTCGAATGATATTAGCAAAACACCTCTCGCTTGTCTACTAGTGAATCTCGTTTATAATTTTTGAAATAATGTTCATATTTATCATCCATCATTTTTATTTATTTGTAAAAGTAATAAATATCTATCAAAAGATTTTCATTCATCTTAGATTAGCTACAAATCTGTAGAACTAAACTTAAATTATATAATAAACCTAAAAGATTTCAAATAATGATTAAATGTACTTATATTTAGTATTATATAGATATTTATTTACCAAATATTACATCACTTGCTGTTTAAAGCTTAACTTAGGTACTTGTCCATTTCTGAAGTGTAAGTAAATATAATAGAATATTTTAAGATTATTTTAATGTTTGGAACATGGATTTAAAAAGTCAAACTATTTCCGGTTTGAAATTTTCAGTTAAAATTGATTATCTCAGGACTGTTGGAGACTCAAGCTTCTACTTAAACTATATTATATATTATAAAGAATTAATCATTATGGTTGCTTTATGTGTATTATCCTGTTTTGGTTGACGTTTAAAAGGTCAAAATAGTTAATTTTAAGATTTCATAATATCTACATAGTTATTTATTATAATTATAACAATTTTATTTCATTTTATTCTTGGTTTGTTACCGGGCGGAAGTTTTGTAGCAACTATTACAAAAAAGTTCTCAAGTAATTATTAGATGCAAAAGTTATTATGTTTTCCAGTATATCTCTGGATGTGTACCAATAATTGAGATTGAGTTCCAAAGCGTCCGCTTCAACCTTCAGAATTTAAGATTTCTTGTTTTTCAGGAATTTCAGTTTGCACTCTCTGGACAAAATATTAATTTCCCTTAAGACATGTTTTCTGGTTAGCTAAATATTTTACCAGAGACTCAATAATTACTCAGTTTTAATTGTAACTTTTAATGATTAAGAATACGCCTATATTTATTACTCTAAAATAGAATCTAAATAGTTAACCAAGTATTTTTAGCATTAAATATCTTGATCAGTACGTCTGTAATATATTGTTCATTATAAAGTATGCAATACTTATAACTCGACTTCCGTCAATGGAGTGGAGTTCTCGATTATTTTCCACAATTATTACACCCAGGGCAATTGATAGCGAAAAGCAGAAAATAAAATAATGATTTATTTTGACATTAATGTTGAATTACACTACTAAAAAGATATACCTATTTAGAACGAATTTTCTATAATTTAGATTTTAAGAAACATTGTGAATGAAATGTTAAACTCTGCGCTAAACAATATTAAATTGCATCAGTTACCTCAATTATTTAAAGTTTTCGCATTGCCACAACTGTTAACAATTATCAAATTAAAGTTATAGTATAGGCTCATTCAAATACGTTTAAGGTGTTTAAAACACAATAGATGTTTTTAATTCAATTTTAATACATCATCTGAGGTAAAATATAAATTGATAAAATATTATTATATAATTTCACTTCAGGTAATTTTCATAAATATTATTCATAAAGAAGTCAATAGTGTTATTTAACTTACATCTAACAACACTTATCTTAATTGATTGAGACAACAACGATTCCCACTTTTCCAAGTAAAATGTACAAACTATTCTAAATTTACAAATTCTATTTTCATTATATAAAATATTATAAAATATTCTGTTCAAAGTAGACTTTAAAACCCCATCATTAGATGTTATGGACTTAATAAGATAACGAAAGCGCTTCATAAAAACTAAATTTTGTTGGAACAATTTTTCATCTGTATGAAGAAAAAGGCAAAGAAATATTTTACAATATTAAACAAAACTTTTACTGTGGGAAACAATTATAAAGATATAGATTAGTATTAATCCAAAAAATTAATTAAACTTACAATAATTTGTAAAATCGAAATTATTCAAAATGAAGTGTAATGATTTAATTTTATCATATACTATTATTATCTTTGTAGTTTTAACTTTGCTACTGTTATTAAATGATCTGCTATTAAACTGAATGAAAATATAGAATCAATAATATTTTTAAATTGGCGATTATTTCAAAAATTTTTGACATAGTTGACTCAACTTATATAATAGCTAGTTACTTCGACTCGAAATATATTGAAGCCCAAAATATTTCAAGTTTTCTAGATCGATTCAGTGCAACAATTAAATACCTATTAATATTTTAATTTCCCCTACAATTATTTAAAACTTGCTTATTGTGTTTCTTTTATAGTGAGAGCAAATAATATTCAATATGATCAATTTTAAGTTAATACAAACCTATTTATTAACATTGATGTTGAAATCTAAAATAATTAGAGAAGTGAAAATGTTGATCTTTATTAAACTTTTTGAGGATTACAACCTCTACAAGCTTCTTTAGTGTTATCAAACCGGCTCTAATTTTACTATCATAAAATCGAGTTCAAAAACCAGCAATTTGAAGGCTATTTCTAACTCTTTTAGTAAAATGAACTAGCACTTTTCAAATTTATTACCTACAATCTTCAATTCAAGTTAAAGTGTAGCTGTTAGTGCAATAACAAAATTATACTTTGAATGGAATTCAAATTTTAATGAGACTATTATTTCTAAATATCTTATAATTTTTAAAGTCCTAATAGAGGAATTATTACAACTATTATTGGTTAAAAGTACTTGAACTCGAGATACAGCTATATTCGGTGGGTTATAAGTTTTGGAATACTATTTTTAAATACTTTTCGTTTATTTGCTATTGCTTGTAAGATTCTATAACTTCAAAATGATGTTATTTTTGAACCACTTTTTCTAAGAAGTATCAGCCCATATGCAGATTCCGTTTTACAAGTTAGTCTTATTCAACTATTATACTTTGTAATTTGGAGTAAATGCCTACTTGAATCTAATATCTCATAACTTTTACATTTTGACTTATAATTATTAGGCTATAGTCACTTATAGTTATATTTACATATCAATATGTAAGTTATATTAACCATCTTCTGAGCTTATTGTTTGCGTAGCATATCTTCTTGCGCGGGAGTGGATAATAAAAAATATGAATCAAATATTGTATTAAATGAATGAAATCACTATTATTTTATTTTTTCTAGGTTGCTTTGGAATTGATTGAGCCTATGTTATAGTTTACTTCAACATACAAAACGTAGATTTCGTAGCTTGACGATACTTGAATAGTATAGTATTTCAATATTTGCAATAAAAATATTATATCACTGTGGAATGTTTCGATAGTTCCGTCCTAAATAATTAAAAAATATTAAAAATATTTTATTAGATATGTTATCAGAAATAAAATAAATTGAAATAATACTAATTACTAATCAGTGATTTTAATATTTTATTATAATAGTAATATTTATTTTCTGTTTCAGAAATATACCTAAATAAAAATATTGCTATTTAAAAAATAGATATGGAAATAATTCTAACAAATTGGATTATAAGATATTAATTAAAATGAAATATATTATTAAAGTGAACAAAAAGTAATTAATATTAAAAATAGAATGTTGATAATTAAATAATTGGACGTTTTAATAATATATAATGGTGTGTGAGCACAAGTAATTATATTAGAGCCGACTATTACAATTGTATTATTTAAATGTCAGATATTCTATTCGTTTTAAAGTTCAATCCAAATTTTATTAAAAAATATAAATAAAATTAACTACACATTTTGTATAGCAATTAAAACTCTACTAATAATTACTTGTTTTGTATATAACATAAAATTATATAATAAGTTGCAAGCTGAATGTTTAATCTATAATCATAAATTTCACAAATTAGCAATTCAGTAGCTATTTGGCTAAAAATTTTACAGTGAGTTAAATTATATTATTGTATAATAATACCATTGTACTTTGCTTGTTATTAGCTTATTTAATGAGATCTATAATATCAAATGTCAACATGTCAAATATCACATAATATTGATTTGAGCTATACAAGAAAGAAATTAAGTTGGCTTATAACACTGTTCTAACGGATACATTAATAAGAAGCAATTTATTAATTTTTATGTTTCTATATATTCTAGATAATAAATCAAAAAGTAGTGTTTTATAAATTATTTTAAGGGGCATAGCTCGATATTGCTTATTGATTATATTGTACTGTATCCATTAAATTTGCACAAGCAGATTTTTTCTCAATTGCCTCTGTATTAAAATATTGTTTAAAAAATGAGTATATTTTTAGTGCTAAAAATGACACTTTTTGATATCTCTTAGACAACTTATATTCAAGCAATGATTAATATATAATCTACTATATTTATAATTACTTAAGTTAAAAACGAAATATTACATCATACTCTTTCCACACTACTTTGATAATAATGAAATATGAAAAGTAAGTTGAAGCTTAGATTCAGCTCAATCTTAGGGCGCGGTCTTATTTATATACATGTGTCATAATTATATAATAGCCACCTCCAGATTCTATTCAAAACAGACTTGATGACATGTCGAAAAATAGACTCCCTATTGCCGTGAAAAGATCAAAGAAATGGAATAACACGCCCAATCCAACCCAACCCTCACTGCCGCCCCGCCAGCGAACGTACAGCCTCCAGATTATGACTGTTACACGCTCAGCCGCTTCTGTTCAAATACGGATAAGTTAGCTCTCGGCTCTAACTAACATATTCACTGCCGATCTTATTGTATGAGAAGGAGAAGTATTTCAGGATTGATTTTATACATTTATAATACTCAAACAGTAATGAAGAATAAATATTTAAACTTTTTCATTTTCACTCCGACTACTATTTTATCTTTGTTTCTTCTTGTTGTATTGTTACAACTTTGACGAGTTCAATTTTTATTACTCTCATAGTATGTAAGTATTTCCTCATTTGAACTCAAAAAATATTTGATTGGGTTTTTCGATATTTTTGTAATTGTGAAAATTGAATGTCGATGTTTATAAATCACGTCCGTCGAGTCCTCTTTAACTCTTTGATATAATAGTGTTCGCCAATCATTCGAATTGTAAGCTGACTTATAAAATTTATTTACCACAGTTCTCCGAAACTGAGAATTCATTCATCAATATTTTCTAAAAATTTTGACAGATATTATTTAATGTCTTTTATTGGCTGTAAATATTCTATATAACTATTTTCTTGACAATTTTAGTTTTTTACAAACAGCTTAATCCTTAAAGTCCTATTTTCATCATGAGCTAAATATAAAAATTGAAAAAGTTTGAAATAGTGTTATAACCTTCTTGACGCTACTTAGAATAAGTTTCTGTGTTTAAAATTCTAATATAGATATTTGGTCTTGTGATACCACAATTTTCTTCATTGAACTAAAACCGAAATAGTGAAGTGGATATATATTTTCCTTGTTATTTTCTTTTAATACGATGATAACATCAGTTGTGTGTTTTTAAACTTCCACTTATAGTTTAACTAGCTTAAATTTGAATAAATTTCTTTAGAAACAGCAACAATATTTAAAACGTTAACAGAACTTCTGAGACAGGAGCTGTTGTCAGTGATCATATCACAATTAAATATAATCAAACACGAAATATCGCTTGATTTGAATCGCTACATATTTTATTATTATTATTTTTAGAATTGTAAAAATATGGTGCAAGAGAGTTCGAAATCTTATTATAATCTGTAATAGTATTACTCTGGTTCTAAGTGATATCAATTTCACTTTGCTTCAAATAATAATATTTCACTAAAGAAGGATAACTTTATAGCTTTAATTAGATTTTATGAAATAAGATTGGAACTAAATAATAAATTTTAGAACAGAGTCAGTATCTTTAGCAACATGATTAACATTCTTTGTAAGTTTGAAATATTATTTTAATTTTTGTTATCGATATTAAAATAAAATTCGTGTTACAAGCAGAGGTGGTTTTTATAACTTAATTGAACAACTGTTTTAGTAAGTATGCGGTAGAAGATTAATTGAGTTGAGAGGTTTATTTTATGTTATTAATTTTGTTGAAACGAAATAATGTTAAGCTTGTCAGTATTTCCACTTCGCACCTAACAAAAATAATGCCAACAATGAATGAAAGCATCTATGAAACCCATACATAATTATTTACTCCATAATTCTACAATAACATTAAAACTTTGACTGAAGTAAGAAAAATGTAGAAATATGGAGGGCATTCTAGATTAACTAAATCAGAATTCGATAAATACTTAATGATACTATTTACAATGATGATATCAGGTAAAGAGCGAGGATCTGTCTAAGATAATTGGTCTAAGAACACTAAAATACGCAATTAGTTTATAGCTGATGAAGTTGGAATGTCTTGCAGAGAATGGGAGGAAATACATTCGAATGTCTGTTATGGTCATATTAAATTGTTATTAGATTAACCTGAAGAAGAAATCGATACAAATTTAGACGGTATAGAATCTGATGAAGAAGAATCTGAAAATTCTGACTATGAATATGACGAAGATGATCTAGAAGAACTAAATAAAATATTTAATGATCATGAAGAAGAAGTTTTGAGCTAAAATAAACCAAAAGAAACCAAAGTTCGAAATTCTGTATCAAGAGTTTAAGATTTTTCTAACTGCACACTATTCTGTGATAATTATTATGGTACAATTGACGTAGTTGAGTATATTAAATCAATAGGGCTTGAATATGTTGGAACTTTTAGACCAAGTCGACTTGGTAAAGAATTATCATAAAATTTAGAGAAGTTGTAATTGAATTAAGTTGTTTAATATCCTGTGTTTAAAGAAGTAAAACTAAAGAAAACGACTAAATAAGTTCTAGTTAAAGATGTAAACGTCCTTTAATGGTAATGCAAAAAGTAGAAAATTTTAACCATGATATATACAAAATCAAAATTTGTGAAATAACCCTGTTAAATGTAAGAATTTGTAAGTTCTCGTGGTATTCCCAGAGAACAACCTGAAATAGTTCGTTACTACAATAATAATTATAAAGGAGTTGATTACGTAGACCAACTTACAAAAATATTAAGTTTCCAGGACGATGTACTCGTTGGACCACAAGGATGTTTATTTATTTTATGTAAGTAATATTAGTTAATGGGTTTTCTTTGATGAAATTATTGCAGCCAGAATATAAAGAAATTAAAATAACGGATTATGTTGAAAGCATAATTGATTAAATGAAAATAAATCTAACAAAATATGAAATTAAAGCTACACCACGAAAAATTGAAGGTTGTAACCAACCAGTAGTAAGCCCAATTAAAGGACCAGTAATAGAAGCATATAAACACTATCATGTATATACAAAAGTAAGTGCGTAATGTGTCGGCTGCAAATAATGTAATAGCAGATATGTGTGTTCGTGCAAAGGATATCATTTGTGTCCAGAGTGTTATAAAACGCATATTAGTGAATAAAATGACATAAGAGGGTACACACACATTTATAAAAAATGAATAAAGTGATTTAAAATACGAATAATATGTTTTAATATATATTGAACACAAAAATAGTAATTTACCTATTAAATGGTTGAAGTCGTTTTCGAGAATTTTGTTAATTATTTGCGAAGTGGAAATACTGACAAGCTTAACATTATTTCGTTTCAACAAAATTAATAACATAAAATAAACCTCTCAACTCAATTAATCTTCTACCGCATACTTACTAAAACAGTTGTTCAATTAATAGAAATAAGATCATTGACCTAATTTGAATATGGCTGATACAAATTACAGAGAAATGCAACTTATTCACAGATGTATCGCAACATATCATGACAAAAATTATAAATTTAACTTCAAATTTTAGAAGCAAAATAATTTAAAATATTTTAGTATCTGTTGAGCTATGAATTTAGAAATGAATTTAGAAATATACTGCAGATCCATTTGTTCTAAAAGCTATTCTAGCAATATTTTACAAGTTGAACTTATTAATTTAGTATTTTTCTAGCAAAAGTAGATATATAAAGTTGTAAACTGATTTAAAGAATTGAACATTTTACTGAAAACCAGAGTTAAGATCAATATGAGGAAACTCGACGGACGCTACATTAACGGTTAGTTTCAATTTCGCTGTAAATTAGTACACAACAATAAATTACTTTGAATCTGTATACAAACAATATTATTTTAACATAAAAATAACGTCCTATCTGCCTTTATTCTAAGTCTAGCACTTGAAGTCAAAAAACTTGTTGCAAGTATAATTTTCTCAAGTTCGTTTGATTATTTTTGCGCTTAGATTCGAAAATCTATTAAGCTCAATCTATCGTTAACTTACGACCAGACCTCGTTGAAATAATATTGAAAGTTTGCATCATCCCACTTAATTGATTAAGCTGTTTATTATTTGCATTTTCAACTAAAAGTTTTTGAATATAATTATTTATAACAATATTTCAACGTAAGTTTGATTTATGCATGCTTAACCGTAGTTTACGTAATTATAAGCAAGTTTTAATGTTGATCCATTGTCCTTTTTATAATTTCATAATATCTCGGTGGAGGAGTGGACATTAATTTAAATAACTCAAAAGATAATAAAAAGCAAAATTGAAAAAGAAAAATAATAGTAAAATCGTGTCGTTCAATTCTTCAGTACATATCAACTAAC
The DNA here is from genome assembly GCA_963988835.1 of Hexamita inflata. Classification (NCBI taxonomy): domain Eukaryota; phylum Fornicata; order Diplomonadida; family Hexamitidae; genus Hexamita; species Hexamita inflata. Next base: position 163,498 of record CAXDID010000652.1, on the reverse strand, counting down.
TACACGACGATTTCATCCGCTCCAAGATAGAAACTCCATCGCATATTGACAGATTCATTGGTTAATTCAAACTCAAGGAATCCAAACCGAATAAACACACCGTCTTTTTGGAAGAAGACGAGTAGATTAAAATTCGTAAATTGCGATCAGCAGTCTCCCGGGATTTTGCTCTTTAAGCCACAGGCAAGGCTTTCTAAAGACTCGAAGACCATTACGACAATGTTCCAAGGGTGCTCATCACAGAACAAGAAGCACTGGAAGAATTTAAGCGTAAGCATCCGGATTCAAAGAACCTTCAGTTCCCTCCGTTGCCAGCCGGCATCGTGATGTAAGGACAGATGGAGCCAATCACCGAAGATGAAATAAAGACGATCATCCTCCGCATCAAGAAAGCGAAGAGCCCAGGAGAAGACGGTATTACGGGGTAACACCTGAAGTACTTAGTTTACCAACACGAGCCCTTTCTCAAAATCTTGGAATTTTTCTTTAACCAGCTGTTGAACAACCCCCGTCACCTGCAAGACTGCAAGAAACTTTTCCGCTTCAGAGCTCTTCTTATCCCTAAGAAGACAGGTGGCTTCAGGCCAGTTAGTTGCGAATCAATGATTCTAGCTGTATTTTCTTCGTGTTTAAAAACGAGGTTGATGCAACAGATCAAAATACACGATCACCAATTCTGTTTCAAGAGCAGGGGTATTACTCACGCTCTCGCAAGGGTCGAATCCTTCAAAGCTCAAGGAAAAACGCTAACTCTGGCCGATTGTACGAATGCGTACTAGGCTATTGATTAAAACGCGTTAATTCACTCCTTACAATTGAACGGGGTTAATTCACTCTTTGAACTCTAGGAACTCGCAGCACTTCTTTAACCGCTGGGTCTCGAACTAGCGTTGAATAAATGCTCTTCAACACAGGATGGAGGTGAAATCACCTTCTTGGGTCAAACATTTTCCCAAAGTTCAACCGTCTCTCTCGCAGAGCGGATGACAGCAAAAATTGATAAATGTCTTAAAGTTTTGGACGCCTCCCCGATCACGAACCACTAGAAGTTTCTTCTCTTGCGTTCGGTGGTCCTCCCCAAGGTCAACTATGCACCGCTAGTCGACTTCGCGCCCAAGATTCCCTAAGACGGTTTTGGAAACTAGTACGGTCTTATCGACTAGAAGGTTTTCAAATACGCAAGCGATCTCTTCGCCGTCAAGGACTTGTCTGAGACGGAGTAAGCCGATTTCTTCACAAATTCTGCTTCGAAGGGTGGACTAGAAATGGTCGTGCCCTCATTATACTACGACTTCATGTAAGCCTAGTAAAAAGCGGTTCTTGCTGGGAAGTGCGGCGTCTTCAAAGCTTTGCGGAAAGAATACCTCAACACCCTTCAGGATCACCCTGGAGTACCGGCCATTGGCTACGCCATCAACAATTTCACTTATCTGACTGATAATGAACTCTTCGACCTAATAAAACACCGATTTTAGGTTTTAAACAAAGAGCTCGACTCGGAAAGCAAGTGTTTGTTATGTGGAAAGAAAATGACCGCCCAACACGAAATCAGATGCAACCGAAACGCCGGAATCAGAACAGTGCGCCATGACTACATGGTGAACCGTAAGAGCACTTCAACGTCGCCGAAACTGGAGTGGAGGCTTACTATTTAATATTTATAATATTCATAGGATTCCTAAATTGACCACGTATTTTATCATAATTCTATTTATAAATTTCAACCAAACCATTCCACTTTAAGTGGTCGACAAAAGAAGAAAACTGAACTAGTAGATGAGCTTACTCACGCTTTGTTGTCAAAATTGCAGGGAAAATAATTAAACAACATGTAAGATGAACAGAAAAAATTTAATCTTAATATTATCTGTGGCTTTATGCTACCAACCGTTATGACGAGGCCGTGTACAAATTAAAATTAAAAACTCCTTCCAGAAGTCGAAACTAGCTTCATTTGGAAACTGTAAACATGGGAAAATCTTGAATATTACAAGATTCATGTTTTTATCAATAAACAACAAATTTAATGCAGCCTAGCAAAAATGCTGGAAACTTAGGTTCTTGTAATCTACAACTATTGAGTTATTTCAGATAACTGCTGGTAGTTGTAGTATCATAAAATATTATAAGTCATTACTTTTACTTGACTTCAATGTGTGAATTTGTAAAATTCAGCGATAGTCATAAAGTTTTGATTTTGGACTTGAATAGAGAGATGTACATACTTATATAACCAATATTCCAGAAGTATTGCTAGGCTGTGAGTTGTAGAAAAACTTAACGGATTATAAGTCAATTTGAAATTTTAGAATTTACTCTTTAGAACACTTTAACTGGAATCATGTATTATAGTACAGCAATTGGTCAAAATGGTGAGTGCTCTTAGAATCAAAGCAGTTATGGTGAAAGATTTAAAAGTGAGGAAATCATAAAATTCAAAATTTTGTTCTCGATTTTTGACCTGAAACTGTGGGGTCAATTTAGTTTGCTGAGACATATTCAGCTAACTTTTGCCATTTTTGCTAATTCCACTTCAAACTTTGTTGAAGTGCTCTGAACCGTATCCTGACCAAGATAGACCATCATCGTCACCCTCGCCCGGTCGACAAAGCCCATGGTAACCTACCCTCATCCGATAAATTGGAGAAACCTGATATAGAGTTCCAATACAAAAACGCAACCTATGTCCTTGATTAGACATGCATTTTGTACTATTTGTACTAACTTTGTACTATTTTAAAATCAAAGTACAATAGTGCAATTTTTCAGTACAATTACAGACATCTGTACTATTTTAGGCAATATTCTAGTACAACTTGATGTATATTGGAGTGAAGCTTATAAAAATGTATATTTTATGTAAATAAACATCATACGTACATATATTATTATAGTCCACTTCAATTTAGGTATGTTCATTTATAAATCAAATTACAATTAGTATATGAAAAACATGTTCAATTTGTTATGTTTATATAGTAATAATGTTTAAAAATAATATTCATCATCTTTATTTTATATTTTTATTATGATATTATATAATTTAATATAGTTGGCTAATAAACACAACTATTCTGTAAAGTAATATTAAATTCATCTATAATATTCAGAGCGTTATTTTGAGAGTTCATTATTTTGAGAGTTCAAAAATATTATCTTGCAGATAAGTTATATAAAGTCATTTAATTAATGATTTAGCATCATATGTACATAAATGGGTAACAAATAATCTTTAATGAAATATATACATTTAATCATATTCTTTCAATAAATTAAAGAGTGGTAATACATATATAATTAATATAATACGATATATGAGATAAATGAAATGTGTATGCTAGGTGTTTTAGTGGAGTTGAGCGGTAATAATTATATAATCACAATACTTTTATAGTAATATACATTTTTATCGTTTTAATTTTTAAGTTCAGTTTTTCACTTCATTTCATACTTCTTGTATTTTGAACCTTTGCATAATGTATTCTGGTTAGTCTTTCTTTTATTACTGAGGCTAGAGTAGTCTAGTTTTATTCTATGTAATAAGATTCCTTGAGATTGCTTATATAAAAATTTTGTAAAATAACCGAAATTGTTATTATACATTGTTTAACATAACTTATCGGATTACATCTGGAAGTACTGATACTGAATTGTTTCTGATAGTACTTAATGTGAACATTAATTTTAGCAATGCGATAATGGAATCTTAATTATGAATTATCAACATTTCTAAGATCATCATTTTTCATTGTGAATTAACTTAGCGGCACTCGGTATTCTTTATTTATTTAAAACAATAGTTTCAATAAAAGCGATATTGGAAGTTGCATATTCTCTCTTATTGTTAACATAATTTACAAATTAGTGCAAAATCTTTGATTTATTTACTCGAAGAAATTCTGAATAGCCGTCAACTGGAGCTCAACGACTATGATAACTCTCATACAGATTCAACAAACAGTGCAATGAGCTGGTAAACCTCAGGGTATCTAAAAACATAATTTATCTTATTTATTGTGTTTGAGCTTCATTCTAACTTGACGAATTTTATATCATATGTTTATTCAATTGAAGCCTTAAGATAAACTCTTTAGTCGCATTGAGCAACTGAACTAAATTCTATGTCTTGTTATTAAATTTCTTCATATTATGAGCACAACAAAATCTTAAGTAAGTAAGAAAATACATAATACATGACACTCGCTGTTTTGGAGTGAATTTTATATTATTTTATAATTTATGTTATATATAATTAACAACAACATATATACACAAAACTTAATAAAACTCAATCTTCGAACAAAAAATCGCTAAATTACACTTCGTTCTAAGAAATACAGGCCGCATGCATTATAAGCGCGAGCCTGCCCTGTCGATTATAGCCTGACATAGTTAACTTGTCTAATAACTTGCTACAGATTATTCTTCCTGGAACTACCTTCCATTGTTCAATTTCAATATACTTAACAAAATTCATAAATCGACCAAATATCTAAGTCTTTGAAAAGGCTGAATCGACGGAGGGAAAATTGGGCTTTCGTTCTTCTGCAGCCATAACATAATCGAACAAATTTTTTCCAGTATGTAAAGAGTACTTCATGAGATCAATATCTAATTTTGTCCCATCATTTTGGGAATGGAAATCGGAACTTCTCTTTTTACCTTGTCTAGTTGTTTCATTATTTATTTTGTACTTTAGTTCAATGACTCTTCTCAAATAATCATCCTGGACGCAGCGCTCAATGTTTTCAGGTGTATTATTGTTATTACAGACTTATCTCAAATGTGCAAAATAAAGTTCTATTCGATATGAAGATATACTTAGATAATTAAAGGTCATGTTATCATCAATAGATCTTAACAAATACGCCACATAAATAATTATTGCTTCAACCTACCTGATGAATATACATTCTATTACTTTTCTAACATCCACAGGAATGATTAGAAAAGTTACAGAATGTAAGTCAAATTCAGATGTAAAAATATCACATTTGAAAAATACTTAAAATAGTAACTTTAACCAATTCTCTTCCAAAGGAAAGAAATAATAATGTTCATTCACTTGCTGAAGGTGAACCCATAGTTGACATATAATTATATATATTTGTAAATAAAAAAAATGATAACGCGTGAAATTAAATATAAGAATAGTATTCCATGATTGGAGTGAAATATTATTTTCAATTATATCATCATAACACATATATATTCTAAATAAGTGATTAAATATCAAATCAATAAAAATGGCGACGATGGCGACGATGGCGAAAAAATGGCGAAAAAATGGCGAATTTATAGATTTGATGTATCTTAGATTAAATTTTTATTTAGATAACAAAATGACACTAATTATGAGCACATCAGGAAAAGAGACAGATCAGTTACTTACATTTTCAAAACAAGATCAATAATTACTTTGTGAATATGAGTCTAATTTTTTTAATAATTTATAAACAAGATGACAGAAATAGAGTAAACAAACAATACTATTGAGACTGAGGTAACTGAAAAAAATCCAAACGTGATTGAAGTTATGAAGCAGAAACATGCGGAAGACAACTTTGATAGAATGAACAAAGATATCTAACCTAAAGCTAAGGAAGGATATGAGTACAAATTTGGAAAAAACGGATGGAGACAAACTAAGATCATAACAGAAGAAGAGAAACAAGCTAAAGGATAATAACTCAAGTAAGCAAAACAATTAAAAGCTCAAGCAGCGTAATAGTAAGATTAGAGTAAAGATTAGACTGAAACAATTAAAGATTTATAGAAGTAACTCAAACAGATTTCAGATTAACTGTTTACTAAACAATAGGATAAAGAAGAAGTAAAGCAACCAATTAAAATAATGAAGACCAAGAAACAGAGAGAAGTTAGAGTTATAGACCCAAGAGTTAATAGTATTTTATAAAACTTAGGTTATTCATAAATTAAGATAGAGGAGTATTCTGATGTTTGAATAATTAGTGATATATTTTTTTGATTTGAAATAAAATGCTTAAAGATGATTCAATCATATAACTTTAAGAACAACCTATAAACATAATGTCTTACGCTTTTATTGGATTTTTTGGCTCAAAAGGCAAAGGTAAATCAACCTAAATGTTCAGAATGCGTGATGAGTATGTTAAGTAATCTAAATAGTTCAAATATGATTTAAACAACCCATTTATACTAAATGGTCCAATAACACATACTTACTTTGTGTCTCCAACACTATAATTTGATAAGACGTTCAAAAAGAATGATAATAATGATACTATCCAAGTTGAAGGAACAAAAGACAATATCTTAGAATTAGTTCAGAAAATACGTGATATGAAAAAAGAGCTTCAACCAGTTATGGAGCTATAATTATAAGTTAGAGAATTCTTCAAAAAGAGTAAAAATTTAGCATAAACATTAGATAGACAGACAGCAATTTTAGTAGTAAATGTTTTGAAACAGATTGAAAATATGAAATAAAAATATCCAGAATTGATAATAGATGAGACTGACAAAGATATAATTTCTAATTTGAAAGAGTTTTATAGTCTCTTAGAAGGAAAAGCTATTTTATCTTTTATTAGAATGCCTAAAATAATATTGATATTAGATGATATGAGTTCATGTTCTTTGTTTTGTTAAGTTTAAGAGAATGAGTTTTATAAGATGATAATTTAACAAAGACATTTGAACATATTTGCAGTATTTATAGCAGCACATGAGATGTCAACGCTATATAGCGCATTCAAGACTTAGTTAACAGGTTTTCTATTATTTCAAGGTATCAATTATGAAAAAATGAAAGACTATTTCTCTTAAGTATAAGAACTATAAAGTGACTATTTCTCAATGACAGATTTTATGAACTTATACAAATACAAGATTTGTGCAGCTCATGAGAAGAATGATATTGAGAAACAGAAGTATGTGCATAAGTTTTTGTATGTAGTAATCTGTCCAACTTCTAAAGTGTATGAAGGATTTAGTATAAGATTGAAATGATGATATATTTTTTTAATATCTTATAACAAATGAGTGATTCTGAAGACTATAGTTAATATGATTCTTAAATAGAAGAATATGAAGACTTTTATCCTATTGAGGGTTATGATAATTATGAAATAACTAAAAATGGTCAAGTCAGAAATATTGAAACATAGAAAATTTTGAAACAATCTGATTAAAATAAAGATAAATATTTATTAGTTAGTTTATATGATAAATAGAAAGACAAATTTATAAAATATTACGTTCATAGATTAGTTGCATAAACATTTTTAGAAAATCCAAATAATTTACCTTAAGTTGATCATAAAAATCGTAATAACTAAGATAATAGAATAGAGAATCTGCGTTGGATTAATAAAAGCAACAATTGTAAAAATAAATCAACATACAGAGGTGTTAAAGCTGAATATTTTGATTAGTTACCTAATGAAGAAGACTGTATTGAATTCTAATGTTATAACGGATATCAATTCGGTCATTATTTCATTAACACTGAAACTTTAGAAATATATTATGATACTGATTATCAATTTAGAAAACTATATTTATAGAAAGATAATAGATATTGTTTATGGGATACTGATAATAAAAGAAGATAGATATCATTTAATAAACTATAACGTGATGAATATAATTGATTTGAAAAAATATTTTTTATCATCATCATTTCAATTTTCTATCTGACAACGCATCTATTCCTTAACACTAAGAGTGAGGGTTGAGCCCCTCGAATTACAAAGAGAGCTTCCTGTGAGTACTTGCATTATATTGTACACATATAGGTGGTAACGTACCCAAAAATTAATTTTCCACTCCATGAAGTTGATGATGCTTGACACGGGAATTTTTAAAATAATCAATAGCAAAGGTTTCTGTTTCAGTTTCAGATACCTTGGCTCAGGGTGCAATCATTTATTGTACTAATTATATTATCTTTTGCATTTATATTACTATTTCTAATTTTAGCACTCGATCTAATCGAGACTTATGAGAGAAAAGTTTGAACCTGTAAAGTCCTTTTTACAGTATCAGTACAATATTAATGTTGTCGAAGATAACTTATCTAAGTTTTATAGCTTTGAAAATGGTAATGGTAAATTCGAGGAGATGAATATTTATTGGAAATTAGCAACAATGAACTTCTTCTAATAACAAATTCTTAGCTTTACCAGATATTCCATTTATAATAGCTGAACAATTTTGAAGTCGGTTCACTTTCACTAAAATTTTAATGAACTTCATGATTAAATAATAGTTACCTGAAACAACTTTGCAACGGCAAATGAATATATATAATAGTGGCTGCGAAAATAATCTCTCACAAGAATAGTAAATACAGCTTCAATCTGTAATACGAGAAACTCAAAAACCTGACTTTGATGCAGAAGAATATATTAATGTTGTTCCATAGCTTCGAGGTTGCTAGTTTAAATAAACTTAGATACAACTTCTTCATAAACGTGGAATCACTGACTGAGCTAACTTCATTTTGTTCAGACAAGCACTTGTAGAAAGATCAATTTTTCATCCATTTAGGACTACTTATTTTCCAGCATTGGAACTATATTGCCTTATGCATCTTGTTGTACAATTTCCATGCCTTCTACTGGTTCAAGTTGAACAGCATAATCTGAAATTTTACGATTTTCACGAAATTCTGCAGGAGTTCATTCACTCTGTATTGCTTGCTGTAACTTTAGCCATCACATGTAACCGTATATTCAATAGTTCTACTAACTCAATTGATTCTAAATAGTTCATTTATATTTCAATTGGACCAAGTCACTGTAGGAAAGGAACAAATACAAGAATTAATTAGTAGGATAAAACTAAATCAATACCTCCTGGCTTCATTTATGGCTCAAGTTTGCCAAGCAAGTTACAGGTTGAAACTAACAGAATACCAGCTATCATCCATATATTTCGTAGCCAAAAATTTCTAGATGGCTTTAAATTACATTATAATTATTAAGTTATTATTTGGCAGCTTCTGAGGAATTAAAATATTTTATTTCACTCAAAATGGCATTTAATCAAAATTCAATTTCTGGAGTGTGAGATGGTAAATCACTATACGTCGAGGAAATAGCATTATAATGATGGTATGTCAAGGCTGAACGATGCTACTTGTCGGCTTATCCAAGCCCAAAATACCACCAAAATGTTAATTTATAAGACCCCCAACAGCAGGAACCATTGATATCAAGCCTTAAATTGGCTTACGGGCAAATTACCAAAATTTAGATGCACCGTTTTTAATTTTTTACCATAAATTTGGTTTCTTTTTAGCCTAATTCATAGTAACATCATCAGTTTTTGGTTTCTCATTTAGTTATCTTTATTCTCTAAAATTCTTAATTGAGTTCATCGTTTATTCTCTAACGTTATTCATAGGACCCCTTAAGTTTTCAGGTAAAGTATTATCAATCAAATTCTTAGAAATATCATTTGCTGAATTTTATAATATATCACCTAATTATTTAGAAGGACCAGCACTAATTTTCAAACCTCTGTCTATTTAAGGATACATCCGTTATCCAGTTGCAACACTATCTTTGATCTATTACATTTTTATCTAATTTCAAAAAAATATTTTCTAAGCATATCTCATTTAACCAAGAGTCTTAAAATCAAATTTGGATATTTATCAACTTAATATCCGTCATTATCATCAAGTATAAAAGTTACGTAACAATTAGGATTCTATCTTTACCAGAAGAAAACAGATGAATTCATATCCTCTAAATTTATATCTTTAAATATTAATATATCAACTAATGCATTATTCATGTATAACATATAAGTGAAATCATTTTAGAATTTTCCATATTTCAAATAGTGATATAAAATATTATCTTATGTAACAGTTATAGACTTTATATCAACATCAAATTCTTTAACAAATTTATCAATAAAAGTTTAGTCTATCATTTTATTTCTGTATTCTATAAATTAATCATATAAATCTGTATTTTATGTCATACCAATTGAATCTTTAAAACTTACTTTACCATTATACATATTCAAAACATTATTAGGAGACAACTGACCTGATATTTATTGAACTGATAAGTATGAGAGCTGTGTAACTAAATTTACTTTAGGTTTGAGCTAAATGAATACTTATTGTTTTAAGTGTATAGTATCAATGCACTCACAACTAAAAAACTGAGTCTTAATATATATAGTATTTAAAGTAAATGCGTTATTGTCTTAGTCAGTTACCCAGAATTTGAACTCTTAAGGTTTAATGAGTTTGTGATGCACATCTATAGTCTATGCCTCAAACTAAAAGTTATTTGATCTATCTAAAATCATAAGAGCATCAATTGTGTCTGAACCAAATTGAGAAGTATTTATGAAGTCACATTATACTTTCAAATATTTTATACGCGCTAAGTTTTACTAAGATAAAGTAATCTCTTAGTCTTTCACAAAAGTTAACTATGTATCAAGACCAAATATAGTTTCCAGTCATATTTATAGAACAATCAATAAGACATTTCATTTTAAAGTATTTTTCATCAACCTGACTAAACTATATACAATTTTATATAGCATTGACTTAGTCACATAACTCTTATAAAGAAAAGTATGATGATAGTTTATTTGTATATATATCATATTTAATATCAGTTTCAATTATAATTGATCCAGAACACTCAGAAGTAAGATTTGAACGTATAGATTGAAGTATCATATAATCACCGTTTCTAAAAGAAGGTAAGTATATCTTACTATAACCTTTGTCATTTGTTTTAGCTATCACAACTTATTATGACATTTTTATTTTGAATCAAAAAAATTTTCATTAAGACTTTATATCATTTGAAACAAGAAGCTAAACATCCAGAAGCTTTGACACTAATTTTTAGAATATTCTGAGCAAGCTATAAAAGTTATAGTTTTGTATTGCTCTTAATAGTATCATCTATCATCTTATCCAATAAAGTATCAGCTATTTATTGAGTTATAGAAGTATCAGTTATCAAAATAGTTTTAAGTCTAAGTTTCACATTAAATTTTCTAAGCTCACCAGCCTAAGTCTCATTTTACCATACATATTCAGCAAGAGAGCATAATTGAGTGATCATATTCTATATCTCATCGCTATTTATCTTATCATTGATATATTTTTTGATAACAATATCTGAGTAAGTATTGAATTTCTATAAATTAGATTATTCCTCAAATTTTACCATAGAAGATTTTATTGAGTTATAGTCACTCTCAATTGTAAGAGTATTTTATGTTTGTGTCTAATCAGCCACAACAACTTTTGTTTATATCACCTATCTATCCATCATTTTTATTTCATATCAAAAAAATATTTTTTAAGCTTTAAATCAAATCACTAAACTAATTAAGCTGTCTGAGTAAAGTTTTCATCAATTGACATATTCTATTTGTTTGGTGTGAATTTCAAAACACAATCATATATTTACATCACCTCAATATTTAAAGGTATAGTAATTAAAGTCTTTGCTGTTTGTTTTGTTGCATCATATGGAATAGCTTTCTAACTATTTTGATAATAACCTATTTTGAAATCAACATAAAGCTTTTGATTTATAGAATCAATTCCATCATTTACAACATCCTCATTAGTATCAATACTGAAAGCCTCTAAGTTTAGAGTCATCAATGCATATTGACACATCAGTTTCACCATTGAGTCATAACATATCATACCACGTGTATATTAGTTATAAAGATTTAAACCTCTTAACATTTCACATTTGAACTAAGTCATATTATCTAAGTCTTAACTGAATAAAGCATTTGATCTATTTCCTTTCCATAAGTTAAAAGTTTAAAACCAATTGAATTCCTCATTTAAGAGATATACACCGTTTATCATGTCTTTCTATTATTATCCGCTAAATGGTGTGAAACGTTATTTCAAATACATAGAATCAGTTTGATCCTCATCAGAAAGATTTATTCCAATTACAACATCCGCAGTTGATTGATGACCTCTATTCAATATTCTATGAGATGAAAGTGTTTTATCAATTGATGGTAATAGTTCTCTATCAAATTTCATATAATGATATGAGAAACCATCTTTTGAATTTAGTTCTGACTTAACATACTCACTATCTTTTGATACTAAAACTAATTCTAAGTCTATAATACCTGTTTCTTTTTGATCTAAAAGATTTGTTTTGATTGTTGTATCAGATGATGTTCCAAACATTTTAGCCATATAATTTTGTTATAAAAACAGATTCAATCTTATTTATTCATAACCTAAAACACTTAAAGGGAAAGTATTAGTTGAATCAAATACTTAGTTTATAACATTTAAAGGAATAGTATAAGTTTTTGTAAAGTAAAATAAAACCTATGATATTTTTTTAGATGATGCCGCGGGTGCATCTTTAATAACTTTATATTCACCCTCAATAGGATCATGATCTAAGAAGCCTAAATCCTCTTTTTTATAATCTAAGTATTTTTTCTTTTTACATACAACACCATTGATTGTTTCGGTATCGTATTCATAAGGCATAGCATAGAATTCTAATGAAGGAAGATCGCCATTGAACCAAGTTTAGTTGTGAGCGTTTTGATACTCATTCGGTAACTGTTATTGCATACGCGCGGTTTATCTGAAAATATCATCGTCTTAATTATTAACATTTCTGTATATAAACTAAGATTTATTAAATATAGCACATGAATTCATCGGAGCAGCACAGAGAGCCTATATTGAAACGGATTCATCTCTTACCCATGGAGCAGCAGCACTAATAAATTTATATTATTCAAAATACCACCATGGACCAAATCCTTTATTTTGAATATAATACTTACCAAATCTATGAGACGCAGCTGTCACAGAAGAAGCATCTTTAGTTATCTCAAGAGGAATATTTAGAGCATATTTCATAGTATATGATACATATGATTGATTTGAAGATAACAAACCTTTTCCAGTTACAATTGTGAATTAGAAGTTAGCATTTGGAGCATAATTACAAGGATCAGCTGATGAGAAATATGGATAGTTTTCAGCTCTCTATCTATTGATTACAGCGCCATTTCCATTATTTCCTAAGCTCATAACCATTGTGTTTCCTAAGTTTTAAAACTTTTTTACGTTTGCGGGTATAATTTATACTTTATCGTCTGACATGATTTTTATTTCAAATTAAAAAATTATTTTTTAAGGTCAAAAAATGTCTGTCTTATCATAAGATAATCATCTAATTCTAAAAGCAAAAAAGATAAAATACGGAGGTCAAAGTATTGATATCACAAATGATAACCATATCTAATTCAATGATATCTTAAATGAGAACAGTGTTTATATCAATACTAAGAACAATCAATCTAATATATAAATTGATATAAACTAATTAGAAGGTAAGACTCTTAACAATTTTACAATTAAAAATTTAAGAACTAATGATATAATCATATCGTCTCAAATAGATGGAGACTTTGATTTAGAACAAACATTAGATGAGATGATATTAAATAACAAGATCAATGTATAAAATATTTCAATACTTTAGAACTAAGTTTAAAGTCTTAATGATCTAACAACTAAATAATAACAAACTATTTTAACTCTTAAAAATGAAAATTATTCTCAACAATAACAAATAGACTATATTCTCTCTTAGTTAGGAGGATAAAATATATTAACATCAGATTTTAAGTTATGGGAAATTAAACAAGGATTTTATATCGTAAAGAGTTAAGAAGGAACAGATAACAATGGATGGAAGGCTAATTCAACTAAAGTATATTATAATGAATCTGAATGGATAAAAATTTATGGTAATGTTAATATTAGTGTTAATGAAACAAAGACCTCAAAAGAATATAGAATCGCAGATGGAACTTTAGTCAATGAGATAATATATTGTCATTAATTAATATTCTAAACATTATGTGAAAGCACTTTTGATGGAATGAATACAGGATCGTTATAACAGTAATAGTATTTAGTAAATAGTTTTATCAAAGAAAAAATAATAAATGATAGCACTTATAGCACAGAAATAAAAGGTTATTCTAAGAGAAGTGAAGTATTCTTTCCAGAAACAGATTTCTCAGATGACTTTGTATAACTTAAACGCCATGTAAATGAATAGATTCCAATTGATATTGAAACTAAAGCTCAGTTAGTTAAAGATCATGTTTCAAATAATTATTATTCATAAACTCAAATAAATAATAAGTTAGAAGATATCACATCAAATTATAATAGTAAATTTGGAGAACATGACTATATGTTTGAAGACTTATATTTATAAATAGGAAACAAAGTTAACTCATCAGATATATATTCAAATACTTAAATAAATACTTTATTATCAAACAAAGCTAACTCATCTGATGTTTACACAAAAACTTAGATAGATAATTTACTAACTTACAAAGCAGATGCGGGTATAGTATCTATGTTTTATTCTATATCAGAATGCAATAACTTATTTTATACTAAAACTTATATCAACTAATATTATCCTCTATTATCTAATGTTTATACTAAATTAGAAACAGATAATTTATTGAAACTTAAACTTAATTCAAATACATTCTATTCGTTATACAATCAAAATATATCAGATAATACAACTATGTTTACAAATATAGATAATAAAATCAATACCAAAGCAAATATCACAGATATGAATACATCAAATACTTATATATCAACTTTATAAACTTAGATGACATCTGTTATATCTGTAAATACTAACCAATCTGATTTGATAACTCAAATATAAAACATGTTTTCACCTAAAGATTTTAATGCTATGGGATAATATTCTTTTACTATTGGACCTATAACTGTAAAAATGGGTGTTATTGATGTATAAGGCGCTTTGAATTAAAGGACTGTTTACTATACTAAGAATTTTACAAATATTGTCTATTGCGGATTTACATCTGTTATTGGAACATCAAATGGCGGAAATGGTGATGACGTCGGGTATATACAATTTTACATTGACAAAGTTATAATTACAGCTGATTATGCAAATTCAGGAGGTAATGAGTCTAATATGTATTCATGGATAGTGTTTGGATACTGATCAAAAAATTTGTATCCAAAAATATAAATATCTTTAGATGTTTGTGACACAAAGTCTAAAGACATTTATGTCTATGGACATCATATATAAAGTATAAACTTAAAGACCTTAAACTATTCTTTTGATAAAATATATTTTTTGTTATTTGATCCAAACCAAAATTCTAATTCGCTATCTGTCATTTAATTAGATTGATATCTAATCATTGATAAGGGTATAAAGAATTTACCATAATCATTTTCTATTTCATAAAAGATATTTTTAGAGCCTTTACTAATATAATCTTATAACTCTTATAAATTTTTTATAGAATGAAATACCTGTTTGATATCTATAACACAATCATTTATTTTATTAAATTGGTATAGACGTGTATCCTCGCTTTCATAAGGAAAATATAGGTCATTCTTTTACGTCATTTTCATTTCATAATATTTACGCCTGTAAACAGGTTGAGCATACGGTAAATCATCAGAGTATCTATACGTATCGTTTTTAGTTTTGCCTAAAACATCTTTATATTATTTCATATCAAAATTTATAGGTGTAATCATAAATGTTTAACCTTATTTATCAAATATTTAGAATACTTAATCACTCCATTTTTTCAAACGCTTCTTTTCTTTATCTTCTCTTTTGTTTATGACCTATACATAGTTTCCAATTTAGAATTTATCAGATGCGTCAATATGCTTTTTGTTAAGATTAGATTTGTATTCGTTCATAGACTCTAAATCGTCACGCGTTATTTTTTCTGGTGTTTTCTTGTAAAGTGGTATTTATCTTTTAAAATTATGAAACTCCATAAAATCTTCACATGCTTTTTATACATCAATTGAATCTTGTTTTAACAGGTTGTTGATAATGCTGTTTCTAACAAATGATGCCATACCGTTGATATGACTCATAGATTTATGATCATTTGCATCTTTGATTATTACCCTATGGTCTATGTCTAAATGTTATAATGCTTATTGAAACTAACCTTTATATTCGTTTCCTGAATCGGTTGTTATTTGTTCAATAAATTGATCTTCAAATTTTAGAATATAGTTTTGAAAACTTATAAATGAATTAAGTATTTCTTTCGGTTATTTATTTGGAATATTTTAAACAAAGATTCTATGATTTGCTGGATTGTAATAGGTTGATATAATTAGTTCTGGAATCTTTTTAGAAACATATTTAGTATCTTTTATAAATATTAGGTCTAAATAGAAATCATCGTAATGAGAAATATAAACCATCTTATTTGACATTTTTATTTTGAATCAAAAAAATAATTATTCATTAATTATTGAAAAGACCTTTCTATAATTTTAACATTGATATTTTAACATTTTCATTTTACTTATTTTAACAATTACAAACATAATACTCGTGACAGATAACTGGTCTTACTTATCTTATACGTATTCCGTTGTTGAAATATAATTTATTTATTGTCTCGCTCCAATAATATCCTTCAAAGAAATGACCTGAATAATACCATACTTCAATTGAGTCTTCAGGTAATTTATTAACAAATACAAATTTATCTCTATGACCATTTTTGTTTTTCTAATTATCGCTATGTGATACCCATCTTAGATTCTAAACATTATTATTAGACTTATCACAATCGCAATGATCTATCTCATTATAATTATTAGGATTTTCTAAGAAAGCTTTTGATACTAATCTATGAATATGATGTGTTTTCATAATTTTATTGAGATATAAGCTAACAGTTAAATAATCATTATTCCCATTTGATTGTTTCAATATACGTCCCGTTGTCTTATTTCTTACTTAACCAAAGTTAGATACTTCATAGTTTGGATAACCTGATATATCTCTATATTCTTCTATAAGTTCTTCTTGAGATATTTCTTTATCATAGTTTGATTCTTCATCATAGTTTGATTAGTTTTAACTAAGTTCTGTATTCATGTGTTTGTTATTAAGAAATAAAAAAATTAGTATAATTTCTAAAATAGGAAAGACCTTTACATATCAGACGTTAAATTTAACGTCTCGTCTTTTATATATAAATAGTAAGCTGATAATTCTCCGCATAAGTTAGAGGCGCTAAATTTGGCGTCTGTGTTTTCAAAAAAATATTTAGAGACATTAAATTTACCGCTTGTCATTCTTTATCAGCAAAACGTTTGAGTATTACATCTGTAAATAATTATTTTGATTTCAGTTCCAAATGAATATCTTGAATTTATTATTTAAGACTTTTTATCATTAAAATTTATCTATCAATTAGCTCATAACATCTTGTTATTTCATATTCTTTCAATTCTAAATCGTTCTCTAAATCATATATTTTATCCATGCAATTCTATAACTCGTCGTCATATGAAAATATCATTTTTCTTAGAAATAAAAAATAATGATCACTCTTATATTAGTTATACAAATTGTTCTAAGTTATCTGCTTTCTAAGATAGATATTATAACTAACTGTATAAATATATTAGGGCATCATCTATCTCAATTGACTTCTATCCAAAATCTCTAACGTGTTTAACTTACAATTTTAAAACAGAAAATATTTTAACATTAATCTCTTCAATCCAATCACAATATAGTTGATACAGATACATTTTAATTATTTTAGAAAAAATATGTTTTGATATAACTCATTTCTTAAAATCACTTGTTGCTAATAATATAAATATTATGACACATTAGCCTAATATTATTAGCAAATAAAATACTTAAGTACAACATAACGTTTCACAAAAATTCTTTAAACATTAACACTTTTCTTTCTAAACTTATTTCTCTATTTGATATATTGGAAACTCAGGAACAAACTATTTTTAAGATATAACTGACTCTTATTCTCTTCTAATTATTTATTCTCTTATCATAGCTTACTAATGTTCACGCATTAGAGATTATTAAAATGCTTCATATTGTTATCTTTATTGTTCTGGGTTCATTTGTTTCTTATAAATAAAAAATTATCATCATTTCTTGTTCTTCTTTTCTTCCTCTCTCTTTTTCTTCTTTTCTTCTTTCTCTTCTTATTTCTTTTACTTTTCTTCTTCTTTCTTTTATTCCTTTTCCTCTTTAGTTAAAAACTATAATGTTCTTTTGAATTCAGACAGATTCATGTAACTATAATCATCCTATTTCTTCATAAATACTTTAGCGCTGCATAAATCAAATTCAATTGCTTTTCCATCAGCTAAATCTTAATATAGTTTTATCACATCTCCTCCATATAACTCATCAGCTTTCTAAGTGATACATTCACCTGTAACTCCTTTCATACGTTGGTGATAATCGTAACAAATATCTCCATTTTCTTTCTATACACATAGCTTCACACAATATACTTTCTTAGAAATATAGATACCATCTTCGCCGTATAACACTTTTCCTAATTCTGATTAAAAGTCAGAATGAAATTATCCCATTTATTCACCTATAAGTTCTCTCTGATATTTTTCTAAAAACTTTTTACCTAATTTATCTAAATCATCTTATAACATTTACATTGAATCTGTGTCCTGATAATATATATTCAAATCTAAGTCTTCAGCTAAAGTCATAACCTCATTCATAATACGTTTGCTCATTGATAATATCTAAATTCCAATATGATGATATCCTGTTTGTTCACAGCATTCTTTTTCTAACTTTACACAGAATTTAGTTCCATATTGTTGGATGCTATTAATCTAATCATATTTCTTGAATAGTTCTTCTAACTATGTTTCTTCAAATATTTATACAGTTTCATTTCTATCACCTTCTATAGTCTTTCCGTATGAGGAATTGAGCATCAATTTATATATTTGTTATAAAGGGTTCTTAGCTTTTTTACATTTAACTCTTTCTTCAAACATATATTTGATAACTTCCTAAATAGTATAGTCTCTCTCCTTAGCATATACACCGCTTATAATTTCATACTTATAATTTTATCTCAAAACTGCTTCTTATAGACCAATAGTATCTAAGAAATATCTATTCTCCTCGCTGATATCATTTGTAAACTATCTACTGTGGTGTCCGAGCCAACTTTGATTTTAACAAATGTTTATGTAATAATTGCGCTTGAAAATTAAATCACTGTATTTATGCTAATTATAACATATTCAATTAATTCTGCGGTTCATTTCTTTTTCACTTCATCCTTCAAATGACGAAGCACACACGAAGCCGACGGATCACAATACAAGAGCGTCGCATAATGATGAGAATGTGAGAAACAGAATCACAAACTGTTGCAACCAAGAAATACATTGCTTGTTGCCTTCAATGTAGTCTCCAAACTGTTTATTCCATTTTTAAGCACTTTGAAGTTACAGGCAAGCTAGAAGCTTCTCATGCCGATAATAGTGTCAGAAAATTTGACTAAGCTGAGATTTTCGCGTTGTTAAATATCGCCAGAGCCATAGATTCGAAACTCGACGAATCATAGCTGAAAAATACTAAGCCCTTCGTGGAATTTCCATGTCTCTAACAACGGTATCTCGTCTCCTGGCCAAATTCAGTTTAAGCTATAGTGCTGCTAAGGTAAAGCCAAAACTTACCGAAAAGCATAAATTGGAAAGAATGTACTTTGCTCGAATGAACCTGAAACAACCAATTGAATATTGGAGAACTTTTTAGTATACTGATGAGTATCGCTCAAAATGCTATGCAAATCGAGCGAGTAGAGTGCTCAGAACACCTAAAGACGAGTGGAATCCGAAGTATTTTCTCGAAGTGTAAAATATGGACTGTTTTCGTGCATGATCTATAGTACGATTAGCTATAGATATAAGGGTCCATTATGGTTTATGCCGTGCGGTACGACCATGAATTCAATTGTCAATTCTTAAGTTCTCAGACAAGTTACACTTCCATCACTTAATAGCATAACTTGAAGTTGCAACAAGATAACGCCCCGACACATTTTAGTAAGTATATGAAAAACTTTTATACTGCTAACAACATTGAGCTCTATCGCTTTCCAGTAATGAGTCCAGACTTAAATCCACTTTTTCACTGCTGGAATCCACTGAAGTCAAACATTTCCCCTGAAGAATGTACCACATATGACTTATTAAATGAAGAAGTAAAGAGGGCGTTGGAGTAAATCTCGTTAGATATCATCAATCATTTGATTGACTCTATGCCCAAAAGGTTAGAAGAAGTAATAAAATAGAAAGGAGACGCTACTAAACATTGAGTTAATATATAGTTAAAATTAATACAAAAAATAGTTTTGAAATAGTTAGTATTTTTTGAAATCAAAGTTGGCTTGGCGACCACAGTAACTCCTTCAATCTTCTAACTTACTAATGGGAAACCTCTATGTATGAAATCGTCTCCTTTAAACAATTTAACTTCTAAATATAAAGTATTTTGATCTTTTGAATTCTTAGCTTCTGTTATATCAAATAAGTTTTCTTTTACGTTATAATATTATATCATTTCTTGAGTTAGAGTGTATAGTTTTCCTGCTGGATAATATGTTCTATACTAAGCGCTTGGATATAAACTAACTGCATCAAAGTCTAACAGCTTCTTAAACAATAAGATTTGTTTTTAATTATTGAGAGTCATACATCTACCTCCTATTACAAACTGTTATAAGAATTATCTGAGTAAGCCATTAACTTTACATGATTTATCAAAACATTGTTTCTTTAATTAATATGAGAGAGCTAATGAGGATATAGAGATATAGTTAAATAAGTTCATATCCATATTATCCTTGAGTAATTGAGCAAATTTCTATACACATTTTTATAACACAATAACATCTTGCTTACAATAGTATAAAGCATACTTTTACATATCAAAATGTTTATCATCTAACATACAATCACTTTTCTTTAAAACTGATATGAACTCTTATTTAGAATGACCATCTATATATTTTGATGCTTCTTCTATATCACCAATATTATTCAAATATCTTTCTTCAGTATAATAGTTGTAACACATAACTTCTTTTTAGATAACAGACTATTCTTCCTTACTAAGAAACATTTCAGGTAACTTACTTAACTTTGATGAAATCATGATATATGAATCTCTGAATACAAATTGTATTTTAAGACCTAATTAATTGTATATTGAGAAACTAAATTATAAAACTTTTCCATTATTTTGAATCATATCATCAATTTGATATTGTTCTTTGAGTATAAACTAACAATCGTAAGATAGGTTGTGCATATATATTAAAACCTGTTTATCTGGTAAATTGTTCTTTTTCGTGACATGTCTTTCATTCTCGTAACATTTATGAATGTATCTAACTAAACCATTAACATCTCTTGAGCTCTTAACTATATCTCCATCAGCCCATACACACATATAACACTTGTGTTTGATATACTCACCTTAACTATCTATAGTGAAAGCTTCGGTATCAGCATACAGTATTTTATCAAAGTTGTTTTCTCTTTCTTTAAATTCTTTAGTTTCTTAACAATAGTCTTCTGCATTATCTGGTGCGCTAATTACTTACTTACTATTTTCTTTATAATTAAATTCGTTATAATCTTTTATCTCTTCAAACATATTGAGCTCATGCATCATTTTAATAACAGTTATGCTATCGTTTTTAGACTTGCTCTATGTAATACAGATATTAGTTTAGGTCTATCTAACTTAACAAATATTAGTGTTCTCTAAATATTTCGGATAAGTTTTATATTTTTCAAAAGTTACTTACTTATACATCTGTGTCATAGATGAAATAGTGTTCTTTGTACAAACTAATATGAACTGCTTCTTTTTACTATTATCTCTGATCACTTATATCTCCTTTAACATCGTATATTCTAACTTATTTTGATTTGTCTTCGTATATATGTATACAAATAGGTCCTACATGTTTGATGTTTTTGATTTGAGTTAATGAGAATAATTATAAATTTGATTGAACTTAAACTAAGATAGCCTATAATTCTTAATTAGAATATTAACCTGACATTTATAACGCGTATATAAAACACTAAGCTTTTCTTGATAGTTCTAAATGCTATTCTAAATTATTTCCAATTTAATATCTTGAAAGATCAATTTGAGGAATTTTGTTTATAAAGTTAAAGTAAGCACCTTTGTTCTTTTTATTTGATTTGAGATCAATTTCTTTGACTAATTTATATTACTTTTTCTAATTTTCTTTAATAAGTTTATCAATGTCATCTAATTTCTTCTCATTTTCTAATAAATTCTTATTGAATACATTCTCTGCTATAAATATTTCAATCTTATAAGCTTTCAGTATTTTAAATTCTAATTAATACTCGCTTCCTGTGTGTTCTTCTTCTAAATTAATTCCATGGTATATAGCATTTACAATATTCTAAATAAGTCTATTTTTAATCGGATATACAAATATAGTTGTTTTATCTTCTTCGTCTCTATAATATATTCTAATAAATTTTCCTTTATAGAATTTCATTATATCGTCTAAATGATACTTGATCATAATTCTATTATAGTCTCCTTCAAATCTAATAATAGTTCCTGCTTCTTATTGTTCCAAATATCTATTTATTTCGTCTTTATCATATTGTTTGATCTGTTACTCTAATTAAAAGTTTTTGTTTTAAATCTTCTGTTTATAGTCTTCCTCATATTATTTTAATGCTTCAAAATCAGGCATAATTCTTTACATTTCTTCTTAAATAGTGAGTCTCTTGATTTTGTTCTCTATAGTTTTCTAACTCTTTTCTTCAAACTCAAACTCTTATAAAAGAGCTTTTAATTCAGGAATAGTCATATTTCTAATATTGATTTTGTCCATTTGTGTTTTATTAATGTTAAAAAAATATTATTTGTAATTATCATATTTTGAAATTTATGAATTACTCTAAACTAATATTTGGTTAAATATCCTTATATTGTTTTGTGATGTTCTCAATTCTAATTCTATATCTAATAGTTTCAATTAACTCATCAATTGTAAATTATACAGGATGTAATCCAAATGTTGATTCAAATAAATATTCTAACTTCTCACTATCATCAGGTGTATTTTCTATGAAATGTTTATAGAATGTTAACTGATCTCTATACTATATGATATCTATAAAATTTCTAAAATAACGCTCTGTATAATCTTATTAGCCAATAGCATGTAACTTCATATGCTTCTAATGACTTGTGTTGTTTTTATCAGGTTTTACTTCTAATAGATTTTATATATTGTTATCAAATTAGTTAAAATTCTTATGATGGATATCATTCTATGTTTATTTTCCTAATACTAACTTATGTAAATAATTATTGTTTTTAGTAAGATGATAATCTTGTTTATTGATATCGTTTATAAACAAAGCGTCTGACTCTATCGGTGATGTATAACATATTGGAATATTGAAATTAAATATTTAGCTATTAACTATTTTATATGTATCAGGATAACAAAGGTATATTTAGAAACTTTTCATAACTAAAAGAGGAATTAACTTCTAAGAAATAGAATATAGTTCTGGGTCTATTAACACTCTTATTTAGTGATAGTATTGACAATGCTTCAATAAATTTATAAATTTAGTTATAATGTTATCATATTTGATCTATACATCAAATCTATCACTCTTCTTTATAAACTCAAAACACTTGTTTATGATCTCATGTTCTTTACTATTCATATTGTTAATGAAATATTCTTGAGTTATATCTTAGTTCTATTCTGGTTTTATCATATGGTCTTCAATATATTTTGTATATGCTATGAGTCTTTTCTTGTTCGGGGTTTCTTTCTGATAAGTTGATATCAATAACTTTAGTTCAAATATAGATATATCAAACGGTTTATTTGTATCTAATTACTCATAAAACTCTTTAGATTATAACTTCTCTTTAGTAAAATTTATATATAGTTATTGAAACTTCTTTTTGTTCATTCGTTATAAAGTATATATGGTTCCATTCTCGTGTTTTATTTTGTATTTTGAATCTTTATAGTTTGAGATTAGTTTTCTAAACTTTAATGTCATCTCTCTAAATTCAGATATCACTTTGCGTTTAGTATCCTTGGTTACTTCTAATACTTAGTCTATTTGATCTTGGTCTATATCAGGTAATTATTATTCTTAGTCTTCTAAAAACTATTAGATACTTGAATAAAACTAACTTCCTTTTGAGAAAGAGTTATCAGTGAGTTGTTTAATTAGTCTTTCAAAATCTTCTATATCAGCTGATTTAATTGTTTGCATGTTTATTAAGAATAAAAAATTATATGTTTGATTCTAATTTTTTAAGATGATGTAAATGAAAACAATATAAGCTAATTATAAATAGCCTTTTATATCAATGATATCTTAGTTGTAATAACATGATGAGTATATCAATTCAGATAAAGATACTAAAAGATAGTATCAGATAAATTTCATAAATAGTTATTATTTAGATTTGATGAATGATTAAAAATTCAATGTTAATGATTTGAATATATTAAGAGACTTATGGTAAAAAAGTTTATCTTAGATATAATGATATATATTTTTTTCAAAAAATATATATTTCAATTTACTCACTAACTCTCTTCTTCACTTTCTTCTTTTTTAACTTATTTCTTAATCGGCTTCTTTGATTTAACTTCAGGTTTAGTATCTTCCTCTCCAAAATCAATTGCTTTATCTAAAACTATAATATTAAATTCTTTCTAAATTCTAATCAAATCAAAATGTTTTGCTTCCTCTGGTTTAACTCTAAATTATTGAGCTTGATAAAAGTCATGTTGTTCTCCTGCTTTGCTTGTAAATTGAGATGCCTCATGGTCTATATGAATTTTGATAATAGACTCGTTTAGAATTTGTTCTTGAATCTTCTTCACAGTATAAATATAGTTGTTAGTTATTTCTAACTTCTTTATAACTTTATTGTTTTGAATTAATACTATCAATAAGACTTTCATATTTAATGACTTTGGATCATATTTGTTATTTTTGTTTTGTCTTTTGTTCTTTGCATCTAAATATATAACGGCTTCATCAAATGAAATGTCTGTATTTTCTTCGCAATATTCTATAACGCTTTATGGTTTTAAGTAATTCATGTTTCTTAGGAATAAAAAAATTGATATCATTTCTTTCACTTATTTTTATCATCTTCAATTAAACCTCTTTTTCTTAAATCAATCCTTATCTATGATGCTTTTCTAACTAAATTATTTTTTTATTATAAATCAGATATTTAATTAGTAAATATCTACATCATCTAATTATAATTATATAAAAACTATAGTTTTTAATCATCTGTTTATAAATTTTTACTCTCATCTCTCAATTTTTTATGAAAAATGTTAACTAATTTTCTATACTATGGTTTATCGTCAATATATTAAGATATTATTTTAATAAAGTCATCAGCATTAATTTATTTAATATATTGTTCAGTAATTTCATCTTATTGTATTTGAGCTTATTATTGTATTGGAATCTCTTTCGGCTATCCATATATTTTTTAAACTTATGCTTAGTCCAAAGGTATCTCATTCATTTATTATTGTTCCTCTTCATTTGATTATTCCTATTAAATATTTTTATTTCCTTATTCTTATTAATATGCTTCATATGCTTAGTATCTCTCCATTGCGTTAGCAAATTCAATTTTAATTCTATCCTTAAAACCTTACTCAAAATTTTAATCTATATAATCAATTGAATCTTAATATTACTAAATATATTCTATAGCTGATTCAAATTATTCTCGTGTTTTAACTTCGTTTAAACTATAAATTAAATCTCTGATAAAATCTTTCATTTTTTAATCTTCTTGTTGGATATAATTTTGATATTCTTCTTCTGCTTATTATTGATAATAGAATTCATCTTCCGGTAAAGTATCTTGTATTTGATCCTCGTTTTTAATTATCGGAATATTATTCTGGTTAGTATCAAAATTCCATGATGATGGTTGTTCTGATTAGTTTATTATCTCTTATTGTCTCTAATCAGCTTGTAAACGTTATTCAGTTCCGCTGTCTATAACTTATACTTCATCTGGGTCTCTTTTAACTATCTGTGGTCGCTCTGATTGTTATTACAGTTATAAATCTTATTGATGTTGAGATACAATTTCATTTGGGTCTCTTTTAACTATTGGCGGATGCTCGCTATCATTAAGTTCGTTAATACTCAGGTTACCTTACACAGTCGGTCTATCACTTAGAGCCATTTATTCATCTGGATCACGTTTTACTATTTTAGGGAAATGACCTTCTTCTGTATCGCTTAAGTCTTATACAGACATCTTATCATCGTTTTTATTCGCGCTGAGTAACATTCTCAATCTTGATTCTTCTAATTCTTCTATATCCTCATCTAACATTTAGACTCCTTACAAAAACTATTGTGCTTTTAATTATTTCTTTTTAAACATGTTAGTCAATTTAACTTTCTAACTTTTCTTTGATTATAGCATATCATAATTTTAGTTGATGATCATCTTGTATTCATTATCATTTGGAATACGTATGCTTGATGTCCTCCATAAATCCTCTTGTTTCTATAAATCGTTTTCTTACTGAATATAAATATTTTGAGCTTCTTATTATGCTTACTGCTCTTGTTCAATGTATTGTTGTTAAACAGATGCTTGACGCTGTTGTTCTAATTATTTTTTATATTCAAATTCTTATTCTCTAAGTATACGCGCTTCTTCTTGTTATTGGATACGCATCAATACTTTCTTACTCTTGTTTATATATAATTCTAAAGTATATTCGTCTCCATTCAGCTATAACTCTTGATACATTTCATCTTGAAACTAAACTCTAAATCCTTTGATAAGTTAATTAACTTGAAATGTGACTATGATATCTGACGTAACTTAGGTTATTGTTCCTGCATTCCATGTTCTAAATTGTTTCAAAAGTAAATATCGTTTCTAACCTTGATCAATTAGTGTATAATCTTAGATGTCATAACAATTCATACAAATATACTTATAGATGTATGGATACAAAATATTTGTTACGGTTATATATCCTTGAGTATCGCGTTCATATATTGTTCCTTTGACTAATCCAAAAGTTTTACAAAAGTAATGGTCATCTGATTTTATCGCTTTGAAACCTGTTGCTTTAAATTTGAGTTTGTTGTTGTTTAAAAAGTAATCGTTGTCAATCTCGTATTTATAATTCTCATCAGACAAATTTTAGATAAAGTATAGTAATTGAGTCTCGTCGTCCATCTTTCTTTTATATGGTAACAGCATCTCAATCCAATCATTTTATTCATTCAAAATACTATATCTGTTGTTATTGATTGTATATTGTGGTGATGTGAATGTCAATTTGATATTTGCTTCTATTTCATCAATCTCATATTCACAAAGTAATTACTGATCTTGTTTTGAAAATGTGAGTAACTGATCTGTCTCTTTTCCTGATGTGCTCATAATTAGTGTCATTTTTAGTTTTTAAAAATTTCACGCGTTATCATTTTTTTTATTTACAAATATATATAATTATATGTCAACTATGGGTTCACCTTCAGCAAGTGAATGAACATTATTATTTCTTTCCTTTGGAAGAGAATTGGTTAAAGTTACTATTTTAAGTATTTTTCAAATGTGATATTTTTACATCTGAATTTGACTTACATTCTGTAACTTTTCTAATCATTCCTGTGGATGTTAGAAAAGTAATAGAATGTATATTCATCACTACCCCTTAGTATAAGGCAGAACTGGGTTTCCTTCTTTGCTAGACTGCTTAACTGGTGATTACGAGTATTTTCCTGACTGGTCCCACACAATTCCCTAATAAACAAATTAGTAATAATTAACAAAGAACTCCAATAAAAATATCAAATACATTTATACGTGTGGAATGTCGATTTGAATAAAACTCAATTATGTTACTATATTCAGTAGTATATAAATATATATTGATTTTGAGTTCGATATTTGGCAAGAGTTTCTAATTTCTACTAAAGTCGAAGGTTAAAAAATTTCGAGTGGATATTAATCATTCATGCTAAATTATTTATTCCCGTTTAATATATTGTTGTTTTAAAACTTAGGAAGAACTTTTAGCTACAAAAGATCAACAATATGCCCAAAAGTTCAGGGACATAGGGATAATTTTTATGCAAGACCTCGAGCACGCAAATTTTTACTAACATGAATTAAATCACGTATCCAAGTTATTTTTCTGCATCCTCTACTACCACGAAGAAAGCATTGAGGAATTCGATCATATTTCGATCTCTTTCTGAAGTCTGTATAATGATTGATAATATCATTAACTCTATCTTCGGAAAACCTCTTCACATAGCTCGCATCTCCATCAGAAATTAGTGCATCTAAAATAAAACCTTGTTATTCAACGATTTCCTTTATCTTTTCATAAGTTGGAATGACTTTTTTGTTTCCAATTCCTTATGAGGACAACAACATATAAAGCAGCTCAGGCTTATATTTAGAATCAAGTGGTACCATATAAAATGCATATGCATACACGAGTGGCTTAACTACCTTAGTTCCGTCTTTCTTCTTAATTATTTCAATGTTAATAAGTTCATTGTTATGACCAAATTTTGGATTACTTGCCATTGCACAGGCATCCACTTAAGTTACAGCATGGATAACTTGTGTATTAGTTAGTCCTTACTTTTCCCTGTATGCCCGCAAGTCAATTTTAAGTTTCCCTAAACCATCTCCAACTAAAGTTCTATTTTGAAGATGCATTGAAAGTAGTATGGCTTTCCTACGTGAGACTGTTCTTTAATGAATGCATGTCATATTTTATCCTCGAACTCGATACTCAGCAGCTGATAACAATTTGGAGTACACAGCTCGATCTTAGTCTTCTTCATTAAATCGTCTTCCATTTGGTTTTTCTAATGATTGTCAACGCGAATAATTGACTATAACATCGAAGATTATGTTTCTGGCGTTTCAATTTTATTGTAACACTCCACTAATGGAATGACAATATTTTGTTTGCTCTTAAAGTTGGTATCATTCTTAGCCTTACGTTCACGTCTTTTTTTATCCGCTCTAATTTTCCCCAGTGAACAATATGATAGTGTCATGATAAATGAAAAGACATGAAGTGGATGCTTTATAAGATTAAATAAGATAATAATATTGCAATTTGATTACTATTCAGATATGTGCCTATTAAGACTCTAATTCAAACTATATCTCACTCTTTTCAAAATCTATCGCTGAACTTCAGTGTCATGTATTATGAAAATACAATGAATATTTTCAAAACTTATTATTATCTATTAACTAATTCTACCATTATAATATTTCTATAGAATGTTTGTTGCAGCATCAAAACAAATTTTTTGGTCTTGAATTAATACTAAGTACTAAGCTTAGATAGCCATCTCCAAATATGTTAATAACACTTAGTCAACTTTCAATTTAATACCTAGAGATAGTTATGTTTTATACTATTTTATTTTCATTTTCCAAAATAATAATAATTTTGAATTAAATTAATGAAAAGTACGAATCAAGTATCATGAACAGCGCACTGAGTAAATATAGTACTAATACTATATTCTATTTAGAATGATCTGTTAGGAGTTAATGTAAGATTAAATATTCAAGTTTTTATTCGAGCAAGAAATTTTATTTGTCCAGGCCACAATCATATGCATAGTTTTATTCCATTAATTTAATGCTAATTATGTACATAACACGAATTTGTAATCATAGCAGGTAGCTTTATTTCAACTAGGAAGTTTCTGAATAATGCTAAAATTGTGGACGACTGTTAATACTACCAGTCGACTGAGTAGTTATTGCTGCTTTTAAGTTTTGCTGATTCCAAAATTATAATTTATAGTTTAGTTTAGCTTCGAGCTTATCAGCTTTGATTTTAGAAGTACTTTCTATTTCAGCTTTAAAAATCATAATATATAATTCTTTAAAACTCGTATTGTTGAAACTTGAAGTGCACTTAGTTGGATCAATTTAGAAAAGTGTGTGCAGAAACAATTCAGTTGTGATACTTTCCTTTCAATGGATAAAAGTTAGTGTATCATCGATTTTAACAATTTGTTGACAATCTCTATACAGCCGATTTACATTAAGCCCTTTCAAAATAATAAATGGTGTCTGTACTCATGTAGTTCCTAAAATGTGGTATATGAAAAGAGTCGAGTTTCGTATCAATAATTAGATAGTTCAGAATTTTATTATGGGTGACATTTTCAGTTTCTTCTTAAAGGCTTAATGTTAGCACCATTTATAAAATTTCGACTTGGATGCCAACTTGGTCTGCTTTTGAGAATCTAGTGTTGGAGTGGAACTTCAAAAATAAATAACATAATATTGTATATTATATATTAGCTGATATAATTATATATCCCATAACCTCCAAAGCGTCTAAAAGGGGTATTATGAACATTTGATAAATGCACAAGTTCCACTTCATAATAATATAAAATTGTACTATTTATTCAATAAAGTTAGTACACTATGTGTTTACATGAAATGTACACTAAAGTGCAAAAGTGTACTATTTATAGGGTATTTCTAGTACAAATAGTACAAAATGCATGTCTATCCTTGATGTCACGTTCGCTGTCGAAGCAAATATATGCAACGCGTTCAAAGGCAAGATTCTCAAATACGGAGGCACGTATGGCGATAATCGGGTGATTCCACTCGTTCTTCGTTACAACGGCACTGTGTACGAGAAATCCATGAACATGCTAACAACATTCCTGCCAGAGATCACGGACTCCTTCCTAAGCAAACACTGTTGCCTTGCAGTAGCGCGCGCTAACGAAGAAGCCAAGCTGCATTACACCAGCTTGATCACTAATGCTCTGCATGAAGGCACCATCGCGACGAAGTAAGGGTTAGAGAGACCGTCAAGCTACCGGAAGAAGGGCACCGCGAGCGCCGCCAGGCCTCGAGGGTGTGGGAGCAAGGCAAGAAGGTGAAGCCCAAGGCAACGCTGGATCGGACGGGCTCGGAGTAACCGTCGAGAATTGAAGACTTGGAATATGAGCGAGTGAGAAAATTAATAATAATACTCTCTCACAACTCATAAATTCGAAAAAAATAAACTATTTCCATTCAGTATGAAAATGGGGCAACGTAACTTATGACCAATTTCTGATACCAATTTTTTGTAGAAGCTTATTTCATCATACAAAATATTTTGGTAAACTGAAGTTATAAGTCAAAATAGAATATGAAGTGAAATTATTATTAATTTGTAAAAATTAGATGCGTAAGAGTATAATCATATAATATTAATTTTAATATGTTGTATTTTACTTATCAACAAGTTAAAAATACAAATCACTCTAACCACTTCAGCGCACATCTTAAACTGCGTACCTCAATTATAACACATTTCTATGAATACTTTATGGTTAACATAATGATGTATTTTCATAATCTTACTAGTTGTTTTGTCTTTACCGTATTCATAATTGTGGTAATTATTTTCTTTGTTGATGTTAACTCTGGTATTGTCTAGCATAAACACAATAATTTCTTTAAACATATTTCTAAAATTTATTGCCAAAACCAGTTAGCTTATATTGAGACCAAAATTTAATAAATTAAATATTGTCTATCAAGTAAGCGAATATATTTTTGAAAGCATGTTATCACAATCTTACTTGAATAAAATGCATTTTTTATTATTAACTTATCTTCAAATTGTTTTCTACATGGCAATATTATAATTTGACTAAATTAGTATGATGCAGGTGTGATATAATATGATTCAGTACTTATTATAAGTAATCTGCACTAATTCCACTTAGTAGAAGCAAGATTATGATATGAAATATTTTTAAGCTTCAAGTCTTCTATTTCTCATTTTCTGTTTATGAAGTGGGTCCAAAAATTGAAAAAACTGAATTGTCGACTTACTATATAATGTAACAATATATAAATTTTTAGAACTATAGAAAACAAAAAAACCCAAATTAACCCGACCGGTTTTTAAAGATTAAAATAGTATGGTTATAGAAAAAAGTTCCATTTCTATTCATGTCTAAATAGCATAATAACAATAATTTGTAAAATTCATAATTATAAATTTCCATTTCACTAATGTCGCCACCTGTCGTTAGTCAACACATGTCTGTATTCAGTTATTTTTTAAATTGATATATTATGATTTTCATCGTATATTTTTATGGGTGCACGAAATGACTATTCCACATCCAGACATTTTAAAAATTGTTTAAACATAAGTTTAATTTCAACAAAAATATCGCGTATTCGTCCGAATTTATATTTTCAATTGTCATCGAGCAATTTAACACATATTTAATAATATTAACCAAATAATATTAATCAAAATTTTGAATAAACGAATAAAACTCAAAACCTGATAAATGAAATGTTTTACAGTTCTAAAATCTCTGATAATTCATAGATTGTACATTTCCGTGATGCAACTGTCGACATAAACTCAAATAATATGATTATAAATATTTGAAGTTGAACAACATATGTAAATATGAGATTAAATTGATTCAACTTTGTTGAATTCAGTTAAGAAAAATGTTAACATAACATGAATTAAGGTTTGATTTGAAATGCCATTCAATATATTGCATAGACTTTAAGCAAATGCATTCGCTAGATTTCGTATTGCATTTTGAATAATGCTTAGTGGAGTGTTAATATTTTTATCTATATAAATACATCAATTAATTTCGATTTTAAGATAAAATGCCCCATTCCACAAATGATGAAAAAGTTGATATCTTCAAACGTAAAATGCTTCGAATCGCCCATGGTTTGAAGCTCCCAGTAGTATATTCGTGCAAAAATAAATTAAAAATAGTGCGCCTACAATTTCTTGATATCAGCGCAGCATCATTAGTGGTAAACAGCAAAATATTTTTGGTGGTCTAAAAGGAGTTTTGGAACTATTAAACTTCAATGATGTAAACAAATATTTAAGAACAAGTATATCAACTTCTACTACTGATTAAATGCTTTAAGTTTTATTTCTTAGAAAGCTAGGTAACTAATTAGTGTTGTGAAGCAATCAGATAATTTAATTGTTGTAGTTAAATTTAAAACTTCACAGAATGTATTAAAAAAATATTTTCAATTTTTTGGTATTTGTTGGTTGTTGAAACAAATTAACTAAGTCAAAACTTGACGAGACACCATTTATTATTTCAGTAAATATCTTCAAAAAAACCTGATTGCCGCAGCCGCTACTTTATTTTTTACTATTGTATTTAATCCCGTTTTTTTCACTAATAATATGAAACACTCGAAACTCAAATCACTGTACAATGTATCGCACAAGAAATTGAGTCAACATACTAGCGATGTGCAAGTTTCCATCAAGTTAAAGCTGTGTGCTGATAAAAAGTTGAAAATAATAAAGCGTCTTTTACAATCTATTTTTTCAAAGCAACTACTTTAATTTATATTGAAATGAATAATTTTACAAAGAATCTCATGCTGCTTAGTGCACCAAATAGTTGTGGCTTCAGTTATAATTACATTTAGTGATCATATTTGAAGTGTAAATTTTGTGTGATGCATAATTTGAATAAAATTTTACTTTATTATTCGCAGCCAAGGTAAAACAAATTCATTCAATAAATTTCACGCCTTCTGATCTCATCCCCAACTCGATTACTGTTTTTAACTCAAATTCAAAAATATTATAAAAAGTAATAAATTCAAAAATATACTTAAAACCTGAATGAAATTAATGAATGAAATTAAAATATCAATAAATATACTATTAATTGTTTAGTATATTATATGTTTAATAATATATTATTATAGGTAATGCATAATGTACTATCATATAAATATGATAATTAATGAATATAACTGAATTTAGTAATAATATTAAGTGAAATAGTAATAATGTAAGGATTAATGTCAGTAAAACACTTGTTAATCAATTATAAATCATCCATTTACGTATAATGGATTTTAAATAAACCGCTGAAATTAACGTTTTGATTTGATTGCCCCGTTATAATTTGGTTTTGGCCGCGTGTGTACGCGGTTTTTTCAAAAAGGGACAGCTTAGTGCACTATTAATATTATTAACATTTAAAACATATTTTCTGATATTTCCGTAGTGATTCAAATTTTATGGCGCCTAATAGGGGTGGTTTTTGCACGCAATTTGCACGCGTTTTCAAAATTTGTACGCGCGTGCAAATCGCGTACATGTTGTTCGCGAATATTATATTTGCACGCAGATATATTAAGATATGAGGAGAATTCAATTATTATTTTATATTAATATTATATATGACATTACTGTGACTATTTTCAAAAATCTTCAATAATAGTGTAATTATATATTAGTGATATGTATGCAGTAAACTATCTCAAACTTTGAAAATATCGTTTATCATAGCCAAATATACCGTATATAATATAATAACCAAATATAAATTGATAAAGAACCTACCTGATATAATATGAATACATATTATTGAAAGTATTATATAATATTTATAAGTTAGTGATTTAATGCTCTTAAGATGGGGGAAAGTCGAATATAAAGTATAACTATTTTAGCTAATATTATGGATATAATAAGAAATAAAGTAGATATTCAAGTAACAGAAGGGAATAAGTGAGTATTTGTGAAATATTAATCCATACACGTGTTTATAATTACAATATATTATATTTGTAATTAATATATGTTTTCACTCCAACATAAGTCAAACAAATAATCATTTTTATATACTGTTACTTGGCTTAAAAATATTTTAAGTTATTATATTAGTTATATTCCATCAAAATATAGCATTAACATCAAATTATGATCGTTTTATAGAAAATAATAAAGATTACAAAAAATATATGCACGCATTCTCATTTTTTGCACGCGCGTACGATGCACGCATGCGTACAATTACACGCGAGGGTTTTGCACGCGAAATTATTTTTAGTACGCGTTTGCGTGCAAAAACCACCCCTAGCGCCTATATTATCGACGCAGCTACTTCTGCTCTCCTACTGTTGAAATCAATGGTATTATAAATATTTATATTCTTAATGTCACTCTAGGGTTTCACAGGCTTATTTCACTAAGTCTTCGAACTCTTTATCGTATATAAAACAGTTTTCTTTTTGTTTCCCAGCAATATTGAGTTCTTAAGTTAATTTTCTGATAAATTCTGTTTTATCTGAGGTATGTTAGTTCTAGAGAACTTTTTCTATGAAAGCAATGTTTACTCTTTTGTCTAAAAGATTACTTGCTACTATCTTATGCTTTACATACAAATCAAAGCAACTTTTTATTGATTTTACGGCATTTAGTTTATTTGTTTGTTCAACACCACGAGCTTCACCAACTGCTTCAGCCGCTTCCAAAACAGTTTCGAATTATTTTAAAGAAATAAGCTCCCCCGCGTATTCAGTAATTTCCTATGGTAGCCACACAGTAAGATTCAATTTTGATAATCCTTATTTAACTATTGGTGGTGCGTTTTCGAATTTTGTACTGTCGTATGTCCCAGAAAGTTCTAGTACGCTCAACCACCAATCTTGATCTGTAAATTATACAATTTAGTTTTGCATTTATTAACTTAACTTTCTAATTTTATCTGCTCTTGGTAATTCAATCTGTATCAACTGCAAAGTATCTATTTCTTATCCAGATCCGTTTTTATCATAAAATACATAGTGTTTTATGAATTGATCCTCTTACATCTGATGATCCTTGATTCTTTTAATCATTGTGTCTTCGATCTTTGATCGACTTTTAATTCCTAAAATTTAATTACTGTCATAATCAATAAACTGAATTGCATACACTTTTTTCAACCTCTCATACCATTCGAGCTATTAGCTTGGTAACTCATCAGTATTTTTCTAGGTACTAATTTAATCCTTTTGTATTTGCCTTTAATCAACGAATGTTTATGCAGCATAGAAAAGTGCTCTTTCATCAAACATTATATGTCTTCTAGATTGCATTTCTATTACAATACTTTCACCTTTTTCTGTAGTGGCATGATAATCCATAAACGTTTGTTTAATGGTTTTGTTTAATGGATCTACTATTCGAGGACTAGCAGTTGATTATAGTGTTAGTGTTGTAATTTTATCAAGTAGAAAGTCTGGAACGACACAATTTATTATGGCCTTGGCAACTTCAAGGTCAGAAAATAAATGTTTAAAACCAGAATCTGTTGTCGCTTCTGCATATTTATTAGCGTTCATAGAAGTTTGTTAGAAGTGGTGAAATATAATTCGTTGTAAAATATGTAATTAGTACAAAATATATTTTGAGTGTAAATTTCATGTATTTTGTATTCCATTTATACTTGCATGGTTTACGTTTCAAGTGCATGTCTTCACGGACAACATACTTCGTGTTGGAGAAGCGGCCTCATACCCACCCGCCAAGAAGAGACAGAATTAGATTGATATTTCCATCGACGACTGGGTATGAGGCCGCTTCTCCAACACGAAGTATGTTGTCCGTGAAGACATGCACTTGAAACGTAAACCATGCAAGTATAAATGGAATACAAAATACATGAAATTTACACTCAAAATATATTTTGTACTAATTACATATTTTACAACGAATTATATTTCACCACTTCTAACAAACTTCTATGAACGCTAATAAATATGCAGAAGCGACAACAGATTCTGGTTTTAAACATTTATTTTCTGACCTTGAAGTTGCCAAGGCCATAATAAATTGTGTCGTTCCAGACTTTCTACTTGATAAAATTACAACACTAACACTATAATCAACTGCTAGTCCTCGAATAGTAGATCCATTAAACAAAACCATTAAACAAACGTTTATGGATTATCATGCCACTACAGAAAAAGGTGAAAGTATTGTAATAGAAATGCAATCTAGAAGACATATAATGTTTGATGAAAGAGCACTTTTCTATGCTGCATAAACATTCGTTGATTAAAGGCAAATACAAAAGGATTAAATTAGTACCTAGAAAAATACTGATGAGTTACCAAGCTAATAGCTCGAATGGTATGAGAGGTTGAAAAAAGTGTATGCAATTCAGTTTATTGATTATGACAGTAATTAAATTTTAGGAATTAAAAGTCGATCAAAGATCGAAGACACAATGATTAA
The DNA here is from genome assembly GCA_963988835.1 of Hexamita inflata. Taxonomy (NCBI): domain Eukaryota; phylum Fornicata; order Diplomonadida; family Hexamitidae; genus Hexamita; species Hexamita inflata. The sequence goes on along the minus strand of CAXDID010000652.1, from coordinate 126,427 downwards.
AAGAATCAAGGATCATCAGATGTAAGAGGATCAATTCATAAAACACTATGTATTTTATGATAAAAACGGATCTGGATAAGAAATAGATACTTTGCAGTTGATACAGATTGAATTACCAAGAGCAGATAAAATTAGAAAGTTAAGTTAATAAATGCAAAACTAAATTGTATAATTTACAGATCAAGATTGGTGGTTGAGCGTACTAGAACTTTCTGGGACATACGACAGTACAAAATTCGAAAACGCACCACCAATAGTTAAATAAGGATTATCAAAATTGAATCTTACTGTGTGGCTACCATAGGAAATTACTGAATACGCGGGGGAGCTTATTTCTTTAAAATAATTCGAAACTGTTTTGGAAGCGGCTGAAGCAGTTGGTGAAGCTCGTGGTGAAGCTCGTGGTGTTGAACAAACAAATAAAATAAATGCCGTAAAATCAATAAAAAGTTGCTTTGATTTGTATGTAAAGCATAAGATAGTAGCAAGTAATCTTTTAGACAAAAGAGTAAACATTGCTTTCATAGAAAAAGTTCTCTAGAACTAACATACCTCAGATAAAACAGAATTTATCAGAAAATTAACTTAAGAACTCAATATTGCTGGGAAACAAAAAGAAAACTGTTTTATATACGATAAAGAGTTCGAAGACTTAGTGAAATAAGCCTGTGAAACCCTAGAGTGACATTAAGAATATAAATATTTATAATACCATTGATTTCAACAGTAGGAGAGCAGAAGTAGCTGCGTCGATAATATAGGCGCTAGGGGTGGTTTTTGCACGCAAACGCGTACTAAAAATAATTTCGCGTGCAAAACCCTCGCGTGTAATTGTACGCATGCGTGCATCGTACGCGCGTGCAAAAAATGAGAATGCGTGCATATATTTTTTGTAATCTTTATTATTTTCTATAAAACGATCATAATTTGATGTTAATGCTATATTTTGATGGAATATAACTAATATAATAACTTAAAATATTTTTAAGCCAAGTAACAGTATATAAAAATGATTATTTGTTTGACTTATGTTGGAGTGAAAACATATATTAATTACAAATATAATATATTGTAATTATAAACACGTGTATGGATTAATATTTCACAAATACTCACTTATTCCCTTCTGTTACTTGAATATCTACTTTATTTCTTATTATATCCATAATATTAGCTAAAATAGTTATACTTTATATTCGACTTTCCCCCATCTTAAGAGCATTAAATCACTAACTTATAAATATTATATAATACTTTCAATAATATGTATTCATATTATATCAGGTAGGTTCTTTATCAATTTATATTTGGTTATTATATTATATACGGTATATTTGGCTATGATAAACGATATTTTCAAAGTTTGAGATAGTTTACTGCATACATATCACTAATATATAATTACACTATTATTGAAGATTTTTGAAAATAGTCACAGTAATGTCATATATAATATTAATATAAAATAATAATTGAATTCTCCTCATATCTTAATATATCTGCGTGCAAATATAATATTCGCGAACAACATGTACGCGATTTGCACGCGCGTACAAATTTTGAAAACGCGTGCAAATTGCGTGCAAAAACCACCCCTATTAGGCGCCATAAAATTTGAATCACTACGGAAATATCAGAAAATATGTTTTAAATGTTAATAATATTAATAGTGCACTAAGCTGTCCCTTTTTGAAAAAACCGCGTACACACGCGGCCAAAACCAAATTATAACGGGGCAATCAAATCAAAACGTTAATTTCAGCGGTTTATTTAAAATCCATTATACGTAAATGGATGATTTATAATTGATTAACAAGTGTTTTACTGACATTAATCCTTACATTATTACTATTTCACTTAATATTATTACTAAATTCAGTTATATTCATTAATTATCATATTTATATGATAGTACATTATGCATTACCTATAATAATATATTATTAAACATATAATATACTAAACAATTAATAGTATATTTATTGATATTTTAATTTCATTCATTAATTTCATTCAGGTTTTAAGTATATTTTTGAATTTATTACTTTTTATAATATTTTTGAATTTGAGTTAAAAACAGTAATCGAGTTGGGGATGAGATCAGAAGGCGTGAAATTTATTGAATGAATTTGTTTTACCTTGGCTGCGAATAATAAAGTAAAATTTTATTCAAATTATGCATCACACAAAATTTACACTTCAAATATGATCACTAAATGTAATTATAACTGAAGCCACAACTATTTGGTGCACTAAGCAGCATGAGATTCTTTGTAAAATTATTCATTTCAATATAAATTAAAGTAGTTGCTTTGAAAAAATAGATTGTAAAAGACGCTTTATTATTTTCAACTTTTTATCAGCACACAGCTTTAACTTGATGGAAACTTGCACATCGCTAGTATGTTGACTCAATTTCTTGTGCGATACATTGTACAGTGATTTGAGTTTCGAGTGTTTCATATTATTAGTGAAAAAAACGGGATTAAATACAATAGTAAAAAATAAAGTAGCGGCTGCGGCAATCAGGTTTTTTTGAAGATATTTACTGAAATAATAAATGGTGTCTCGTCAAGTTTTGACTTAGTTAATTTGTTTCAACAACCAACAAATACCAAAAAATTGAAAATATTTTTTTAATACATTCTGTGAAGTTTTAAATTTAACTACAACAATTAAATTATCTGATTGCTTCACAACACTAATTAGTTACCTAGCTTTCTAAGAAATAAAACTTAAAGCATTTAATCAGTAGTAGAAGTTGATATACTTGTTCTTAAATATTTGTTTACATCATTGAAGTTTAATAGTTCCAAAACTCCTTTTAGACCACCAAAAATATTTTGCTGTTTACCACTAATGATGCTGCGCTGATATCAAGAAATTGTAGGCGCACTATTTTTAATTTATTTTTGCACGAATATACTACTGGGAGCTTCAAACCATGGGCGATTCGAAGCATTTTACGTTTGAAGATATCAACTTTTTCATCATTTGTGGAATGGGGCATTTTATCTTAAAATCGAAATTAATTGATGTATTTATATAGATAAAAATATTAACACTCCACTAAGCATTATTCAAAATGCAATACGAAATCTAGCGAATGCATTTGCTTAAAGTCTATGCAATATATTGAATGGCATTTCAAATCAAACCTTAATTCATGTTATGTTAACATTTTTCTTAACTGAATTCAACAAAGTTGAATCAATTTAATCTCATATTTACATATGTTGTTCAACTTCAAATATTTATAATCATATTATTTGAGTTTATGTCGACAGTTGCATCACGGAAATGTACAATCTATGAATTATCAGAGATTTTAGAACTGTAAAACATTTCATTTATCAGGTTTTGAGTTTTATTCGTTTATTCAAAATTTTGATTAATATTATTTGGTTAATATTATTAAATATGTGTTAAATTGCTCGATGACAATTGAAAATATAAATTCGGACGAATACGCGATATTTTTGTTGAAATTAAACTTATGTTTAAACAATTTTTAAAATGTCTGGATGTGGAATAGTCATTTCGTGCACCCATAAAAATATACGATGAAAATCATAATATATCAATTTAAAAAATAACTGAATACAGACATGTGTTGACTAACGACAGGTGGCGACATTAGTGAAATGGAAATTTATAATTATGAATTTTACAAATTATTGTTATTATGCTATTTAGACATGCATAGAAATGGAACTTTTTTCTATAACCATACTATTTTAATCTTTAAAAACCGGTCGGGTTAATTTGGGTTTTTTGCGTGGGAGTGGTTAATAAAAAATATGAATCAAATATTGTATAAAATGAATGAAATCAGTATTATTTTATTTTTCTAGGTCACTTAAGATATGACTGAGCCTATAAATTAACAACTTTTATTTTTGATTGGGTTTGTTATGTTCATTAAGTGAAATGTTCTAAAATTAAATAATTAATTTACATAAATAGCAACTTAAATATTAACATTCCAAGCATTTCACTTGTATTTTGAGGATCTAGATAAGCCAAATAAGTCTATCTGCACTACCATTTGTCTCTTAGCCATTAGTACGAATTTCAACTATTTTGCTTTGTCATATTTCGTCGTTTTTCGGAACATATGAAAAACCCACAATCAGTTAATACCATACGATTCTTGTGCTTCAATAGTTATATTGCACTCGCTGGCTTAAGTTCCGCTGGACACTGTACTCAATTAACTCAAGGCTTTGCTTGTGTGCTTTGATTTTACAAGTGGAATTTGCGACTGATTTTTCTTGGTTTCTTGTGGTAAAGGCGCTTGTGGGACTTCCTTTGGTTTTTGGACTGTGGTTTTGGTTTAAGAAATTTGCTTCGGTGCAGTTTGTTTGGCGTTTTGTTGATTCTAAGATTTTCTTGCGACTTCGCTCTTGTTGGTACTTTGGCTCTTTGTTATCCTCTTTTGTGGAAAATAGTCAAATCATCTGAGTACATTAATTGAACATTTAAATCAGATTATGCTTTATCTTATTGTATTGCTCATTAATTTCTTACTTATGTCCATCTAACCGTTTTTCGGATAATCTATAAAATTTGTATGCTGATAGCACTATTATACTTACAATGTATTATTAAAGCATTTATTCATTTCACGAAAAAGTATATTTTAACTGTATTTGATACATATAAAAATATTTTACTTTTTATGTTAGTTAATTATCGTCCCACTAGATCGTCCCACTAAATATATATAATAACATGAATAAATATATATTAAGAACAGATTAAATTTTCTATGTTCAAAACCTTTATAATAGTGATTAAAACAAGATTAATTTAATATTTGTTAATGTGATGATATTGATTATAACACGAGAAAGGTGTTCAATCAGGTCTCCCAATTAACAATAGACGACCGAAGCTAGTTTTCGGGAGAAATTTTTGCTTCAGAATGACTTTGTATTTTACTATCATATAGGACTATGTCTGTCTAGTATTTTATGCGGAACCATATTCCACTTCAAATGACAATGAAAGAAGATATTCACTGATTTTTGATATGCAACAGAAAAATAGGTATGAACCACTTATTCTCACGAGAAACACCAAAACTAACATATTATAGGGAATAAAGTTTATAAAAGTTCCATGGTCTCAAACTAAGCTAGAGACAGATTCAAATTTTACTGCTATTTATTATTCAACTAAGCAAAAACTCAAAATCTAAACTTATTATATCATAAAATACTGGTTTTCCACCTGATCCAGACAAGCTAAAGAAATTAAAGAATATATTAACTATTTAGAACAAATTTGAAGAGGGGCATAAATAATTTTTGTAAACTACAATAATTGGTATATTCGCTTCTTAATTCAGAAAGTAATAGTATTCCTGATTTAAAGCCGCTTCTTCGTTTTATTATGTAAGATAGCAAAAACGTCTAATCTAAAATATTTAATTAAAACTACTATAATAATAAATTGAACTGTACTAGTTATCAATATAATAATTAACGTAGATAAAGTTTTCAATAATGTCTACTGCTCAAGTTAGACAAACTCAACATTGATAATTTGTTCTGCTTGATATAATAGTAATACTAAAAGTAGTTTTTTGTAATCTTAAAACTGCAACTAATACATACTTACAATATAAGACTGACCTCGAAATTAATCTCAAGAATCCCAAAATAGAAAACTTCAAATTTAAGTTAACTTGACTAATTCGTTTAGTATTCAGTACAGATGTTATTATAACTAATATTAACTAACAAGTTGTATTGTGTCAGATTCCAGGTTGAATTTATAATAAATGGTGAAAATCGATTCTTAATTATAACAAGTAAATTTGAGTTCAAATGTAAAGTTGAACTTATAAAGTGGGATATAATTAATAACACTATATATGATAATTTAACTGACGGGTATTAATATAGCTATTTGATATTTTACTTCAAGAAAGATGAATAATTTAGTTCAACAATAAATTTGATGTGGAATTAATCTTCGATTATTGTAACATATTAGTTTGGACTAGTAATAATGTTGCTTAGTTCTCCTGGGTTAATTGTACTCAATGATTTACAATGCATTATAAAAACACAAAATCTGTGTATGTACATAAATAGATGTACATAAATAGTAAATATTATTTTCCTCAATTTTGGTAATATTATATAGGCTTCACTTAGTAATATAGATACGATATCGAATCTTCTCGGTATTGCGTATTAGTGGAGTTATAGTAGTAACATTGATCTCTAATTTTTAGTATTATTCAAGCATTACAGATAGCTGAAGCTAAACGATTAGTATTTTGTCATTAACTAACAAGCATACAATAATTTATTAAAATATTAAATACACCTCACAAATTCTACGAATTCTTAGATGTTGAAAATATGTTGAAAATTATCTACAGTTAAGAGACTGTGGCTAAATCTGCAGATATCTTTCTTCAACTCTTGTTTAGTTATAACTATAAGTATTAGAGCTTAGAAACTTACATATAGTGAGATAACTAAAAATGTACTGTATCTTGAGTAGTGTGAATATTCAAGAAAAAAGTTAACGGAAAAAATACTAGTGAAAATATAATTATATATGAAATTTTAATGAAAATCGGTTTCCTCACAAAAAGTTGAGAGTTGTCAAGCTTGATACTCTCGGTCGTCTATTGTTAACAATATTAAAATAATTAAAGAATAGAATGTAGTTACAATATATTAAATACTATTATACAGGCAAAGATGCATTCTATACAGTTATTAAATGAATTTATGCAAAAATCATATCTTTTGAAATAGAAAGAGGACGAATTCCATAATATAAATTATTACTATAAATTAATAAATTTATATTAATCATGTAATATATATATATATATATCACTTCCTCGAGACGGCACAAACGAACGACTGTGAGACTTTCGAAAGCAAAACATGGGCTCTCGCACACCAGTGTTTCCACTTTCAAAACGGGCTCAACCCGTCATTTATGCCCACTCAGTAAAGACCCAACAGGGCCTAATTGATTAATCATGTAATATATATTTTAGTGTAAAAGGTTAGAGAGGACGCCGTGCGAGATATTTGGTTAGAGAGGAATGTTGTTGGTTTCTTAGGGATCATTGGTTTAGAAAGGAAAGGAAATGTGATGATCAGAGAAAAAGGGTGACCAGTATAGAAGTAATTTACGGTAAGCTGTCCCTTTTTGAAAAAAACCGCGTGCAGACGCGGCACCAAAACCAAATTATAACGCGGCAATCAAATCAAAATGCTGATTTCCGCGGTTTATTTCGCGGTTTATGTAAAATCCATTATACGTAAATGGATGATTTATAATTGATTAACAAGTGTTTTACTGACATTAATCCTTACATTATTACTATTTCACTTAATATTATTACTAAATTCAGTTATATTCATTAATTATCATATTTAGATGATAGTACATTATGCATTACATATAATAATATATTATTAAGCATAAAGCAAACTTTTACTTCTAAAATTATACTTAATATAGATACTAAATCGATTATATAGATGATACTAAAAGAAGTGAAATTATTTACAAAATTTTTTGAATAACTATACAATTAATAGTATATTTATTGATATTTTAATTTCATTCATTCAGGTTTCAACTATATTTGAATTCATTAACTATTTATAATATTTTTTAATTTGAGTTAAAAGTCATTTTACTAATGTAACAGTTTAGTCTAGTTGGTAGTATTTAGGTGCTACATACGTTTGGTCTCTGGTTCAAATCCTGGTAGGTGCAACTTTTCAGCCAAAACTAAGAAAACCCAAGAAAAAACGGCTAAAAACCGCGGTTCGGCCGAAACAGCTGCCGCGTGTGGTGCCGCGGAAAACCGCGTACCTAAAACCGCGGAAACCGCGTGTTTTGGGACAGCTTAATTTACGGTGTGATGTCTTCTTATTTTAGTGTAAAATAATGTAGTGTAAAATATGATTGATTATTACAATTTCATGTTTATTTGGTATAAAGACATATAAATTTTCCACTTTATAATTGAAATCAATTAGAATATTAAAACATAATAACTACAATAACCAAGGAAAATAACACAGAACATACATAATTACTATAAAATTTATTCACATCGTTAATTATTTTCACGAAATATTTAATTTTGTATATTAATGTCTTTGAGACTAACTGTCTTATAATAAATGTGTATACTAGGTGTTTTAGTGGAATTAAGCGCTAATTTTTATATTATTAAAATACTTTCAAAGTAAGGTGCGTTTTTGCGGGATTTTGCGGCGTGTTTTATGTTTAAACATTGCGCGGCGCGAAAGTGCGAGTTTGCGTGTTTTTTCGCGCATGAGCAGTTTGTAGTGTAAAATGTACGTAGTTTACAAGCAAAACCGGTCAACTGGTCATGATAATGCAATAATTATTGCAATAATATTAGAAAACAGAAATAAGGGGTACAGGGGATTAACTGGTTAACCACTTCCTTAACCAATATGTCTCAAACAAGTGAAATAAGTTAACTATCTGATGGTTAAAAGAAAAATTTTGATAAGATTGTTAAGCAAATGATTAGAAATGATCCTCTCACATATTCCTAGACTAATGTCTTAAATATGACAGTGGGTATAGATGCAGAAGGACGTAAGCAATGTTTTAATTCACTTTATTGGAAGTGTATTTACAACTGAGAAATAAGATGGAATATGGCTGGCTAAATAATTAAAATAGAAAATAGAGCTCTTAGAATCCTAGTATAATTTCCACATCACAAGCTTGAGCTCAGATAATGCATATGTGTGCTCAAAAGCCCATTCCTTGTTATGCGGCTTGAGAGATGACATTTCTATATATGTCACTGTAAACGTGTCTAAACATGCCGCTAAAAATAACGCAAAAAAATTATATCCGAGCTTTCCACCTTATTTCAAAGTAATATACTTTTTCTTGGTTTTAATTTATAAGTTCAGTTTTTCACTTCATTACATACTTCTTGAATTTTAGACCTTTGCATAATGTATTTTCGTTAGTCTGTTATTATAGAGGCTAGAGTGATCTAGTTTTATTCTATGTAATAAGATTCCTTGAGATCGCTTATAGATAAAATTTGATAAAATTACCACTATACATTGTATAACATAACTTATCAACATAACAGCTGGAAGTACTGATACTGATTTGTTTCTGATAGTACTTTATGTGAACATTAATTTTAGCAATGCGACAAGGGAATCTTAATTATGAATTTTGAATATTTTTAAAAACATCATTTTTCATTGTGAATTAATAATAATTAAAACTATAGTTTCAATAACTATGATATCAGAAGTCGCAAATTCTCTCTTATAGCTTACATAATTTACAAATTAGTGCTAATTCTTTGATTTAATTACTCTAAGAAATTCTAAGTAGTCGTCAACTGGAGCTCAACGACTATGATAACTCTCATACATATTCAATAAACAGTACAATGTACTGATAATCCTCAGGATTTCTAAAAACATTTTTTCGCTTATTTAATGTTTTGAGCTTTATTCTAACTTGACGAAACTTTATATCATATATTTATTCAATCGAAGCTTAAGATAAATTTACTAGCTACATTCAGCAACTGAACTAAATTCAATCTTAATCATCACTTTACATAACATTAACAATGTAATATTAACTATTATAAATTAATAATATAAGCTTTTCTGTGACTTTATGGTTAAATAGTTAGTGCGTTGGTATAAAGTACCTGTGCTCTAGGGTTCAAGGTAGGTAGTTTATTTTTATTATACTTGTACATAATAATACTATTACAATAAGAGGTGTTACACCTATTATTACATTAACTAACACCATATATTAATATTATATGTATAAATATTTATCATATCTGTTCTATAAATAGATTATATCTCCCCCCAGTCTTTGTATCCTGTTAATTTGATATGGAAAACCAAAAGTAGTAAAAAGTGATGTTGAAGAATCTGAAGAAGAATAAAGTGATGAATGAAAATCTAAATTATTAATGTTTAATTTTGTATAGAAAATTAAAATAGTAAAATATTTAATGTAAAAATAGTTTGGTGGGCGCGGTTTTATAAGGTATTTTTGACCGGGCGTTCAAAAGCTGCAAAACTGAGAATAAGGATCATATATACCTACTAGGTTTCTAGCCCTTAGTATGGTTTTAATATACGCGTATGGTTGCAGAGCATATTGGTGTTAGTGTATAGGCTTTTTCTGGAGCCTCTGATAATTCTCGATGTAGTGGTTATTTTGAATAAATATTTCTTATTTATTATATTTATTGTTTCACAAATCTTGGTTTATTCTTCATCATTATAATCATCTACATTCAACTAAGATTTTATATATGTAATCATTTCTTGTCTATATTTAAATATTTGTTCTTTAAAGCATCCAAGTGAGATAAAATGATCATTTCGTGGCAACATGACAAACCACATTAAACTCTATATGCACATGGGCATATAGAGTAGTCAAATCTGTCATAGGAAAACTAATTTTAAAAATTAAGTAATAATTTGGTTTCTTTTTCGTTGAATTTACATCTCGTTAAAATTCGTCTGAAATAACAGGGATTTATACCAGTGTGGTGTGTTCCTTTTTGAAATTTCACTTAATAATAATATATCATTTGAAATTTTATCAAAGGACAGTATTTCTCCACCAGATGTAATAACATATTCAAATTAGTCGCAATATCGTCTTTTGGTTTTATTTATAGTTGATCCTTTGATTGAAACAACTGATGCTGTCCGTTTGCATTCATTTTTAAAACTATTAATCTTTCGTCCGACATAGTCTTCTTATTCTTCATTTTCTTCTTAAAAAGAATCATTTGAACAATTTTCTTTTTATTCCGCTTCAAATATGCTTATAAGCTCAGTTAGATCAAGCTCGCCATTAACAGGAGGTTATTCATCAATCTTCTCCTTAGGTTTGATCATGTTGTGTAAATCATTAAAACAGCAAGCAAATTGATTCTCCACAGCTGCTTTATTGCGTATTTTGCTTTTAAAATTTCTATTGCTTGAGTTCGAGATTCAAAAAGAAGTAACCCCAAAATTTTTTCAGATTTAACAACATCCTTTTATATATATCCGCTGGGAATTCCTTTAAATACCAAATTATCTACTTCCTGAATCGAAAATTTGTTAATATGAGGGTTGACAAAACGATTTGGATTAAATGTTTTAATAATAGGTTGCCTCAAGAATTCCTTCTTAAAATCAGGTTCCAAGTTAACTTTCTGTATGAGTTTTGTAATTGGCTTGTTGGAATAGTCAGCAATAACTTCAAAGTCTGAGTCTGATAACGACGCAGGATCCATTAATGAAAAGACAGGAAGTGGAACTCATATAAATACAAACATATAAAATATATGAATGCAGTAAGTTGAAATACAGAGAGTTATAATATGTTATAATTGTTGCTTAGGATTGAACCCAAGACCAGCAAAGTCAGAGGCCGCGTAAAACCTCATGGTCGGGCGCGCGTCGCAAGAAATTCGACGAACTTCTTTCTTGATTATTTTCTTGAGTAAAAGCGAGTTCAGAATTGTCAGGATGTATTCCTGATTTGATATTGGTCTGAAACCACTATTGGGATCATTCAATATTCATGAATACAATAAATGTCTTCAACTGTAATTTATCTTTCAAAGATTTTGAATACGATAATCAAAATAAATAAATAACAAAAAGAAAATATATAATACTGAAATATGAATTAAAATGAATTTGCTATTAAAAAGAGCAATATAATCTTATCCAAAAACAAAAGCTCAAAATATTTTAAAGGAATATTTAAATATTAAAAACACAATAAGATAAAACAAAATCTGATTTTAAATATTCAACTAATGTAAAAACAAACTATCTACAAAAAGATCTAAAATGTCTCTTAAAATCATAGTAAAAAACTAATTAAACCGCTACACACATACGTAATATTATTAATATTATGTATATATGTTCACATTGCATACCATAGAATAAAGTAAAATAGTTACTTGATATTAAAAAAATCACACATAGTAAATACATTAAAGCTGTTACATAAATGAGGAAGCAAAATCACTTAGATTGGAAAATAGATGAAAACCATTTTAATAAACTGGAATATTATCAACCACAAGAATTATAAAAATATATATTATTTTTACTTAGCAATAGTAAAATAACTAATATATATATATATCTCTTTCGGATGGAGTGAAAGTATAAGCCAAATCTCATATCTCAAAAATTGTTTTAAATTGGGGAAACGCGAGCTTATAGTCTAAGCCGTGAACAAAATAAGTAAAAGTTTATAGTAACTCCTCAATTATCAGAAAATATCTCAGATTTTCACTATTTGTTTGAATGACTATTTTGTACAATTATATAGTATAGATCTGAATAATAATATCAGAACACTCCAAACTACTCTTCTTTTTAATGACAATTTTACAATTTGAGTTAAATAGATTATTTTCAACTATTCATTTTCCTTTATAGTTTAAGTAATAAATGCTTAATATGGAATATTATCAACCACAAGAATTATAAAAATATATATTATTTTTACTTGGCTATAGTAAAATAACTAGTATATATTTATTTATTGCGTTTAGATGTATTGTTGGATTGTTGCTGTTGAGTGAGTCATGTTATTATACGACGAAAATTGCAAATAAATTTAGAACAAAATGAGTTAATATTCCAAAAACAGTTACTGTTTACCACCAAAAATCACTTTTCACTTGAAACAAACGAAAATCTGAACGTCCGACCGCTCCTCCTTCCCGTTCTGGCAGCAGTTGTTCACGGGCGTTCTTAAGGTTTTCACCTTTTGCCACTTCACGATGTCCAAACTGTCGCACATGAACTCCTCGTTTATTTGAGAAATGATGAGGAGAATCCCGTTCTTGGTCAGAACCCGGTGCGATTCGATTATTATTTAACAAATGGACTGAATATCGTCCTGAAATTCAAACAAGGCCTTAACAAGAACTAAGTTGAAAGTGCAATCAGGGAAACGAAGCGCACGTGCATCCATGTGCAAATACTCAGATTTCTGCTCTTTTAACTGCATGTGATCAATTACTGGCTTGCAGAAATCAATTTACGTAACGTTCGCGTTTAACTCGAACCCGAGCAAGCTCGTACCGCAGCCCAAAATGAGCACTTCGGATTACTCGGTAATCATCGGCTTCAAAATGTCACTTAAATCATTCACACGCAGATAATACTCACGAAACACAGAAATCTTACCGTAATACTCTGACCAATTGCGAGGCGTATTCACAAATAACGAGTGATTTTGATTCATTGGAGTGGTAAATATAAAAATGAATTGTTAAATAGTCTCACTTTCAGAAAACGCAATTTGTTACAGCAGAAGCCTCATCATTTGCTATCAAATGCTTTAAGCATTTTGTATAAAATTCTGAAGCCTTAGCATCTACGAAATCTCTATGCTTGTATCCGTTAACTTGGAAATTTTTCCATCTACCAGAATCATAAAGAGTTTTCATACCGAATCTATCTTCTAAATATAAATCTGATGTTTAAAATGGTTGGATAACTGATCTAGAGCCAGCTTAATAAAAATCAAATTGTTCGCTAGCTGGCGGGCTAATAATTTCGTCAGCTGGAGAATAAAAAGTGTAAAACTTTTACAAATCAAGAATTTAGTCTTTACCAGTAGCAACTTTTAAGCCTCCTACTACTTATGAATTGGTGCACTCTCCATTTATTTAACATAATAAGCAGTTTGAATTAGCATAACCAGTAAGATCCATTGGATCTTTCCACTACATGGTAGGGACAATCATTAACTTAGCAAAATTTGAATATGTAATTATTGGCTTAGTAAGCATATGTGCTATATTTATTAATGGATTAGCAGAAGTTATCGGACCACATTTATCATAACAATAGTAACCACCTTAAACTCCAGCGAGTGAATAAATTCTACGAACTTTTGGATAACCTTCTATATGTGAGTGAAGCTAAGTGTACGCTCTTGTTACGAACCCGCCTTAGCTATGTCCTATAATATCTATACATTTATAATCTGGAACAGCGTCTTTTATTGAAGTTGCAGCAGCTCTAATATATCTGTCTGGCATTTCAATAACAGTTGACACTGTCCCAAATAATATTTCAACAGTCTATACTTCTCTTGTTGGATTATCAGCCTTTATTAGTGCCATAAGTATGTCCATATCACTTTTAGATTTAACTAAGCCGTGTACTAATACTATGGGAATCTAATCCTCTGGTACATTGCATTCTGTGGCGAGTGCGACTATTTATGCGATCACAATCATCTTAGAAGTGGAATTGGTTAAATATATCTTTAAATAATTAATTATTAACTATAATCATAAAAATCTAATAATTATTCAAAAGTATGTAACTTTTCAAATACAGTTATGGGAGGTGGAATTGCTTTTTCTTGTTTACTATGTGAGTAATTATATATTAAAATATTTTGCCACTTCTAATGCGGATGACAAATTCCAATAAATAATCTCAAGTTGGAGATTATTCATGAACTACTCATTAACACAAGAGGGCCAAAAATATGATTTCGATCGTATTAGACCATAATCGACTATTCAAAGTCGGTATTTAATATTCCAAAAAGGAAAAATAGAAATTACCACATGCAATAAAAGGACGGCAATGACAAAAATAAACGCGGTAGAAGATGTTTAGGGAAGGTCAACTAATTCACTTAACAAACTTAGGCAGTTCTGAAGCGTTTGTATTCTCTTCATTTCTGGGTCCAACGGATGAATTCATAAAATATTGTACCAATCTGAACTAGTTATATCACTTGTTTAAGATGTCCCTGTGTAATTTCTACGTTTTAGTCAACAAAACTAATTTATGAAAGATTTTATCTCGAAAATATATGGTAGTTAAGCCTGATTGGAGAAAAGAATAAGAGGATCCAATGATTGGTATACGGACGCAATATGTAATTTATAACTAGTAGCGCAAGCACTGGACCTGCAGAGGACCTCGGTGTTCATCTTCAACTGGGTCAATCTGAACGATTTTAGGTATTTCTTAATCACGAAAAACAATGGAGGACTTTTTCTTTCAATCTCAACCGGGAGCTCAAGATGAAGTATTGGTACTTCGCTTAATTAGAATTATAATTCAGGTAGTTACAGTCGCTTTCATTCTCAATATTCAAATAATGAATGCATTTTTGTTTCTTGAAGAATGGAATCAAGTGGGTTAGTCGGGCCCAGCATTAAATAATATATTGATGCTACTCTAAAACAACAGTTATTTTACTTATGATCTTCCACTTCCATTTCATAATGAGAAATCAATTTTCTTGATTGTTAAATTATACAACGTTAGGTAAAGTTGAAACTTATTATTGAAGTATATACAGAGTTATATACGTTAATTATTGTAGCACAGCTATCCAAGGCTCAACCAGGCCTTGATGTGATTGAAGCACTTTACAAATCAATAGTAAATAGAGTTAATGAGTGTATTGATGAGGAGGGAGAACACACTCATTATTGAGCCGGGCAGTGATATAAGTAAGATTCAAATAATAAACTTCATTCTTCTTCCTAATTCAAAAAAGCATTTCGAGGGCCCACCACTGTATCACCTTATTGTTGTAACTTGGCTAGTTTTTGTCTTTTTCGTTCTTCTTTTTCTTCAGGCGTTCTTTTCTTTTTCTTTGTATCGCTTACTTCAGTATTTTCTTCAGCTTCTTGGTTTTGTGTGGTTTCTTGTTATTTTTCTTCTAGTTTTTGTTGCTCAAGTAGTTTGAGTGCTTTAAGTCTTTTTCTTTCTGCTTTTTCCTCTGGTGTCCTCTTTTTCTTCTCTTCGCCTTCACCTTCCTCTCCTTATTGTAATTCCTGTATTTTAACTTCATTTTAAGCCTCAGCTTCTTTCTCAGCTTACTCTTTTAACGCTAGTTCTTTGAGTCTTTTCCTCTCAGCCTTCTCCTCTGGTGTCCTCTTTTTCTTTTCTTCACCTTCCTCTTATTTCTATTCTTCCTGTATTTTAGTTTCATTTTAAGTTCTTTCAGCAGCTTCTTTCTCAGCTTGTTCTTTCAACGCCAGCTCCTTGAGTCTTTTCTTCTCGGCTTTCTCCTCTGGTGTTTTCTTCTTCTTTTCTCCTGTTGACTCTTCCGGTTCAAATATTTCAGGTTGTGTCTCCTCATTTTATTCAATTTAATTTTCTTTTTTAATTTTATCTTCTTTTAAATTTAAAACGGGTTCTTATTTCAATTAGTTTTGAGCTTTTTGCTCTTCTTCCAACAGTTTTAGGGCTTTGAGTCTTTTTCTTTCGGCCTTTTCCTCGGGTGTCCGTTTCTTTTTCTCTTCTTGCTCTGGTTCTGGTTCAATTTTGTCTTTGAATGGGGTTTGATGTTGAATTTCGAAGGTGAGCTTGAAAATGTGAGTGAATTCGGATGAATTATCGACTATGAAGGAGAACTGAACTGGTTTATTCTTGGAGTCCTTGCCAATGAGCTCTATTACGTGCTAGTTTGGGATTAGAGCGTTAATTTTATCAATTTGTTTTAGCAATTTCTTATCAGTTGTTTCTGATATTTCACAGTAGTCGTTAATAGCTAGGTCAAAGGAATCCCTGGGCTCAATTTCTAAATTGAAGCGAGTCTGCTAAATGGACTAAATACTTTCGTACACAAATACCTGGCTTATAAATATTACACACTTCTCGCTGAACTTGAAATCGAGCTTTGTGCCATAATGGAGCTGTAACTGCTTATTCACAAACGTTAACCTCAAGAAAATCGATTTTAGATCTGATACATTGATGGCTTACGAACTAAAAGTTTGTAGAATACTTACTAATTCCTGCTGTTTTACCAAATAGTCTACAACAGGCTCTACTTTAGAAGTAACTGCTTCTTTTTCTAGTTTAACTTCTTATTCAGCTGCTTAAACTGGAGTTTTTGAAGGTTCTTTACTAACCTTGACTTACTCAACAATAGTTTCTGGTTTTGGTGGTTCAATATTGATTTTTTATTCAACAACGCTTTCTACTTTGGGTTGTTCTTTAATTTTCAATTCAACTTTTGGGCTTTCAACTTTTAATTCACAAACGTCCTATTTAGCTTTTTATGTATCTTCGGTTTTAGTTATTAATTGTTTATCAATTTCAGTTTTCTATTCTAGCTATTCTTGATTTGTTATAGTTGAGTTTTAATCTTGAATTGTTATTTCTTTATTTTGAACATTTATTTCTTTTTAATTTTCCGATTTCTTGTCTTTAACTTCTTAAATAGCTTGTGTTACTATTTAATTATTGTCAATATTTTATTAGGTGACATCTTACTAACCAACAACTTCATTTTCTTTCTTAACATTTTCTACTGGTTTAAAATCGCTCATTTTTAATTCTGATTTATTACTTATAACTTTTTAATCCAAAGTATCAATTTTATCGATTACTATTTTTTCGGTCACGCTTTTTTCAGGTGCTTTATTTTCAATTTTTTCAAAATTGGTTGTACTGACAGCAAGTTATTATGGTGCTTTGCTAATAACGAAGTCCTTTTAAATCTTGCTTTAGCTAACGCTTTCGTTAATTGAGTCAAAGTCTTTCTTTCTATCATTTTTCTGTACAACTCCTTGCATATATGAAAGTTAATCAAACTTTGGCGAGTTTTGTTTATATTCCTGTATTCGTTACGTGTGCTTTGAGATAGTCATTTAACTTTGTGTATTTTTGGATTGTTCCAGTGATGATATTTGCGATCTGCTTTCAATTTTCGAGCTGAGCAGATCAATTTGTTTTTGTAGTGCTTCGACTTCTCTGAGTTTAATTTATTTCAGGTTTTGGAGCATTTGGCTGAAGTTTTCGTCCATTTGTGTTTATTTTGTGTTTATTTCTGCGTATGGGTCTGGTTTTCTTGGAATTGGTTTCATTTCTTTGAATTCAATTTTTTGTTCTTCTTGTTCCTTTTAGTTCGCGTCGTATACGTTTTTAACTAAGTAGTTGCAAATGTGTGCGATTAGGAAGTCTGTGAACTGAATTTTGTAATTTTCCTTCTTTGTGTTGAATTTTAGTGTGTAGTCAATCGCGTGGTATTCGTAGCTTTCGACGTCAATGTATTTGACTTTTTCTTAGTTGATCTTGACCCAGTTCTCGGCGACTTCGATTGTGTTTCCGTTTCTGCACTTAGTGATGAATTCGATTTGTTTCGGGTGAATTTAGTTCGTTAATAGTTCGATTATTGGTTGAATATATGGGGAGGTGAAAACGGACGGCTAATTTTTGACCTGAATTTGAGTTATCCCGTTTTTGCTGATTATCTTCACGTTCTCGAGTTTGGAGCGGAATTTGGCCGTTTCAGATTCGATCGTCAATTTGTTCTTACTTATTTAAAGAACCGAAAGCTGCAAATCGCTGCTTATTTAGAGATAACCAGGTATCGCAAAACTCATACAGATTGGAGCGGAATTATAATACTTAAATATATGAATTATAATATACGTAAATGTGTGAATGTTTTCACTTCAAGGAATATTAAGATACCCCACAGCGTTATCAATACCACATTCGTTAATGCCACGTGCAATACGCATATAACCGCCAGTTTTTCCTACACGATGGAATCCATTGAGATTTCCTGTTTCTCCCCATTCAGACCCATATTGACTTCTAATTATCCAATACTTAATTCCTTATTCTTCTCCGTAACCAACTAATCCGACCGTTAATTACCCTTTCAGAGGATTTTTGTCTGAAACCACATGTTTGTATATACCTTCAATGTAATATAGAAAATCTTTGTAAACTCGGATATCAATTGTAATTTCATATTTTAAAACAGTCTCTAATTTATCTACCACTTATTATACCGCCTAACTTTTGACAAACCTTATTTCTGATTTATCGTCACACTAAGTTGGACACTTAGATTTTGAATTATATTTAAAACAAGATTCGTCAGGAACGCCATGATTGACCAAATAAATTGAAGTTCTATTAGCGTCACTTGAGTAGAATGTATCACATAGTACCATATATTGTGAACTATATACTTATCTTTTAACATCTATACTGTAAATGCAACGATTATCAGAAAATGCTTAAGTTATCATAAGTGGAGCACACCCACATAAACTTAGATCACCATTTATCCTACATTAAAAATATATGAATTGCCTTAAGCTTTCTACAAAGCAGTCTGGTCTTGCATTAACCCAACTAAAATTTGAAGGAGCAGACAATTCATTGATTTTAGAAGCTTTTGATTCCGTTTCAATTTGTTATTGAGTAGTAGAAATAGGTGAAATTGTGCTCATAATTTGATCATATGATATATCTTTAAATATATCAGGTATGCCTGGAGTCCATGTTAAGTCAGGAATATTTTAGAGTAACTCAAGCATCTCCTGACTATGAAACATTTCTTTGCTCATGAATGTATAAGTAACAAGCATGTGGTATTATAAACTGAGAACAATAACGTTGTGTTTATAAATTTACCTACTATTTGGCTTACCGACAAATAAGTATGTTTTGATTTGGGATTTTTAAATTAAAATTAAAATGTTATTAAAACACTGTAATAATAATAAAATATTTTTTATTTTCATTCATCAAATGAAGGCCACACATAATCCAAGAATTATATGGGATCATGACCAAATTATCTCTGAAGGCAATAGAAATCGAAGTAGAGTTACTTTTTATTTATTTAAATTGAACAATGAACGCTAGTTTTTTCTCAAAGCGCCGTGTGATCCTTCTAAACCGTTAATGTTGTTGGTAGGATCCTCTGGGTCAGCAAAGTGTTCTGAGTGGTTGACTGACTTATGTACAAAAGTTGATGACAGATGCTTATATGTGGCAAGTCCGTCAGAATATACCGTGTCACCGATTTTACAATATTTATTAATAAGAGGTTATACTTCTTCGATACTTCTTCCCAAAATATAGAAGCAACGGAATATCCTTGACTATCTTCCGCGTATAGAAAAGAACCATTTAGTTGTTCCTTTAGTTGGTTCTCCCCTATGATACTTTACACGTGCCCCTACGAATTCATCAATTTCTTTGTCTTCTCCATCATAAAACTATATACGTTCAAGATATTTTTAACAATATTCACGAAATTGATCAAATACTCTGTCCACAGTTCTTTCATTAACAAAATATTTTGCTGCAGCTGATGCAGCAGTACTATTACTTGCACATTCAACAATAAGCTGGAAGTGACGATCCCATTACATAGAATGGAACCCAGCAAGCGGAGTCCCGGCTCATAAATCATGTCTTTTTTTACAATTGGTATTTATGCAAATGAATATATTTCCCACCAGCTTTACAGGATGAAAACACTTGGTGCATTATTTAGGTAATGGTGGAGCACGGTTAAATTTCTTAAATTTAGCGTAGAAAGATATGTTATCAAGAAGAGTAGGTTTGAAAGCTTCCATTAGAAGTGGGTGGTTACAAGAAATGATTTTTATGGTATAATAAGACTTTATTATTATAAACTCCAATGAACCTCACTAAATCATACTTCTGTGTCGGAAAGCCTACTATTTTAATTTATAAATCAAAGATATAATCATTTTATATATATTCTTTAATCTAATTATTTTATCATATTTTTCCACACCAGGAATGACTAGAACTTCAGAGTAAAAAGACATCACACCGTAAATTACGTCTATACTGGTCACACTTTTTCTCTGATGATCACATTTCCTTTCCTTTCTAAACGATGATCAATAAGAAAACAACAGTATTCCTCTCTAACCAAATATCTCGCGTTATCACACGTCAATTTCAATATCAAAAAATGAATGTACAAAATGTAAGTATATAATATAAATTACGTCTATATTGGTTACCCCTTTTATCTTATCATCACATTTCCTTTCTAACCAAATGTGTCGCACAGAGTTATCACACGTCGAACCTCCTCACAGAATCTCCGTTAGCTCTTTCGGCTAATGGAGTTTGTTTAGGAGATCTTTTTGTTGATAACAGCATTTGGTTGAGTAGGGGAGTTGCGTGTTATTGTGTTTGCGTTGTTTCTTATTTGTTCAAGGTTTAAACCTGGGAACAGTGTCATAAATTATATATATTGTTTGCGATTTTCTGTTAGTCGGTTGTTCGTGAGATTCACATTTTTTAACTTCAGGGAGATTGTTTACTTCATTTCTCATTACTTGCTTTCTTTTGTATATTTCTTCGGCACATGAAGCATATATACTACTAGAAGGTTGCCTATTTCATATATCCTATTTCTTCATATACATTTTCAATGTTTATATCTAGTTCCTCAAGGAATTCCCTTGATTTTGTGTGGATCGTCGAACTTCAGAGTAAGTAGGATATATTATTTACGTAATTTAACTTATTTATTAAGATTCCAACATATATTATTTGAAAATTAAATTTCAAAGAAATTTCATTACAGTTCCTCACAACTTAAAGATTCATATATTTCTGCTTCAATTTCAGCTATTATTAAATGAAATTCTATCAAAGTAATACGGATATTTTCTTCAGAAAATAGTTCTTCAAGTTTAAAAGCAATTTTGTTTGGTAACTTTTAGTTAAGCTGATCAAAGACCTATAACAACTATTCCTTAGAGATTTTGTCCTAGTAGTTTGCGTCACATAAATAGAACATTATATCATGCGTATTTTTTAGCAAAGATTTTTCACATGTATATAAGAAATGACAAAATTCTTCAAATGATAACTCTCCATCTTGATCTCCGTCCAACATATCGAATGTTTATTGATAATATTTTTAATTAGTTTAACATTTGATTTGGCTTAATATTTGAATTATTTGTTAATTAGTTATTGTTTCTGAGTCTGTAGTTTTATATTTTTAAAACAAAGCCCTATATTTACTAACTATTGTATCTGTTTCTCGGTTTGGTGTTTGTTGACACAAAGTCGCACCCATTATGGAGTGAATATTAATTCAGATAATACTATTAATAGTGTAATAAATCAATATGAATAATAATAACCTCTTTTTCATTTTGTCTTTAGTTGTTTAAGTTTTTTGATTCTGTCCTGTTATTCTTTGAGTAGTTATTATAGTATTTTCTGTTGGTTGGTGATTTCTAGCTCGAGTTCTTCTGCTTCGTCCGCTTCTCTTTGAATGGTGTCTATTTCTTTTAGTTCTTGCTCTGGGTCGAATTCTTCGGCGTCGATTTCAATTCCTTCGTCTTCAATTTCTTCTTCCTCCTCCTCTTCAACTACTTGGTCTTCAAGTTCCATTTCCTTCACTATTTGTTCCATTTTTTACTTTGGTGAAATAAAGTGTTGTTTTTGCTCGTACAGTTTCAGGTCAAATTCCCTCTGTTGTCTTTGTTTCTATTCGTTCAATTGTACTCTGAGTACCTCGAGGTCTGTATTCTTTTGGTTTAAAACTTCTAAATCGTGGAGGGGAATGTAAAATGGGACCTGGTCCACGTCAATGTTCCTGTGAAAGTTAACACTGTTTTGGAGAACAGCTGCTGGCTGAGCGGGAGCTAATTGCTGTTTTGGAGACTCGGAGGGGAGAACGACCGGTTTCTTGTTGAATACGGGGTGAGCGGGCTTAACCGGGGACTCATCGCTCACTGAGAGTGTATAATTCGGATTAATCGTTTAACGCGTAGTTTAAAAGTTTGGCTACATTTCAAAATGAGGCTTGAATTCCTGTTGTTATACGGGAACAACAGGTTTTGGAGAAACTGCCGGCTTCTCGAACTGCTTCTTCACTATCTAACGCTAGAGCTCCAAGTTAATTTTGTCCTAACGTGTTATGAAGTTGTTAATCTTGTTCTTAATCTGCTCCTTCATGTATGGAGGCGAAACTGCGTATGGATAAAGCATCTATAAAAAGAAGCGGAATACAATAATCATCTTAAAAGAATAATATTATTTTTATTACACAATTTCACTCTTAATTATATTTTGAAAATCTCGCTATTACCTCGTCTTAAAATTTTATTCGCTCGTTAGCTTGTCTCAACTCCCGCTACAAATATTTAATCGTCTTAGACTGCTTTTTAAGCAACTCCATAAACTTGTCCTCGCGCTGTCTATTTCCTTACTACATAGCCATCTCAAGCAGCTAAATTCGTGAATTTTGTTCTAAAATTATCTTTTGTTGCTGCTCAAGCGTTAATGACTGATTTGTTGATTGTACTAATTCCTAAATGATCATGTCCTATTTTTACTGTCCAATTTATTAAATATTCTATTAATCCTGACTTACTTTCATAGGTTTTTCTATTATTTGCTGTTCTTTGAAGGGCTGATGACGTTCTTCTTCACTTGTGCTTGCATTAATTTCATTAAGTGCTGGTTCAGCTTCTTCTATTTCTTCAGTTTCTTGTATTATCTACTTTCTAGCGATTATTTCCTTTTCCTTCTTGGGTTATGGCTTTTTGTGCTTTTTGGGTTTTATTTCTTCGCTTTTTTCGCTGTCAGATTATATTTCGTATTTGTATCTTAATTCTGATTCTTACTTGTTTTTCTTCTGTTATTTGTGTGCTTTTTCTTCTTAATTTTTCATGAAAGTTACTGTGGGTGATGTTTCAACTGTATATTTCCGCTGTACAGTCTTGAATATGGGCGAGCTTTGCGGATTCCTCCTCAAAATTCTGTTTTCACTTTCTTCCTCCGAATTTAGTATCTCCTTCAGTGACAGATTCGACTCCTTTGTTTTCTTCAGAATTGATTTTTGCTCTTCCCTTTAAATATTTTATTTATCTTCTTTTTTATTTTATTTCTCTTCTCTAAAATTAATATTTTATTTCTATTCTCTCTAATTATATTCTTTTTAATAATTATTTTATTCGTCCATTTAATATTAATTATATTTCTCTTCTCTTTAATTATTATAAATATTATTTAACTTATTTAACCTTTGTTCTTCTCTTTCCTTCTTCACGAACGTGACGGTGGGCGAACTCTTTCTCTTTCCTGGGAGGCTCTTTTCCAGTTCCAGTTCCCACGAACGGATGAGGTCTTCGTTTTTGAGGGCGGAGAAATCGATCGCTGAGAGGCCAACGTCGTTTGTTTTGGTTGTTTTTGTCATTTTGGGGAACAATTCGGGGATTATTTGGGACTTAAGGTGCGTTTTGAACACGTACTGGTGATCGGAGGAGGAAGAGAGCTCGTCGATGAGCTCGTAGTCGTCGCGGGCCTCGGGGGAGTTGGAGCTCTGGTACAGGGAGTCCGTGAAAGATTTTAACAGCTTCTACAGATGCGTCTTAAAATCCGGCCTGAAAACCTAACGCTGCACCAACTCAACGAAATTCTGGAATTTGGACAAAAACTGCTCCGGATCCGTCATGTAGTAACTCAAAGGCAACCACTACTGCAAAAGAAACTGAGACTGCGAATAGTCCTGCAGTTTCTCCAACTACTTCGTTATTAAATCGAAATTTTTCTACATTTAAAGTGAAAAATATATAAATTAAATATTTATGGTTAAAATATTATTATATATATTATAACATGTTAATAGCATACATACCAATAAGATTGTCTCTGTTGTTACAATTAACAAAAATCGCCGCAGAATGGATAAAAGATGTCATATGACTCATATTTTTTGTTAATACATCTAATGCAATAATATTGTAATGTTCACAAACTCATGTTATTTAAAAGTTGTCAACATTCGCAATAAAAAGAATATTAATAAAATAAGTATAAGTTCTGATCACTGTAGTGATTCACTATCCACCCCAACCACCAATAAAATAGTGTTTGAAGTTCGGGTGATTCTTTATTGGGGTGAAATCTTTAATTTTATTTTAAGCTAAATAAAGATCTTAGAGATTCACGAGATCTTTCAGAGGCTCCACATTTTCGATAAGATTATTTTGTAAGTTAAGAGTCGTGATATTAACCGATTGTCTTGTATGAGCATTATCGGCTTTTTTCACTTGCATTATGTTTTATTAATTTTCTACAGAAATTAAGCTGATTGGTTCAAACCATAGGCTATTTTAATCATTAGCTGATTGAAGACATCAACTTTTTGATCATATTTGGAATGGTTCATTTTTAATTGAAATTGAAAGTGATATATTTATGTTTAGTAACATTTTAATAAGTTTCACTCCATCAATCAAATTTGAACAAGCTTTAAACTTCTAAAACAGGCTGCTATCTAAGTAATTCTTATTAATAGCAGCAACAATCTACTCAACAAAATAATTATAAACTTAACTTATAATCTAAATTTCAATTGAGTTTCCAATATTTACTACTTTTTAAAAGCTAGCTGAGTAACAATTTAAATGATATAAACTTTACTATTAAATTAACTTTAATTTAATATAACTCATTGAACTGGAGTTGAATCCTGAAAATGCAGTATCAAAAAATACAACAGGTTCAAAAACCTTCACAAATATAATAATAAATTTAGAAAATGTAATACATAGTAATAAAATTTGAACCAAAGCAATATTATTAATTTTAACTAGTTTAACGTGTGCTGTAAATATTAAACACACTTTAAACACCATAGATATCTTAATTAATTCATAATAGAGGTATTTTCTGTTTTCAATCACAATTAAATTTGTGTGTTAAGTTTATATTCTACTGTTTGTGCAATTGCACTTAGAAGTGGAAATAGGTGTCATCCGCTACTGCTTTTATTGGATAATAAACACAAATCACTTAACATATTTTTAAAATTTTAGCAGTCAAATACACCTCAGGTATCATTTACATGAGTATCGGTTAACAAGTTCATTAAATGAGTCGACATTTTTAATCTTATTTTAGCCTAACATAACAGTTGTGAGATTCGAGAGTTCTTTCAAAGCATCCACATTTTAGATCTTATTAAAAGATAAATCAATTGTTTAGAGATTCATTAGCCCTTTTAGAGAGAATATATTTTCAATTTTATTTTTATTTAGATCAAGATTTGTAAGACTCTTTAGATCTTCCAGAACATCAATGTTTTGGATCTGATTCCAGCATAACTGAAGAGAAGTGAGTTTCACTAAAAATTTCAGAAAATCTATATTTTCAATTTTATTTGCAGATAAATCAAGAGTATTTATATTCACGAGTTCTTTCACGGGTTCAAAATTTAAATTTATCTGATTTGTAGATAAAGAAAGAGCCTTAAGATTCGTAAGTTTTCTAAGAGAGTCTATATTTTGAATTCGATTAATACTTAAAGCTAGAACCTCAATGTTAAAAAGTCCCTTTAATGCGTCCACATTATAAATTTAATTTTAACACAAATTAAGAAATTAGAGATTCAAAAGTCCTTCTAAAACATCAATATTTTGAATTTTATTTCCCCACAATGAAAGAACTTTGAGTTGAGTCAACTTTTCAAGTTAAACAATACTTTCAAGTAAATTTGAATTTAGGTCTAGCTCCAATAGTTAATTCCAATTCTAGATGCCTTCTAGACTTTTAAGTTCACAGTTAATTGCTTTAAGTGCATTAACATTAGCAATACCGTGAAATTTAATGTTAAAACACTTATTAAGAATAAGTTTTTGAATATTAAACCCATTTACGAAAGAAAGGTCCTCCAGTTAACCATCTCCTTCGATTTAAAGAAGACGGTATTCTCCCACTTCTGTTTAAAATTTTACATCAATTTTGCTTAATATTGCTTCATAATCAGTTTAATTACAGATTATTCTTAAGTTTATTCCAAACGGTTCGAATTAACAACCTTTAAATTTATTTTAAATTTCAGATGATTCATTTTTTGAAACATTAATAATGGTAATACAAGTTTTGATTTTAATCTCGTTTTCATATTTTGTGATCATTTTTTACATTTTCGAATCTAATGGAGTAACTTCTCTGACATTATTATCCGTGAATTTCGTCTTATTCGAGAATGATAACTGTTTGGTGATTTTTTTGTCAGTTGGTTTCATTGGTTGAAGTGGGTGAAGTTTAGATTTGTTTCAGAAAATATATAATAAAAATAATATATATTTGTGATTTACAATATTTATATGAATTTTTGAACACACGAAATTTTAAGAAAGTAGATATTACACAACATTATTATACAGTTTTTTGTTGCGCTAGTTATTGTGATATTTTGAGTATATATATAAGTATATAGAGACTAAAATCAAATCAAATTTTTCAATATGGTCTCTATGGCTAAGTTAGACCGTAATTTGGCTTCTATAACTAAGATAGCCTCCATTGGATTTGATTCATATTTTCTGATATAATTGAAAATTCATACCACCTCCATCCTTTTTTAATTAATGGAATATTCAGTCGACCCAAGCATTCTCTAAGAATAATCGTTTCTTCATGACTACTAGTATTCAGAGATATCAAGCTGTCCAAACACCGCGGCAGTAGCAGCTCCTGCTCCAGCACCAATTCCTGTTGGTTGCTATGGTACAAAGGCCTGATGTTGTGAGCAAGTAAAGATTCTCTTAAACAGAAGGTAATATAAAGTATCAGCTGTTCTAAGGAAAATCCTGTTCGAGTCAGAGAGGTAACTTTAAAGTTCTCTCTCAAAGCATTTATGTCCTGTACGGATGATCTCAGACAAGAAGCCGAACTTAAGTACGTTCTTAACTTCCTTATGCCCATCCTGAGTTTTCAACAAACCTGAATTACTGTGGGTACACATATCAATTGCAGACATAATTTGAGCTCAATTAGAGTGAAGTAAATTACAATATACTATGGTAACTTCAACCGTACAGTTTAATTCAACTCGGTTTCTTGCTCGAATTATATAAGCAAAAAATGACGATTTAAGGCCAAAACAGCCCAAAAAATCTGGTGCTCAAAAATTCATGGAATACTACTTACTACATCTGTCTTTATTCTTTGAATCAGTTCAATTTTTTAAAGATGATAACTTCCGAAGTTGCCAGTTTTTTTAACTAAAAATTATATTTCAAGTTTTAAACTTCTAAAATCAAGATTAAATGAAATCGTTCACATAAAATATAATAAAGATACTCGCTTTCTTTATTTCTTCAACAGTTTGTAATCGGTACTTTTTGTGGCTTATATAAGATGAATTAATATATTTATTCAAAAAGGATAACTTCGGAAGTTTTCTTCAGTAGATAATTGAACTGTTTTAATAAATGATTGCATTGACAGTAAGTTATAATTGATTAATTTTCGAGCTTCATATTTTTTCTGATTTTGGCTGTTTTGGCCTAAAAACGTATATTTTGAGTTGTATAATTTCTGTATTAATTGAAACGGTGTAAGTTGTTATCATTGATCTAGTAAATATATGTTAAATTTATTTCACTCCAAATGAGCTCAAATTATGTCTGCAATTGATATGTGTACCCACAGTATCTGAGGGAATCGAAAGACTATTTCCAAATTATGAAGTGGTTCCAACAATAACATTGCTTGAGTGATATATTAAATATTAGGTAAAAATATAAAAATATGCAAAATTGTTAAAAATTTGATTATTTTCTATTATGGTAAAATTTCATAGTAATTTTGCATTTTATATCATGTTTCATTTGCAATGACAAAATCGTTAGGTGCAAGTGGTGTTAAGTTACTTCAAAAAACAACCCAGTTAACTACTTATTTATGGACATAAAACATATATCACAATTAATGGGATTCCAATACAAAAGGCGGTCATTACCGTTACTGATACACCTCTCCAACACTTCGGATTGTAATATATTTCAAATTGATCATTTGGATTTCTCACATTTGGATTTAAAAAAAGTAAAATAGTAAAAAGTAACTACAAGATTTGTTTGTGGAATTTCAAAGCCGTTAAAGGTGTAATAGAAAGTTTCTGTTAGAAACGCTTATTGTCAATTTATTATTAATTTTTAATAAATATAAATAAATATATCATTGCATTTTGCTGAGTTGTATTTCAATGAATTGCATGAGTTGCTTTGCGTTGTATTTTTCGCTAAGTGCTTGAAATTCGTTCCATTTGTCCTTGGTGACGGTGTATCCGTATTTTTCGTACTTTCCGTTCATTTTAATTGCGTTTGTGATTTCTAATTCGTGTTTGAAGTGGTACTTGACCATGCACAACGCTCCTTAAAGCAGTTTTTTGCTGTGAGTGAACTCGTTATTTTGATTGACGTAAGCATTTAGCATGTCATTCCAGCACTGCTCAGCCAGGATTCTGCTTACTTTTCTGTTCAAGTTGCTCATTTGGTTCAGGCAAAGGTCTTTAAACGAAGTAAAAGTAGCAGCTGTGAACGAATTTGACGTCCGATTTTCGGAGGCCGTTTTGGGTGAAAATGAACGGACGGATTTTATTGCAGTAGAATGATTTGCACTGCTGAACAGTTCTGTCTGTGAAATAGTGTTATACGTTTATCCAGTTCACTTTATTTACAGTGTAGTCGGTTTGTGACTCCACGATGTCAATCAGGCGCTTAATGTCGTCGTCACTCCAGGTTCTGCACATTGGAGTGGAGTGTTTATATAAGTGACATATAATAGGTTAAAATTATGTGTGTGAATCGCTGATATTTGTTGTATTTATATTAAACACTTGAACATATATTTAGATACAAACAAATTTCGTATAAATAACTTTGTTTTCAATATAATTCGTGTGTTATAATGTTATTCTTATGAATTGATCTATTGTTACTAAAAAATTTAACTAAAGTGATAAATTTTACTTCTTAATGATTTATTTATACAGTTGAAACTTAGCGTATTCTAGCAAATGAAAACACAGATTACGAATTATATACAGGGTCTAAATTATTTATTTGATACAAATATAAAATATAAATAGATTTACGAAGATAAACATCATAAATCACAACTTAATTATAAAGATTAAATAATTGGAATAATTACTTATTTAACCATTGTATTGCAATTCATTAGAAATATACATAATATGCACAGCATGTAAAGGTTATAAACACTGAAATACTATTATCGTTTCACAGAATCTAGTGTTCAGCACAGCCACTTTTAGTTCGTAATTCTTTCTTAGAACTTATAAAACTGAATTTTATACAAACAGCATCAGCTAAGAGATGCTAAGAGTGAGTCATGTTATTATTGTATAACATATTATATGACGTATTTGGAGGGAAATTCTATATTTTAATTAATTTCTTTCGACCTTTAAAAGTTTTAGAAGTATAATTCAATACAAAATATATAATAATTCTACACTACCAGTAATTGTGGGAAATAATCATACACTCGTTGAGTACATGGATCGATTTGCTATGTAATGTTTTTTGCAATAAAATATAGCATTTCTAGATAATTTCATTATTTGGACAACTCTTAATAGTTAAAATGCTTTAATCAATCCTTGCTTTATATTGGAAGTGGTAGTCTCAAGAATTTAATTATAATATGTTTTCAAACTTTTACCACTTCGTGTAATGGAAAAGCTTATGCGTGTGGTGAAATTCACCGCACTTGTGCCAGAAACGCAGCTTTCTAATCAGTAAGCGTCCTATATTATTTCTAAGTAGTTGAAGCATTATTCTAGAGCAGAATTATCGTAAAAATTAAAAATCAGTCTGAGAGACATAAGGAGCTTGCTTATAGTCGTGTCCATGATAGAGCCGCGTGACAATGCGTTGATTGTGTCTTTTGGTGATATAAATACGGTTATATCTTCCGACGCGTTTTATTTGATTTTCGAGGAGGGTAGTTTGGAGGATTTTTACGTTAAGTTTGAGTAGGTGTTCTTTACTGTGTTGGATTTGGAGCGAAATTCCATTTTCGAGCATTCGTGGGAGTTGTTGTGTCTAGAAACTGTGCTTTACTACCAGGTGAACAATCTGACCAAGCAGTTCCAGGAAACGAAGGACCAGGCCAATTAGTCAATGAACGAGGCGGAAACCGCCGTTGGCCAGGCGAAACTTGCGTAGTGCCAACAGTTGATCACCTAAATCAACACCGACTGTCAGCGCGCGTCACTTACGCTCGAATCCGTGCTCAACAACGAGCTGGACCTCGCCCGCCTGAGCTTCATGAACCAGCGCGTGCTCTCCCAAAACACAGACCAAGACCTCGAGTCCCTCCCCCTCTCAGTGGATTTGATCACAGATATGGTCGAATCGTATCTCTTTTAAATTCGTTCACTCACTTTGGAAGCGTAAGAAATGCTCAACTTAATTCAAAACAAAATTGAACTGGCCGAGCTGAACCTGGACCACAACAGAAACCAACTGATGACCTTCGAGCTCAAGCTCACGTTCCTCACAGCAGCTTTAGATCTCTGTTGCATGTTCGCGGGCCTGTTCGGGATGAACGTCGTCGTCCCCTGGACGGACGCCCACGGAGCGTTTTTCGGAGTCACCGGCGGAATTTTGGGCTTCGGAATCGTTTTCTACGTCGCGCTCATGATCGTGGAAAAGGCCATGGAGTGGAAGAAGAAGTGAATTTGTTGTTAATATGTTTTCTGGATATCTGTTTTAGGATTGTGCTGTGATTAAGATAATGGGCATTTATTATTAAAGAAAGTTATATTTTTGTTACCTAGTCGTATAATCGAAATTCTCATAATACTAAATGCTCAATTTACTTCCAGTTTCTATACATAAACAGTTTCTCTATCAAACAACTGTGTACAAGACAATACCGTGACTGCTTTCTCATTTATTAAAAAATTAATTATTTAATATTTAAATTTATGTTGCAATAACTATTTTTCACTTCATGGATGAAAGAAAACAATAACAGTATAGATTCTTAAGAAATGATTAGATATTAGACTAAAATTAATAACTTTATCATACATGATTTTAAAACTAAGTTAGATATGTTTAATAATGCTGAACAAAATATTATTTAACTTTAAGAGTTGTATTCTAAATTTTAACGTGCACTTGCTTAAATACCTAACCTTTAATTATAAAGATACAAAAAGGCAAGTCCATAGAAGTCTAGAGAATTTATCTCTCGTAATGAATATACAAAGATGTTCAAATATGCATTGCAGATGTGCTTACAAACTGACTTTTGCGAGGCTTCGAATCAGTAAATATGTAAAACTATTAATTCTTTATCTACACAACAACGAAATATTTTTTGGATAGGCATTAGTCAACAAATCTTTACAAATTTTCATTATTGTAAAAGTAATAAAGATATTAGAAACTATTATAATTAATAATACATATAAAATATTTTGAAAATTAATGATAAAGAATACATAAAACAGTTTGTGGATTAAAATTAGTCATTGTCAATATCCTAAACTGTTCAGCATCTGATGACCAGTTATTTTAAGTCTAAAGATGTCTATCTTAATGGTGTTATACAATATGTTAGGTATGAAAAAAGGTAAAATAATACATATACTAAAGAAGATATAATACCTAGATATAGTATCTATAAAGACTAATAATAATATAAATTAAATTAATAATAATATGGTGGAATAAAATTAGATTAACAAATCTTGCAATAATATGGTTAAATATTGAAAATGGCGCTATAAAGTTCTCTGAATATTGAAATAGAATATTCAACTTAAATAATATGTTAAACTATCAATGCTTTAAATAAATAACAATCAAAAATATTCTGGAACTATTTAAAATAAACTTAAAAAACAGCTTACATGAAACTTAAGATGTATTATAAAACTTGTTTTTAATCAGTTCTATTTTCTGATCATTTGACTGAAGACGATAAAACGATCATTAGAAATTAGTTAGACTAAGATTAAACTAGTAGTATTGCAGAAATTACGTAGAGCCTACTCTAAAACTACTTCAAAGATAGGGATATATTTTATTATGAAATATATCGATTTGTCCAACATTACACTTATCAAATTTAATTTAAATGTATTAATAGACGAAAAAATACATCTAACAATATATATTATACAGAAATATATAGACAAGGATTATCCCATGTGTTAGAATAAGATATGGATATCAATATCGAACCCGAAGAAATAATAAAATAAATAGACCAATTAGATCGTAAATAATCAAAATAGTTGTGGAAGTTTCTAGAAGCTAATGTAATACCGCATAAAACTGTATAATAATTAAAGTGTTATTATCGAAGTAATTATTATCAAGGTTATTAAAACGAATCCTCTTCAATAACAAGAGAATAAAAGTAAAATAATTTCACAAAGTTCTACAACGTAGCTCTGTATAAGCTGTTTTAACATCCTTTGAAAGATTAAAGTCCGAAAGCTATCTGCGAAACTATTAACAGCCTAAACTAACAGTAAAGCTTATAGTTCTGGAATTATTTGACTACTATAGTAGAGCCTAAATAATCTATTGCACTATTAAAGCAATACTACAACAACAGTTTCCAAGCTGTGCTTTATTCTGGACATCTTACTGCCGAAGACAAACAATCCATATTATAATTTTGCGAATAAAACGCAGAACTCACTAAAAAGTAATAAACTAAGCAGTTACTTGAAACTTAATACTAAGATCGTGACATATTCTACTGGGAAATGTACAGATGCATTTCAAATTATGAAACACTAAATAAATAGAAAACTTAATAGAATGAGTGAAATGTAATCAAGAATTTTATAATTTAATTGGATCAAAGATTTTTATTTGTTTGACAAGATATGAGTTCATATCTTTTTCGTATACAGTACATAATGACATTCGTACACAGTACATAATGACACGGAAGACTAAGACAATTACTGAATGCTGAAAAATATAATTTCGAAATATTTTAAAAATATTTTTACTTAGAGTGAAAGACTAATTTTGATACCAATTATGTTCGATTCAGAGGTGCCTATTATCTCAAAAAATTAAGCTTTATCAACGCTCTGTTTATATAGTTAATTCATATTTAGAAGTTCATATATAGAAGTTGTTACCTACTTATATCACCATTTTTGAACGAAATTCCTCTGCAATAAAAGGTTTATATATGTTTACAAAGTGTTTATTACATCAGTTAAAGTATTGTTAATTCTCCTCACAAACATCTATTTCTGCCTCACAAAAATATTATAATTAATCCCAAATTAAATGGTAGTAGAGGTGGTTTTTTGTACGCATTTGCGTACCCAAAAAATATTGCGTACGAAAAGCAAGTTTGTTGTACGTGATTCGTACTCCGCGTACAGAAGAAAAATCGCGTACAAATCGCGTAAAAAAACCACCCCTAATATGAACTGGTTTCAATTGATTTAAAACGAAAAATAAGGAATCAGTTCACTGAATAAGAATTTTACTAACGTTTAATTTTCCAAACAAGTTCTGAATTTGAAAATGAGATTTAACGTTTTTTAATCATCAATTATTTTTAAACGGTTCCGTTTATATTTTTTGTAAATGAAAATGGATTCACATAATTGGAGTTGAAAAATGTAACCCCCTTACAAACGAGTTAATGTCTTAAAATTAAATTACAGATTTACTACATTACCTCGAATGCAGACCCCACCCCAGCCAACCAAATTAAATTAATTATTATTACGATTAAAATTCAAAATATACGATGATCGACGATCAAAACGATTAAAAATATAATCGTTTGTCTACGATTGATAACCATGCAGATATTGAATGGAATTACCGTTTTAATCAAAAGTAGTGGAGTGACGAAGTTGGAGTGGTTATTTAATTTTTAGTTGTTTATAAGTCTATAGTATACATGTAGCTTCAAAATTGTAAATTATTAATCGTCTTTTAATCGTTGACTTAATCGAAATAAACGATCCGGCAAGAACCCGATCAGATCGGAGACGATGGTTGGCTTTATTACAGACCCCTCCTGATTTCCCAAAAAAATATCAAGGGGTCTATAAGTGAGAGCAAATCTGGCTGTTTTTAGCTAATATTTCATATCAGATTTGGATTTCCATTTCAGTTACAGACCCCTTTTCTTAAAATTTTCTTCAAATATCAACGATTTTTTGAATTTAATGTACATAATGACTTAAATAGTACGATGTATTAAAGATTGTTTAGTTTCCTTGTTTATGTTAGTCTTAAAACACGTTAGAATCAATACTATTTAATCAATTAAATATCAAATCATTTCAGTTACAGACCTCAAATACAGTTCATTTATAGACCCTTTTATTCACAGTAATATTTTTTAACTTTTTTTGGAATCTTGGAGTGAAAATTTATTAATGTCACGCATTACGTACCCTTCGAAATATTAAAGTAATTAAATATTAAAATAATTTCAGTTATTATCTTCCCCACATCTTTAACATTTTTTGATTTTTTGGTCTTTTTATTCTTTAATTTATAACTGTAAGCAGCCGGAAATAGATGTAATAAATTTTAGCTACAGCTTTCTAATTGCATTCGTCTGATAGCTATAGCTATATTTATTTCATCAGCAAAATAATAATGATAACGATTGTACGGCTCCTTATTACCGAATTATTTATCTTATCCTCAAATTTCGTTGTATTAATAAATGCTCGAGTTAATTTGGAAAACACAAATATTCACCACTGTTATTAATATCAAGTAACACATAGTACAATAAAGATAATAATCTTGAAATCTGTTTCTATTTGTAAATTTTGTAAATTTATTTAAACTCGACTTCTTGATGTATTCTGATTAAACCTAATATTTGCGTGTATAACAACACCAGTACTTTATATTTAACGTATACTTTAGAATTAATTTAAATTAAGAAAACTACAAAATTAGTTAAATTATATTATTTAACAAAGCACTAACGAATAGCTTTATATGACAAAAGATACTGTATTTATTAAAGTTCAGTTGTTACTAATTAGTTCATGATAGCGTAGCTGATATCCGCTTTGTTATGTTTAATAACCAGTATTCATATTATAGTTGGGAGAGTTATGTAAAACTCATCGTCAATATTTATTTCAGATATCATAGTATAATATGTTATTACCTCTGACTTTAGAGTTACAAATTTCAGTATGAAATATTTCGCCATATTCTATTCGATCATATTTTCGATGTTTCATTGCTTATAAAGTAACAAGAAGTGGTAGCAGAACTAAAATTAAATATTGAGTTATTATCGATATAATAACAAATAATATTCTGTTAAAGACAACCAAACTTTCGCAGTTATTTGTTTTAACGTTTGACTTAAATAGACGTGATTAATAATTTCTAAAATACTCTGAAATGACTTAGTTTACTGATATTTATGAATAATTATAAGCTATAATCGGCAATTATTAGTTTAATACCCATTTAGGTAATCTAGTTAATTCATAAGCTACATAAAATTTTGAATCTTTGAATATCTAATAAATTTAGGAAGCTTGGGAAACAACTAAGCTTAAACAAGTATATATGTTATTTAAACTTTGTCACTGAATTTTAAACTCCTCAGCTTATTCTATTAAAAATTTCATTAAATTCTATTTTGAGTTTTTGTATTCTTTGGAATAAATTTAATAACTCCAGACACGGTATGCTAACTATGAAATATTCAGCTGATATCCACAATTTAATCTGAAGTACCGCAAACTCCCATCGATTTTTTAATATTGAACTCCAACTTCGCTTCTATTGTTCATTCACCTCAGAAATTTAGAAACAGGTGGAACTTTAGGAACGGTCCAGGCATCGAATAGCACAGATTATCAACAAGTATAAGGTTAACGAATTTCCCTCGAATATAAGTAATTAGTCAATTAGCAATCGAAATAAGCAATGCTCCTTTTGTAAATTAATATTTTGTCGAAACTGCTTGTGTTAAACTCGATTTAAATAATTTCACGAAGAGTTATTTATTGGATAAGGTGTATCTACCAGAGTTTCGAAGAAATAGAAGTAGCTAAGACTCATAAAATTTTGGAGTGTGATACATAATTTAAATAAAATTTTACTAAAATATTTGCGGTCAATGAAATATAATCACATATAAATAGTTACAACCCTTCTTCTTGTCTCGTTCCAAAAACGATTACTGTTTTTATTCATAAATATTGATGGGGTCTGTAACTGAGCGCTTTTGGGGTCTGCATTCGAGGTAATGTAGTATATCACACAAAATATGACATCATGAAAACACAATCAAATGTGTACTCACGGTTAAATTAGTACATGCTAAAACAAATCATCTGTTCATTTTCTATCTATTAATTTACAATAACAATATACTAACCATTATAATACATTAAATTTAATAACGTCCATACAATACATATTTCAGAAGTAAATATACATATACATGCTATTTATTTGTGTAATATGTTTATATTATATATAGTTAATTTATAACGATGTCATGTTTAAAACAGTTTTTAAACAGTTTGTTTTAAATTTATATACTTTATAAACTCAAATCACTAATATGCATTATTTGAATAATATACTTACAAATTTTACATGAAAGAATTTTTCTAAGATATTATTCACTTCAAATGAATATAGATTTAGAAAACGAAGATTAACAGATAGATAATTTTATAATTATAACTGGGATGATATTATCCAGTTCATAAGTAGTTCTCTCTATTAGTCTATTAATAATGTTAATATAAGCTAAATAACTAATTTAAAGATAGTTGCAAATTTTCATAACAATATCACTTTTAATTTTGTGTTTAATACGTTTAGCGTGGAATATAGGTATTTATTTTGATTGTTAGGGCATTTGCGATTTATTTTTAAATACATTAACAATGATATTTTAATATCTTTCTTAACGACTATATTTATAAACATGGTTTATATTAATTTAAATGATGAACGCTTAAAGACTTCGTAAAGTAGTATAAATTATCTATATATCGTATGATAGTTTTGTCGCCATAGCTGTTTTAACAAGTTTGCTAACAATCATATTTGCCTTTTTCATAGATAATTTAAATAATAATGATTGTTTAAAATGGAATTAAGTCATTTTTGCAATAGTATCGTTTTTAACTTCAATAGTATTTATTGTTATAGGTTCCATTATAATAATTAAGATTAAGTATTCATATTAATAACACAAATCGACTATTATTGGTTTCTGCATTGTGCCAACACTTATTTTATTAACAGGAATTTCAAGGTTGTTTGTTATTATAATTAAATTATCAACTCAAAACTTACACTCAAATATATTTGAATTGTTCTATTTTTAAATACCTAATTTTGTTCTGTGCTTGATTATTTAAGTTATGTAGATATTATTATTCAAATAGAACAGTAATCTAAACTCGAGATATGGTCCGTTGATAGACGAATCTTTGAATATTATGTTATTTACTGATGAATCGTGAACTTTTTGTTTTTTTAACAATAAAATATATATTAAGAAGGCATATAAGTGATAGACTTTTTCATATCACTATATTAAGAATATATATAGAACATAAAATATACTACGGGTTTGATTTTCAGAGTAAAATAACACTTTTGACCCGATGGATTGCATTCTATTGTTTTATTTGATGGTAAAGCGTACCTCATATCAACTTATTCATCCTTCATATAACGTTATTCATTGCATAATGAAAATATGTTTACTAACCATTTTAGTGGTTATCTAACGTGTTCTCTTCTGTAAGGTTAGCATGTGTAAATAGAGTCATGGTGGGTATATAATTGTACACTGATGATACTGGGCTAACTTACTTACTGTTGTTCTTCAAATCTAATCAATTCCAATATATTTTCTTTTCCGCTAATAGAATTATTTATTACATTCGCTTCAATAACGCTGAAGTCTATCCTGCAACTCTGAATGGTGCCAACCAAAACAATTCCAACAAAAACCCCGAAAATATATTTACATGATAAGTTACGAACGTGGAATCAAAAAATATGAAAGCTGACTACCAGCTAGCGAACTGAGTAGAATTGATTTCATTTGACCTGAATCGAACACTTTTCAAGACTATATTGTTCCATATTTTGAAAACTTCGAACTTTTGTTCATCTGAACATCGTTTTTCAGTTTTACGGGATAAATTCGTTAAATTATTTAGAAATGTGACGAATAGCTGATTTCCACGAGTATGCTAGAAGATTTAACTCGATGATCCGTTTTTCTACTTAGCCGATAACAATATCAATCTCTTTATGAACTATAAAAGCTGAATTCATTGATCACAGTGAAAACAACATCATGACTATTCTTTGTGGATGTCATATTCAATCTTTTGAACGTGAAATAGTTCAATACTTATCACTTGTTGAAAGAAGATCATAAATTCAACTTTACAAATTTATCTAAATTTAAAATATTCAAAAATCTCCTCATGCCTTCTTT
The DNA here is from genome assembly GCA_963988835.1 of Hexamita inflata. Classification (NCBI taxonomy): domain Eukaryota; phylum Fornicata; order Diplomonadida; family Hexamitidae; genus Hexamita; species Hexamita inflata. The sequence goes on along the minus strand of CAXDID010000652.1, from coordinate 87,275 downwards.
GGACATTCTATTTTCATTCTATGCAGTATACAAACACAACTTGATTTGAAAAGAATACTTTCTTATTTTATATCTCAAGTCCAATTTGAACTGAGAAGTTTACAATATTAAAAATTAACATAGTGTGGTTAAATATCTATTATTACTAGTTAAAGAAGGAAATTAATTAATTCGCACTTTTACTCGAGTTATTGGCGTATTTTCTCTGACAATCAAACCCCGTATATCCCAGTATATTAACATAATAAGATCGTAAAATATATTAAGGGAATAAATGAGGTCTACTCTAAGAACTAGCAAGAAGAAAGAAAAGAGAAACTCTTTAGCTCTAACAATAAACTTACTAAAACACTTTAAAATTATATAGGCTTGAGTTAAAATGTTTAAGTAAGTAAATCAATCACATAAAAATGTATCCTTTAACGCAAGTCTTATTGAAGAAAAGGATAAATAAGGTTATTGAATGGTATTATTCGAATTTATTACACAAATTATTAATCTAAGAATTAGAGTAGTTATTTATCGTATATATGGCAGTTAAACACAAATGTATATTCCACTTCAAATGTATACATGTGTGGTTACAACTGACACTAAATTTAAAAGAACAACAACGCAAACTAGTTGTGATATTGTGGGAAATATGCTTATGATTCAATTCCCGTACTAAATTGTGTGTGTTGAAAAGGACTAATGCGTTTGCATTTGTGATTACAAATTCGATTAGTACATCAACAAAGAGTAACACATGACGATCATGGTAGAGAAAAATCACAAAGTTCAAACTAAGAAATGTAATCGATTTGTCCACAATATGTTCGATGCACCCACAAGTTAATGTATTTCTGTTGATAACTATGCCGACGATGATTTGGTCTCTCCGCAGCATTCCCCCAACTATATTTTTGACACTTTGGAACAATGAATGACATGAGGTAGTATTATGATTCGATATTACTAAAGATTATTTGTGTATTGTTGTAATTATATATTTTAAATCTTTTTATTTTTAAGAATTTATTTATTTTTAAAGAATATACTACAAATATAACTAATTGAATGTAATTGAATCTAATTGAGATGGATTATCAAAAGCGGGACCTTCACTTTTCAGTCTGGCATGGAGTCGCTGTCTCCTTCAGCTTGAACATCGTCTTTTTCTGCGAGTTCCATTTCGATTGGTACTTGGACTGCTTCGTTTTCGATGTCTCCGATGACTTCTTCCACTGTTTTGTCTGTGCAGTCGATGATTCTGGGCGGTGCGATGTCCTGCCCGGCCATGCTCTCGTGTTTCTCTGCCTTCTTCGCATCCCTTTCGTTTTGCGTTTCAATCACCTCTTCTGGTATTTCGGTTTAGAACACCGCTTCATACTCGAGTGCTTGGTTTAACTCGTTTATGTCTTCCTTGTCTTTGACCTCCTCGAGCTCTGGGATGGAGTCCTCGTCCGTTGCGTCGGCTTCGATTCCAATGCGGACTTGAACGCGCCCTTCGAGGAACTCTCTGGAGACCGTTTCAACTTTCTCGTCCGCCCAGATGCGTTTTCCTCTGTAGGCCTGTACGTTAACATGCTCGTGCTCCTCGTCGAGGTCCAGGCAGCCCGTTTTGTGGAAGTTCTCGATGACGGAGGTGTAGGCCTCGTCGGCCAGGCGGAGGCACTCGTCGCGCGGCTTTCCAGAGAGGAAGGCCTGCATGGAGATGAACTGGGACCTGTCCTTCGCGCGCTTCTCGCACAGGATCAGGAGGTGCTCGTTCTGCTCGGCCTCGGCCCCGCCGCGGAAGAAGGCCTCGGACGTGCGGCGCTCGGGCTCGAACACGGGGCGCTCGTCCAGGTAGGTCAGCTGCTTGCACGCGTTGATCACGGTCTTGCGGTACTGCTTCATCGTGCGCGTCACCGGGCAGCCAGTGAGCACCAAGACCTTTAGCTCTGGGAGCTGGGACACGATGCCGATGAACTCCTCGTCCTCCAGCTGGTTGCGGGCCATGTCCAGGACGGACAGCTTGGAGAGACCTAGCAAACCCATCATGTCGGCGGATTTGGAGATCCTGTTCACTGTTAGATACAGAGACTCCAGCTCTGGGCAGCCGTCCAAATTCTTGATGACGGAGATCTGGTTGTTGGACAGATTCAACTGCTTCAGGTTTGGAAAATTCAAATTCTCCATGTCCGCAATGCAGTTTTCCTGCAAGTACAGGCAGGTCAGGTGAACCAGCGCGTCCAAATTCTCTATTTTCGCCAAGCCGTTGCTTTGTAACCACAGTGCACGACACTCGTTATATCTAGAGATATTTTGGATTTATTATTCTATTAATTGTTAGACAATAATTGTCAAATCTCTAACTGATATCAGTGATAGCTAAAACTACAAACTTTAATAAATTTTAAAGCTAATGTCACTCCACAAATGATAGGTAAAACAGACAAATGTGCTAGAAATAAAATATAAGAAAGTATTAACTATTTGATATACCAAAATAATTTGCTTATTGACGATTTTAGGTAGAAGCTAAATGATATTTATACCACTAAAAAGCATGACTTAGGTACAGGTAGGATGAAGAAATAGTATTAGTTGACAATAACCGAAATTTAACAACTAGACCAGGCATACTAATTTAAATATAAAAAATAGAGGGATGGATAAATAAAAATTATATGTCGTGATGAATATACAAAGATGTTCAAATATGCACTGCAGATGTGCTTACAAACTGACTTTTGCGAGGCTTCGATTCAATAAATATGTAAAACTATTAATTCTTTATCTAAATAACAAAGAAATATTTTTTGGACTAATGTTGGTCAATAAATCTTTACAAACTACTAATAAATAAAAACCAATAACAACATAAAAAAATATTATGATATGTAATATCAATTATATGCTTATTCGCCGTTATAATAAAGCGATTTATAATAAATAAAGTACAGTGGTGGGCCCTCGAAATGCTTTTTTGAATTAGGAAGAAGAATGAAGTTTATTATTTGAATCTTACTTATATCACTGCCCGGCTCAATAATGAGTGTGTTCTCCCTCCTCATCAATACACTCATTAACTCTATTTACTATTGATTTGTAAAGTGCTTCAATCACATCAAGGCCTGGTTGAGCCTTGGATAGCTGTGCTACAATAATTAACGTATATAACTCTGTATATACTTCAATAATAAGTTTCAACTTTACCTAACGTTGTATAATTTAACAATCAAGAAAATTGATTTCTCATTATGAAATGGAAGTGGAAGATCATAAGTAAAATAACTGTTGTTTTAGAGTAGCATCAATATATTATTTAATGCTGGGCCCGACTAACCCACTTGATTCCATTCTTCAAGAAACAAAAATGCATTCATTATTTGAATATTGAGAATGAAAGCGACTGTAACTACCTGAATTATAATTCTAATTAAGCGAAGTACCAATACTTCATCTTGAGCTCCCGGTTGAGATTGAAAGAAAAAGTCCTCCATTGTTTTTCGTGATTAAGAAATACCTAAAATCGTTCAGATTGACCCAGTTGAAGATGAACACCGAGGTCCTCTGCAGGTCCAGTGCTTGCGCTACTAGTTATAAATTACATATTGCGTCCGTATACCAATCATTGGATCCTCTTATTCTTTTCTCCAATCAGGCTTAACTACCATATATTTTCGAGATAAAATCTTTCATAAATTAGTTTTGTTGACTAAAACGTAGAAATTACACAGGGACATCTTAAACAAGTGATATAACTAGTTCAGATTGGTACAATATTTTATGAATTCATCCGTTGGACCCAGAAATGAAGAGAATACAAACGCTTCAGAACTGCCTAAGTTTGTTAAGTGAATTAGTTGACCTTCCCTAAACATCTTCTACCGCGTTTATTTTTGTCATTGCCGTCCTTTTATTGCATGTGGTAATTTCTATTTTTCCTTTTTGGAATATTAAATACCGACTTTGAATAGTCGATTATGGTCTAATACGATCGAAATCATATTTTTGGCCCTCTTGTGTTAATGAGTAGTTCATGAATAATCTCCAACTTGAGATTATTTATTGGAATTTGTCATCCGCATTAGAAGTGGCAAAATATTTTAATATATAATTACTCACATAGTAAACAAGAAAAAGCAATTCCACCTCCCATAACTGTAATTTGTACAGAATAATATAAATTTAACAACCTCTGAAATGGTTATGTTGTTGATGACAAATTAATTTAAATATAAAGACATTTACTGTTATTAAATTAGACGTAAAGTTAATTCATTTAAGAAACAATATAGTGAAAACACTATGTTTCCAAATCGGAAAACTAATACATTTAAGTCCACATATAAATATTTAAGTTAACCCGCAAATACGTTCTCAAATAAATCAAGTATATAAAAAGTGCATTGTGTTAAAACTTAATATGGTTTAAAAATTTAATAATACTATTCTAATATTTTTTAAGAAGCGCTAAAATCTTCTCTTAATATATAAATCAGCAATTCTGGTTTATAAATATGCAATACAATAATTAATCTTAACTAATTACAATCACAAACTTTCTGGAGCTATTTAAAACAAACTTAATACACATCATATTCAAAACTTTAAATATATTATTAAACAATTTTTTAATCAGTTTTATTTTCTGATCATTTGACTGAAAGTGATAAAACGTTCATTAGAAATTAGTTAGACTTAGACTAAACTAGTAGTATGGCAGACATTACGTAGAGCCTTATGCAAAACTACTTCAAAGACAGAGATATATTTTATTATGAGATTTATAGATATGTATTTCATCAGAGTAAAGTTTAAAGAACAAGTATTAAAAGACAAAATAATTAATCATACCGAAAGTATTATACAGAAATCTACAGACAAGGACTGTCCCAAGTGTTAGAATAAGATTTTGATATCAATATCGAATCCGAAGAAATAATAAAACAAATAGACCAATTAGATCGTAAATAATCAAGATAGTTCTGGAAGTTTCTTGAATCTAATGTAATACCGCATAAATCAATCAAATATTTAAGGACATATTTTAATAGTAGCTACAAAAAAATGTGGAGTTGCTCTCAATTAAGTATCGTAGACAAAACGTATATTGATAAGTTTTGTTAATCTCATAATGAACTTGACAATAACCAAATAGCTATATAACTTAGCGATTCTTATTTTAAAGATAAAAACAAATCATAATAACAAATACATTAGTATATTGACCAACATCAACAACATACTAATAATAATAACCCTAGATCAAAATTAAATAACTATACGAATTTCTACAACGTAGCTCTAAATGCGCTGTTTTAACATCCGAAAGATTAAAGTCCAAAAGCTATCTGCGAAACTATTAACAACCTAAACTAAGAGTAAAGCTTATAGTTCTGGAATTATTTGACTACTATTGTATAACCTAAACTAAATGTAGAATTATCAAAGCAATATTACAACAACAGTTACCAAGCCGTGCTTTATTCTGGACGACTTACTGCCGAAGACAAACAATCCATATAATAATTTTGCGAATAAAACGCAGAACTCACCAAAAAGTAATAAACTAAGCAGTTACTTGAAACTCAATACAAAGATCGTGACATATTCTACTGGGAAATGTACAGATGCATTTCGAACAATGAAAATAAAAAGAAAAAACAAATATAGTGAAAAATATGGGAAATAATATTTAATGAAAATCACAGGAAAATGCAGTACATACATATTTCATATATTGAGAAAGGAAATAATATAGTAACTGCAGATTTTACAGAGAAGTCAGAATTCTATTTTAATTCATTATTTTAATATTTACGAATATTTTGAATTATAATATTAATATACCACTTCACTTGCGTTCAAAATATGGATTTCGGCAAATAGACCGACTAGTTCTCCAGTGACATATTTTACTGGGAAATGTATAAATTTATATCAAATAATCAAAAGAACAAATAAATAAAGTGACTAAAATGTGGTTAACTAATTAAAATTTCTGGAAAATATAAAAGAATAATAATGAAATGACGTTCATGAATGTTATTTTTAAGGTGAGAGATTATTGCAGCGATGAATGAACTAAATAACTAAATTATTTAATAGATAATAACTTAGTTAGATGTGTTTCACATATATACCACCGGAGCGGCGCTTATCCATACAATTTTCTTGGATTCAAATATTATATATTAACAAATGAAATATAACTGCTAATGAAATAGCCATAAAAGAATAACAACGTAGATTAGATGTGATATAGTGGGAAACATGCTTATGATTCAATTCCCGTACTAAATTGTGTGTGTTGAAAAGGACTAATGCGTTTGCATTTGTGATTATAAATTCGATTAGTACATCAACAAAGAGTAACACATGACGATCATGGTAGAGAAAAATCACAAAGTTCAAACTAAGAAATGTAATCGATTTGTCCACAATATGTTCGACGCGCCCACAAGTTAATGTATTTCTGTTGATAACTATGCCGACGATGATTTGGTCTCTCCGCAGCATTCCCCCAACTATATTTTTGACACTTTGGAACAATGAATGACATGAGGTAGTATTATGATTCAATATTACTAAAGATTATTTGTGTATTGTTGTAATTATATATTTTAAATCTTTTTATTTTTAAGAATTTATTTATTTTTAAAGAATATACTACAAATATAACTAATTGAATGTAATTGAATCTAATTGAGATGGATTATCAAAAGCGGGGCCTTCACTTTTCAGTCTGGCATGGAGTCGCTGTCTCCTTCAGCTTGAACTTCGTCTTTTTCAGCGATTTCAATTTCGATTGGCACTTGTACTGCTTCGTTTTCGATGTCTCCGATGACTTCTTCCACCGTTTTGTCTGTGCAGTCGATGATTCTGGGCGGTGCGATGTCCTGCCCGGCCATGCTCTCGTGTTTCTCTGCCTTCTTCGCGTCTCTTTCGTTTTGCGTTTCAATCACCTCTTCTGGTATTTCGGTTTAGAACACCGCTTCGTACTCGAGCGCTTGGTTTAACTCGTTTATGTCTTCCTTGTCCTTGACCTCCTCGAGCTCTGGGATGGAGTCCTCGTCCGTTTCGTCGGCTTCGATTCCAATGCGGACTTGAACGCGTCCTTCGAGGAACTCTCTGGAGACCGTTTCGACTTTCTCGTCCGCCCAGATGCGTTTTCCTCTGTAGGCCTGCACGTTCACGTGCTCGTGCTCCTCGTCGAGGTCCAGGCAGCCCGTTTTGTGGAAGTTCTCGATGACGGAGGTGTAGGCCTCGTCGGCCAGGCGGAGGCACTCGTCGCGCGGCTTTCCAGAGAGGAAGGCCTGCATGGAGATGAACTGGGACCTGTCCTTCGCGCGCTTCTCGCACAGGATCAGGAGGTGCTCGTTCTGCTCGGCCTCGGCCCCGCCGCGGAAGAAGGCCTCGGACGTGCGGCGCTCGGGCTCGAACACAGGGCGCTCGTCCAGGTATGTCAGCTGCTTGCACGCGTTGATCACGGTCTTGCGGTACTGCTTCATCGTGCGCGTCACGGGGCAGCCAGTGAGCACCAAGACCTTTAGCTCTGGGAGCTGGGACACGATGCTGATGAACTCTTCGTCCTCCAGCTGGTTGCGGGCCATGTCCAGGACGGACAGCTTGGAGAGACCTAGCAAACCCATCATATCGGCGGATTTGGAGATCCTGTTCACTGTTAGATACAGAGACTCCAGCTCTGGGCAGCCGTCCAAATTCTTGATGACGGAGATCTGGTTGTTGGACAGATTCAACTGCTTCAGTTATGGAAAATTCAAATTCTCCATGTCCGCAATGCAGTTTTCCTGCAAGTACAGGCAGGTCAGGTGAACCAGCGCGTCCAAATTCTCTATTTTCGCCAAGCCGTTGCTTTGTAACCACAGCGCACGACACTCGTTATATCTAGAGATATTTTGGATTGAGCGGTATCCCTTACAGTGGAAATAACAATTTTCGTTTAATTCTGGGGTTTAATACATTTATCTCTCTTTGCAAACTTTGAGCAAGTTTTTTTCAGTCATTGCGTATTCATCTTATTCTTGCATAAATTTGGTTGGTGTGGGGATTTTTATAAAATTTTGGGATAATTTTTAAATGTATAGTGTGATAGTTCATCAATTTTGTATGAAAACACTTTTGTACTGTGAAATTTGAATATTCATTATTAGAGAAAAAATGAAGGAACAATTATTTACAACAACTAACATATTTCACTATTATTGAACATCATTTACATGAAAGACGTAAATTATAAATATATGAAGTGAAGAAGCAACAAAAGTCAGCACGTGAGTAACACATAACAACTACAAGCTGATCATCGTTCTATATCTATCATTAAAGCTTTTCCTTACCAAAATGCACAACATATTTACTGGAAATATAAAGAGTACCAACCAATTCATATACATTGTTTGAACTGCTAAAAATGAGATCAGAGTATCAAGTAAATAAATTACTAATATGATTACTATTGAAACTTTATCGCTTGTGGTCGAATTAGCACCAATAAAGAAATCAGGGCAATACATTAACCATAATAGAATCATAAAACAAGAAAAATCTACAAATACTCTAGTTTTTACTACTTTTGCCCAATTACACCTACTTTAAATAGGTAGATTAAATGAGAATAAATGAAATCCTGAAAATAGTTCTCTAATATTTAGCATTTGAAGTTGGAAGTGAATATTATATATTTATATTTCGTAAATAAATTATAAATAAATTTTAAGATGCTCACCCCAATCATCAAATTATGTAAGAAATCTAGTTTCCACGTATTGAACTATTAAGAGCTGAAGCCACATTACTATATTTGGACAAAATATCCAATTAATTAATTGCAGAGTTCTAATAAAAGGCTATTGAAATAACTAAAAACATGAAAGATTTTGTTATGACACACAAATGGTTAGGTAAAATGTGCACATTTGAAGAACTTGAAATGAGTTATTCAGGAACTTGCGACGAAAAGTCGTTGATACATAACTATATCAATCTTAATTTTTGCCATGAGTTTAAAAATTAAATATTTGAGCATTGCCTAATAGCATTCGAAAAACTAATTAAAAAGTATCAAAAAATGCAATTGATAAGTTCATAAGTAGCTAAACAATATGATACTTAGTATTTAGTTTATGAAAATGAAGAATATGTTGATAGACTTAGTTCTTTTGGTATTATGTGTGTTTTTGCCTGTATTTAAGATGAAAATAATTTTTACGATTCGAAAGTATTCTTAAAAGCTAAAGGCAATGGTATAGAGTTACCAAGAACTCCAAAAGGTATTTCCATTAAAAATACTAATAATTACATCAAAAGTGAAGAACAATCACATAGAACTAGCGAGGCTTAAATAGATGATTTATCATTGGAATAAGACTTGTACATTGCTCCTAAACAAACTGTTGATAACTAGAAAACAGAAACGTTAAAATTACGGAAATATCCTGACAATAAAAATCCAGATAATAATAGTTCATAATCTATTCAAAAAATATAAACTGAGAAGGAAGATACTCTCAAATATTTCAAACCTGTAGTGGAAAGAACAGCACAGTAGCAAGATTAGATTGTAAATAAAAGTTTGATTCAAATGCTTGGAACTAAAGTTGAGGAAATTCACGAAATTCGTCGTTCTGATTCAAAGTCATTCGCGTCAAAGCCTTCTTCATCAAATTTGGACGAACCTGTATCTTCTTCTGTTTCGCAGCCTGCTAGAATTCAAACAAAGCTTGAAATCCAAAACAAAGTTAGATCTTAAGAAGATAGTAAGAAGGGTCATGAGCAGTCTAAGCAATTATCCCAGCAACCAGATTAGAAAAAGACAATCGACTAAATCCTTGAAACGCAGCTTAAAAATGAGGAGGACATTAGAAACTTCAATAAAATGATGAACGAGCCAGAATCTGCTCAGTTGCAGAAGGCTTTCGCAAAGTAAATGAGCAAGGACGAAATCCTCGAGTAAATGAAGTAGTAGTACAAAAACAGAAAGTAAGCTGAAGTTCAGGATGATGATTTAGCTCTTGCTGTAAAGAACAAGCAAAAACAACAGTAAAACAATTCATAACAATTAAACAACAATTCCAAATCCGGTAAGAAGCAAGCCGAACTCGAGGACATGCTCAAATCATTCGACGACATCGAAAAACCAATTGACGATTTATACAATTCTCCCAAGCAAAACACAAGCAGTTAAATCAATTAAGTAATTAATAAATCTGAAAATAAAGTTCGCCAGTCATTCCAAATAAATTAACCGGTAAAATACGAACCACAAAACAGCTCAAAAGTTAGTTCGTAAATTTAAAGCAAAAACCAATCGAAGGTTCAATTTACTGAAACTGAAAGTGAACAACAAATGAAAACTGAACCCAAAATTTCAAATTACGCAGTTAAAAAAGAGTCACAATAAGAAAATGTAGCATAGCAAGATAAATATGACTCAGACTTATACCAGGGTTAATATTAAAGTTTAGAAGAATAGAAATACTAACTAAATGTGAATTAGTAGGCTATGAACATTTAGATAAAGGACTAAAAACCAGCTTATGACCAAAAGGACGCTGTAATTAAGCAGTTGAACATAAGAATAGCAGAACTCGAGCAAAAACAAGCACTTTAATCTCAGAATTAAAACCTTGACAATATTCTGCTGAAAGATGCTCAAAACGACCAAGTGAAGCTGATTAAGCTACAATACGAGTCGTACATAAAATAACTCAAAATGGACATCACGAAGCTTACTTAAGAAAATTCCGAGTTGTGTAAGATTAAATTAGTTGAATAGAGCCCACAAACTGATGTGTTAAAGCGAAAAATAGAGATATCGAACAAAAACTTCACCGAAGTCCAAGCTGAGAACACCAAGCTTTCATAATAATTAGAAAACAGCATTAAGGAGCTAAAAGCCGCTAAAATCGAGCACTTCAAGAAAATTGACGATTTAACCCTTTAAAATGCCCAATTAACCGAAACTTTGAACAAAATGCAGGATATGAATTTGAAACTTCAGGTTGAAAATAAAACGCTCACTCAGCAAATTCAGAGAAACGCACCCACTTCAAAGCAAGAAAATCTTTTACTCCAATAAGTGCAGGCCGAAAACAAAACTCTAACTCAATAATTACAATCCCAAAACGATTTAATCGCTCAAAACGACCTCCTCCAAGAAGAGATCATTCAATTGCAAGCTGAAAACTAATAAGCTCAACAGTATAAACCCCAAAACGAGAGCCAGAAAATAATCGAACTCACCAACAAATGCTCAAAATTGACTCAACAAATATAAATGCTCCAAGAGGAAAACGAACAAAATCAATAATTCAAAACGAATGAGAACGAGGACACCTAAAAACTACTCGAACTGACCCAGAGACAGCAGAAAATAATCCAAAAACTACAATAACAGGCGAAACAACAAAACGAACTCATCACTGAAGCAAAAGGAAAAACTCAAATCAAATCGCAATGCGAAATACACTACCAAATTATATCAGACCTCGAAGAACAAATAATCCAGAAAAACGCGAGAATTCGCGCAATCGAGCACGACCTGGTCGAATTCCAAAGCGATAACAGACTAGAAGTGGCCGAAGAAAGACTCAGATACAAAGAACAAGAAAACGAAAGACTGTACAAACAAGTGCAAGAACTTAGAGAAATAAACACAGAACTCATCAACGACATGGAAAATATGTGCAAGTGAACAAATATTCAAACATTATCACTTTTCTACTGCTACTATTTCATAATTTCATCAAACTCTTGAGAAATGTTTGCATACTCTTCGAGCAGACCAAATACTTCCTTATACGTATTGCATTCCACACTGAAATTTTCAACATTGTTTTTAGCCTTGTGATATTTTGCAATTAAAGCCTTAATGGATTAAATAGATTCATTATCTTAAATAGTTTACTTTTATGACATTTATGAACGCCAAGATTACACAAGATGCTACTGTTATTACTGTATTTAAGGCGCTAACGATTATTTACATGATTAAATTGTATCTATTTATTATTGTTCAGTTATTAATGGCATTTTACATTTGCTAATAGCTTATTATGTAAATTATAATAGACATTCAATATCAGAAACATTATCTAGCTATTATATCATCACGATCATGTTATTTTCAAATTATAATAATCGGTTAAAGTCCTTAGCAAACGGATTTAATAATTCGTACTAAATTTACTAAAGTTAATATATTGTACTTATATTACATTAATATGTTTGTTACAAAGATTGTTATATTGACTTAATAGGATTCAATTGATTTACTGCAGGTTACTTATGAAATTCAGTGAATGGCACATACGCAAACTATATTATAGTATATTTTTGTTCAGCTATTTTCAATTGATATTTACAAACTTGATTGCATATTCTTTTAGCTTTATTCTTTAAATTGATATTTCCTACAAATTTAAGAAATATACATTACTATTCTTTTATAATCTACTTTTGAACATTAATTTGATGAGATATTAGTTAATCCTTCAAATTTTGTTTTAAATTATTGTCATTACTTAAAATATATGTATTTAATATATTGTAGTTTAAATCATTTGTTGATGGATAGATGCTTAATTAAATTAAATTTTCGTTGTTAGATAGAATGGCACAATTAGGTTAATATTTTAAATCCCTAACTACTATTTATTTATCGTTGTTTAGGTCATATTTATCTAAATCATCTTCATCAGAGGAATCACTAAAATATTATAATTCTAAGTCATTTAAATCTTATGCATTCAATATATCATTATATGATTCCATTTTTAGCATTTTAACATGTTCACTTTGCATATATTGTTCAATATATTATTTAAATTATTGTGGATCTTTAATTTACTTAATATTTTGAGAATATACATTTTATTCTCTTATTAATTACTTAAAATGCATTTGTTTTTACTTTTAGATATAATTAGGTTCATTTAAAATAATAATCTATTAATTTAACATTTCCTTGCTTTTTAAAATCATATTGTCAAATAAGTATTAATGTTATATGACTTCTATCGATATTAAGTTATTGTTTGTAGTAATAATTACTAATTTATGCTTCATATCTGTGTAAATCGCAATGAGATATTGTATTAAAATATAATTAGAAGTATTTACCATAATATTAAGCATTATAACTTCAAATTAATGTAATTCTTTGATTAAAGCATAATAAGGACTGTTAAGTCGATATTATTATTAATCTAATTATTTCATAAAAGTAATACAACTTTAAATATAGTCCATAATTAAAGATTTTCGATAACTTAAATTATTGGACTTAAATTGAGTCAAATCTTAGGTTATTCCTTTGCTGGATAAAAACTAATCGTATATTTGTTGATTAAAACGAAAACATGAACTTGGATAACTATAAATTTTGTTATAACATTTTAAAAATTGTTTTTAAAGCTCATCATTAGCTTTATTAAACAGTTTAATCAATTCAAAATCAAATTCGTTTTATGAAAGATTTGAAAATGATTCTGAATAATATGTTGATGCTTATTTTACATGTTTCTCGATTCGTTTTAAGTAATTTAATCGCTTATTACTTATTAATTCGTTCATTTCATCGAGAGTTGATCCAATTCTAAATTTAATCTCTCTTGTTATCTTTTGCATGTACAAATGATAATAAACGTTTTTGATATTTAACTGTTTATTAACAATCGAATTTTTAACGAATAATTTGTTGAGATCTTGATCACAAATCTTATTTATCGCTTCTTAATTAGGTTGAAGTACATTTTATAGTGAAAGTTACTTATGTATTCTCCAGCTATGATTTAATTATTTAGAGTCTTTTCTAAGAAGTTATTTATACCCATCCATATCAGAGTCTGAGGGATGTTTGTTATCTTCGAAAGATTTAGAGCATTTCATTTGAATGAGTGGTATTATTTAATGGACTAACTAATTTATAATGTATAAAATATTGTATATTTCATTATATTTCTATAATGTAATGTAAATATTGTATACCAACAAAATATCCAAATAGTGTTCTTTAGTGAATTTAAGATATGATATTTTACATGAAACAACACCGATTTTATTTCAATGACAATTATATTAATTACTTATCTTTTAAAATGAGTCTACAACACTATTCCAATATCTACATAAATTCTCATCACATTGTAAATTAAATGTGTTGGTCACCATTTTTCTCAAATCATCACATTTCCTTTCCATTCTAAACCAATGATCAATAAGAAAGCAGCAAAATTCCTCTCTAACCAAATGTCTTGCACGGCTTGCTACAAATGTAAAATAATGTAAATATGTATGTATGTTCACATATACTTCAAACTATTAGTACTTACAATAATAAGACCTAGATAATACATAATACCTTCATTGATTACTTGGTTATTAAAAATTTGTGTTCTTTATTATTTCTTTACATTCAGATGATTAGCTGATAAATTCTTGCAATACACTAAATATATCATGGTATTTATTTGTTTCAGCATTAAAATTTGACACATTTATTTTTGTTTAATAGTATTTAGATATCAATTCTTTGACAGTTATAATTTGTTAATTATTTTATTTATGCTACAAAATTTATTGTCTCCAAAATGTAATAAGATCTTACAGCTGCATTTCTGTTTCAGTTAAAATTATATGTTTAATGTAAGCTATTGTTTGTATTTATTGAGGTGTTGTAATTAATGGAATATGACACGTTAAAATTAATTAGGATGAGAATTTTAATAAATCTTCAATATCTTATATATTTTCCATTTGGGTAATCATTTTTATCATAATATTTTCAAACTATAATAATCTATTGAAATCTTTTGCAAATGGATTTTATAAGGACTATTGGATTTATTAAATTTGAAATAAACCAATTAAATTCTAACTAAATTGTTCGCAAGCTATTTCTTACACCATTTGAATGGACCCTTGTATTTGTGGTTATTAATGAAACTCATTAAATGGCACTTATGCGAATATAATAAGTGTATACTTTTATTCAGCTATTTTTATTTGATATTTAGAAATTTAGTTACACATTTGTTTAATATATCTTTTAATTTTATAATTTATTTAATACTACACATACAAATCCTAATATTACTCAAAGATTTTTTGCTTGCATTATTTCTAATATAATAATACTTAATTTTTTAACTCTAATTATTTAGTAATATCGTTAGTAATTATAATATGTGTTTTTACATTTTGAATTTCATCATTTTATTACAATGAAGATACATAGTCATTTAAAATATACTTGCTAATATTGGTAGTGTCAATATTATTTGGTTAGTATTGTATATCTCTAACAAATATTTCTTAAGAGTTGTTTTAACATATTTACTCAATGTCATCTTCATCCGAAGAATCACTAAAGAATAATAATTATAAGTTATTTAAATCATAATTGTTTAAGTGGTCATTGTAATGATCAAATTTCATAATTTTTAAATGGTCACTTTGCATATAAAATTCTATTTGTTTTTTAAATTGTTAAGGGTCAGTTATAGATTTAATTATTAAACTGTAATTATTCTGTTCTGCTAACATCTATTTAAAATGCATTTATTTTTATTTAAATATATAATTTGTTTCAGGCTTTACTAATATTTAGTAATTTAACACTTCTTTGCTTTTTTGGATTAAATTTTCAAATATAAATTTATGTTGTTGAATTTCAACATAGATCAAGTGTTCGTCAGTTATTTTGATAACTAGTTTTTATTTCATATCATTGTAAATCGCGTATGTGTATTGTAGTTGCAAGAAGTTACATATTATAGTCACAGCGGTTAGCATTGTTTCTTCGAATAATTCTAGTTCTCGGATTAAGCAGTAGTACGGGCTATTAAGTCTATATTGTTCTTGATCAATATATTTCATTAGTTTAATGCATTTTTGAATGTATTCTTGAAGCAGTAATTTTGTGATGTTAAAGTTTTCTGGTTTAAACTGCATATTTTGAAAGCTTATTCCCTATTTTTGCAGGTACTGCTCGTAAATCTGTTAATTGAAGCGGTAGCATGAATTTGGGTAGTTATAAATCTATTCGTAGCACTTATTGAACTGAATAACCAATTATTCAACTTGTTGGTTCATTTGTGAACTTATTTGTTCGTAATTTTCCTGTTCAGCGTTAAAACTGCTAAATGAATTTATGAACATATTTCTGCAAACATTTATTCCTTTTTAAATCCGTTTTAAGTAATTCGTTTTCTTATCAGTAATTAATTCGTTCATTTCATCTAGAGTTGGTCCAACTCTAAATTTAATCTCTCTTGTTATCTTTTACATGTACAAATGAAAGTGCATATTCTTCTTATTTAATAGATTATTGAATTTAAGCATCTTTTAAGTAACTTAAATGATGTCCTGCTCGCATTTAGAGTACAACGCATAGTCGTACTCAATTATGGGCTGGAGAACATTCTAATACGATTGCTACTTCTGTATTCGCCACCCGCAACTGTTCTTCCTAAAATCTCTCTTCAACGGCGCAATATCCTCAGAATCGGACTCAAGCAAGTTACATTGAAATTGATGCTAAAACGATTTGGAATTTTTCATTCTAAAGTGGAAAATATTATTGTTATAATTGACACATAATCAACAAAAAATTAAGTAAATTAAACAAACAAATAATAACATATTTAAACAAAAAAGAATATATAAATAAAAGTTAAATGAACTCCAATATGAGAATATAGCATGATTCAAAAGAAGTTACCCACATCATGGAATGAAAGAAACTGACGTATTTTAAAAATGCGCTTAAATCTACCAATTCACTTCACTATATAATCGATTTTTGCAATAAACAGAACTCTATAATGATTAAAATGGAAACTAGTTAAATGAATCATCATTAATGCCCCAAAATCACTCTTGGAACTTTTAATATAATAACCATTGAAAAATGTCAAAATATTTGATAAAATTGAAGCATTTTCACAACTTTAACGAGACGAAAATAAGCTGCATCAATTAAATACAGTTTTTCACTTTATTGAGTCTGAGTGTATTATAATCAGCGATATATAAAATATTTCCTCCGCGATTTTTTGTTCGGTAAGAATAAAAAATAAAATTAAGAACACAGATATTTGGGAGATCGAGCCCTCTTAATTGAAGTTGTTATAAGTTGAGAGCATTGAATCATCATATATTTGGTTCGAATCCCTTCTAGTCAAGAAACTGTTGGACAACTATATTTTAAATATTCCAAGAGATAAGTTAATATTTAAAACATTGCAAGCAGCTATATAATATTAGTAGCATAACTTGAATAATGATGATATATTATTCAATGATATGATACTTCTTTCCTTCAGAAGAATGATTTTATATTTTCCTTTTTCACATGTATTAATAATTTTAATATTTTATTTCCGTGAAAATAATTAATTCATTTTAGTATACGCGTCTTATATTTAGCTTAACATATTTTCTTCATTATATTTCTTAAAACGTACAATTTTAGTAAATAGAGTAAGAACCCTGAAGTGGAAAATTATAATGACAATAAAAACACTGATATACAACAAGCAAACACATATTATAAAATTATCTAAAATAGTTCATAATTCAATACCCGGTCCGGCTATTGCATAAATGAGGAAGCAGAATCACTTAGATTGGAAAAAAGATGAAAACCATTTTAATTAACTGGAAATTCACTAACCACAAGAATTATTAAAATATATATTATTTTTACTTGGCTATGGTAAAATAACGAGTATATATTTATATATTGCGTTTGAACGATTAAGCTCGGTGGCCAACGTTAGAGCTGAAGAGGCATTGCTGAAATACCAGCTTTGTTTAGTGTGATCGATGATGGATTCATTCGGTTGCGCTTCTCGTTCCTCGCCGTATTCATCTTCCTGAGATGTGGCTCGGCCAAATCGGTTGCGGAAGGTAAAATCCCCCGGTTCAAAGTGCTGAGCTGGCATCATCGAGGATCGGTATGGCTAAGGGCATGCCATCATTGCTTCCTTAGAAACGCAGATGGTACGACGCAGGTGGATTCCCGTATAGATCGGCTTGCACGAAGCAGCCGCGTTACGCCCCTGGATGCTTGTACCCGAGTCGTTAGTTGCCTTGGTTGCGGAGGTGCGCCTAACGTACATAGGTGTGTCTAAAACTAATGATCATTCGCGTGAACTTACAGTTCCTGTACAGAAGACCGAACTAGTATAAACGAAAGTTAAGTGAGTGGGATATATATATATATATATATATATATTTATATATTTATATATTGCGTTTAGATGTATTGTTGGATTGTTGCTGTTGAGTGAGTCATGTTATTACTGTTTGCTTGGCTTACCGACAAATAAGTATGATTTGATTTGGGATTTTTAAATTAAAATTAAAATGTTATTAAAACACTGTAATAATAATAAAATATTTTTTATTTTCATTCATCAAATGAAGGCCACACATAATCCAAGAATTATATGGGATCATGACCAAATTATCTCTGAAGGCAATAGAAATCGAAGTAGAGTTACTTTTTATTTATTTAAATTGAACCATGAACGCTAGTTTTTTCTCAAAGCGCCGTGTGATCCTTCTAAACCGTTAATGTTGTTGGTAGGATCCTCTGGGTCAGCAAAGTGTTCTGAGTGGTTGACTGACTTATGTACAAAAGTTGATGACAGATGCTTATATGTGGCAAGTCCGTCAGAATATACCGTGTCACCGATTTTACAATATTTATTAATAAGAGGTTATACTTCTTCGATACTTCTTCCCAAAATATAGAAGCAACGGAATATCCTTGACTATCTTCCGCGTATAGAAAAGAACCATTTAGTTGTTTCCTTTAGTTGGTTCTCCCCTATGATATTCTTTGTCTTCTCCATCATAAAACTATATACGTTCAAGATATTTTTAACAATATTCACGAAATTGATCAAATACTCTGTCCACAGTTCTTTCATTAACAAAATATTTTGCTGCAGCTGATGCAGCAGTACTATTACTTGCACATTCAACAATAAGCTGGAAGTGACGATCCCATTACATAGAATGGAACCCAGCAAGCGGAGTCCCGGCCCATAAATCATGTCTTTTTTTACAATTGGTATTTATGCAAATGAATATATTTCCCACCAGCTTTACAGGATGAAAACACTTGGTGCATTATTTAGGTAATGGTGGAGCACGGTTAAATTTCTTAAATTTAGCGTAGAAAGATATGTTATCAAGAAGAGTAGGTTTGAAAGCTTCCATTAGAAGTGGGTGGTTACAAGAAATGATTTTTATGGTATAATAAGACTTTATTATTATAAACTCCAATGAACCTCACTAAATCATACTTCTGTGTCGGAAAGCCGTTTGCTTAATTTAAAACTTGTATCATATCATTGCGTTGTACTAAATATATATAAATAATTATTTAAATTTCATAAATGATTTATATTATAATATACATATCATGATAAATCATCTGTTCATTTTATATTATTCATTAATAACTATTAATTTTAATAATTTTAATCTAATTATTAACTTAACTGACATAAATTAGAAAAATTAATAAATATCTCTTTAGCGTTATTTCTTTATTATAGCAAATTTAGCATGTGAGCTAGAAACTTTTAAGTAGGGGGAAACAAGAGTTCGCACTTAAATATAGGTGACATCTTTGTTTTGTATTAATATAACACCTCACTACCTTCAAGCAATGTTTTAACATTTTCTAATTGTAAGAGAAATAATAGTTCTTGAAGTCTGGTATGGTTACAGTATCTTGCATATCTCATCAACAACTGTATTTATTATTATCTTCACCAACGATTTCCTTCTATTAAGTTATTATTATATACATCAATATTGGATATTTCAGTACTATAACAGTTATTTAATCCAGCTCGATACTGATTTCCTTTATTTAAATCCAAAAGTAATACAATTATACTTTTAGTTCCCACTACTTATGTGATTACATTGTTACAGATCAAGAGTAAGATTTTGGTACTTGTGGCTACTCAACCAACATTGCATCTCTACTATCTTTTATCAATGAATTGGATAATAATTTATATTTGTACTCTACAAGGCAAAGGATCTGTAAGAATCATGATTAACTGGATGCTTCATTCTACGAGATGTTATTATAACACAGAATTACAAAAATGACTTATTAAAATACAATTATGTGGTGTATTTCCTAATTATATCACTAACTAGATTATAATATTGGTAAATTTTACATTGTATAGAAGTGAAATTTTAATAGAAAACCCACTTTTGTCATGGATTCATGCTAATAGAAACAATATATTTTATATATTGTTATTTTATTGTTATTTTATATATTTTATAGTAAAATAATATGTCCACTTCCATACATGGCGTCATTTTGATGGTAAGAGATATACATAGATTATACATAGATTATAGTTAATTGATGGTCAATAACAAATAGCAAATTACCGTGTATGTTCAGCACTATCATTAAAATATATTACATATTGTAGTTTTAAATTTATAAACTCATATATTACCACTGTTTAACCATATAAATTAAAACTGTTAAAAACTTAAGATGCGATATATTTTTCAAAATATTATTCACTTCAAATGAATATATTTATTGAAAATGAAAAGTAAATGTTCAACTAGAATATAATAACAATAGGGATAATATAATCAAGTATTTAAAGCTGTATCTCTATCATTTAATTAATACTCTTTATAAATGCCAAATAATTAATATAGAAACAGCTGCAAATTTATATAACAATATCACTTTTACTTTGTTGTTTTATACGGCTGATATGGAATTTATGTGTTAAATATGAGTGCCCTTTATTTATAATTTAGTTTTAAATACGTTAACTATTCTATTTTAGTATCTTTCACAAAGATTATACTTATAATATATGTCATATGTTATTAAGTTTAACTATGTTTAAATTCTTTTAAATAGATAGTAGTAATAGACTTAGAATATCAACTACAAATAAACAAATTTTAATAACATGACTCACTCAAACAAATTTTTAATTTTGAAACATTAATTAATTTGTAACAATCTATTTAAAAATTAATTTTATCATTTATTTGTATATTATTTTCACATTTTACTTCACTTCACTAATGAATGGAAACAATATAGATACATAAGAAATGATTAAATATCTGATTAAGATAAATAATTATTTAGTGAATGATTTTTTCTAACGGTTAGAATGTCTTTAAGATACTCAGAAACAAGAACTTAAACAATTGTATTCAAAGTATTAATGCTCATTTGCCAAAATATCATAATTATAAATTTAACAACAGTAAAATACTAATTTAAAAGTTTAACAGTAAAATACCTAATATCTTGTCCATAGCTAATAATTATAAAGTTCATCTTACAGTGGTGGGCCCTCGAAATGCTTTTTTGAATTAGGAAGAAGAATGAAGTTTATTATTTGAATCTTACTTATATCACTGCCCGGCTCAATAATGAGTGTGTTCTCCCTCCTCATCAATACACTCATTAACTCTATTTACTATTGATTTGTAAAGTGCTTCAATCACATCAAGGCCTGGTTGAGCCTTGGATAGCTGTGCTACAATAATTAACGTATATAACTCTGTATATACTTCAATAATAAGTTTCAACTTTACCTAACGTTGTATAATTTAACAATCAAGAAAATTGATTTCTCATTATGAAATGGAAGTGGAAGATCATAAGTAAAATAACTGTTGTTTTAGAGTAGCATCAATATATTATTTAATGCTGGGCCCGACTAACCCACTTGATTCCATTCTTCAAGAAACAAAAATGCATTCATTATTTGAATATTGAGAATGAAAGCGACTGTAACTACCTGAATTATAATTCTAATTAAGCGAAGTACCAATACTTCATCTTGAGCTCCCGGTTGAGATTGAAAGAAAAAGTCCTCCATTGTTTTTCGTGATTAAGAAATACCTAAAATCGTTCAGATTGACCCAGTTGAAGATGAACACCGAGGTCCTCTGCAGGTCCAGTGCTTGCGCTACTAGTTATAAATTACATATTGCGTCCGTATACCAATCATTGGATCCTCTTATTCTTTTCTCCAATCAGGCCTAACTACCATATATTTTCGAGATAAAATCTTTCATAAATTAGTTTTGTTGACTAAAACGTAGAAATTACACAGGGACATCTTAAACAAGTGATATAACTAGTTCAGATTGGTACAATATTTTATGAATTCATCCGTTGGACCCAGAAATGAAGAGAATACAAACGCTTCAGAACTGCCTAAGTTTGTTAAGTGAATTAGTTGACCTTCCCTAAACATCTTCTACCGCGTTTATTTTTGTCATTGCCGTCCTTTTATTGCATGTGGTAATTTCTATTTTTCCTTTTTGGAATATTAAATACCGACTTTGAATAGTCGATTATGGTCTAATACGATCGAAATCATATTTTTGGCCCTCTTGTGTTAATGAGTAGTTCATGAATAATCTCCAACTTGAGATTATTTATTGGAATTTGTCATCCGCATTAGAAGTGGCAAAATATTTTAATATATAATTACTCACATAGTAAACAAGAAAAAGCAATTCCACCTCCCATAACTGTAGAAGTAACTATGTCGTGATGAATACACAAAAATGTATAAGCAAGCATTGTAGGAATGCTTATCAACAGATTTCAGCAATGCTTCAATAGAGTAAATATGCAAAAGCATTGATTCGATGTCAAAATAATAACGTTCTATATTTTGGACAAATGTTAGTCAACAAATATTGATTAACTACCAGTGTTCAAGAAGCAATCTTGCTATTAAAATTTAACATTAAAAATATATTATATCAGCGTTGGAAGAATAAGATAAGTAATATATAAAGCTGTTTGTATATCAAAATAAGTAGTTACCCTTATCTTAAATAGTTTTATTTTTACTTCTTAAATTCTAAAACTTTTGATGACCACTTATTTTAAATCTAAAAATGTATTTGTGAAAAGTATTATAAAATATGTAAGAAATTGCAAGAATGAAAAGGTTACGTTAAATTTCAAGTCTAACTAATAAAGAAAGAAATTTACACATACTCACTTAGATAATATGGAAACAGATTAATCGAATATATCTTAGCAAATATAATAAACTAAAAATTATATAGCAGCAAAATTAGACTAATAAACTTAATTATTTTATGCAAATATTTATAATAAAGCTCTTAAAACTTTCTTAAATATTGAAACAGAATATTCAATAAAGTTGATATGCTAAACAATAAACACTCTGAACAAACAACAATCACAAATATTCTGGAACTATTTAAAACAAACTTAAAACACATCATACCTAAAGCTTAAGGTATATTATAAAACTTGTTTTTAATCAGTTCTATTTTCTGATCATTTGACTGAAGACGATAAAACATTCATTAGAAATTAGTTAAATTTAGACTAAACTAGTAGTATTACAGAAATTACGTAGAGCCTTATGTAAAACTACTTCAAAGATAGAGATATATTTTATTATGAGATATATCGATATGTATATAATCAGAGTAAAGTTTAAAGATCAAGTATTAAAAGACAAAATAATTAATCATACCGAAAGTATTATACAGAAATCTACATACAAGGATTATCCCATGTGTTAGAATAAGATTTTGATATTAATATCGAACCAGAGGAAATAATAAAATAAATCAATCAATTAGATCGTGAATAATCAAAATAGTTCTGGAAGTTTCTAGAAGCTAATGTAATACCGCATAAAACTGTATAATAATTAAAGTCTCATTTTCGAAGTAATTATTATCAAGGTTATTATATAACATATGACACTGGATGGTTTGGAGTGAAATTTGTATTAATTATATTTTATACTATATATAACCAGCAACAACATATATCACTTAAAATTGATATAACTTCTTATTCGATTAAATATACTTATAAATATAAAATAATCTCAAATGAAAGATATGCATGCAAAGGTGGAACTGCTACTATTCGTGAAACATAGAATGTTACTATATTAACATATATTAATTTATTCTCCCTCGAACTGTATTCGATGAATCATATTTCATTTAGTATCAAAATATTGAAAATCTTGCAATATTATATTTTATTAAATAGAATATAATCGACGGTGGGAAAATAAGGATAATATTTATCTATTAGCAACACACTATTTAGTAAATTATCTACAATAACTTATTAGCTATTCTTTTACATTTCAATATTTCTTCGATTTCTAAATTTTGAAATGGGTTCGTACAAAATATTTTTAATCATAAATTTACCATAATTTATATGAATAGTAGAAATAAATATATATTTCACCTCAAATATTATTTTTATATAAATTATATTATGATTTATTAACGTGAATTTCAAAAAATTAAAGTTGATATTATCAATTACAAATATATTATTACTCGTTATATTCAATTTGGTAAATATTAAATGCATTCTAATCACCATTTAACTAAATTAGATAAATTCAACTTTTAAATAAGTATAAGACAGAAGTGGAAGTTATATTAATATAATTATATAACTTGATATGTTGTACACTTATACCTGCATTATTGAACTTATTTCAATTTAACTAAATTAAAATACTACACAAAATAGAATCAAGAAAATTTTTACTACATCTGACTTTAAAATGTTTAGTTTTGTATTAAACTCAATAAAGTTTTAATACTCAATGACATATGAAAGTACTATAATTTTCAGTCCAAAATTAAGGGATGGATTTTCTAAATTATTAGGTTGATAATATTATTATTTTCAAAAGAAAATACGATAAAAATAATTAATATAAGAATTTAAACTATGTATAATATCGTTTTAATCACTTATAATGCCATTTATAATAAAATTGTCAATAATATCATCATCTAAAGTAAGCAGAGTATAATTATTATGAGCATTTTGATGTTAAACATAATTATTTCCATTATTACAAAATCTATGATTATATTACTATTAAGTTTTCCCTGTGATCCCTCACATAGAAATTACGTTTATCTATAGTGTATCTTGACAAAAAATGTATGTAAATATTACATTTTTTGTAGTTCAATGTTTCTTCGTAAGTGGCTCTTTGATTATGTTCGAACTTCTTAAGTTATATTTAACATCTACTAGCAATTGGGGGCATATTACTTAATTTTTATACTCATTAAAATATTGGCTAATATTTGATTTTTCTAATAATGATTATTGAACACAAATAGTTGTAAATATAGCGGGAATATATATTTCTAGAATTTCAATATTAATGTTTCACTCCAGTAATGAAATGATAAGTATTCATAAATCACCTAATATAAAATATAAGAGAAGTTATAGATAGAGATAATGTATTTAAATCAAAACTTCGTAGACTCATAGCACTTAGTAAATTGTTTAATTTCAAAATAGCATACATATTGAGATTTATGATATATATGATTAAAATGTTGCGATTAGTCAAATAATTTAAAATATCACTGTACAGTACCCTTATAGTATAATGTTATGTTTTTGACATAAAGTTAAGGCTAAGTTCAGTGTCGCATATTATGTTATTATCATATAATATAAAATATGAAATATAAAAACTAAGCCTCTTCAAAATTATGTGAATCAAAGTTAAACAACTATACGAATTTCTATAATGAAGCTCTACATGCGCTGTTTTAACAGCCAAAAGATTAAAACCCTAAAACTATCTGCAAAACTATTAACAAATTAGACAAATAACAAAGTAAATAGTTCTGGAATTATTTGACTACTATTGTAGAACCTAAATAATCTATTGTTATATTAAAGCAATACTACAACAACAGTTACCAAGCCGTGCTTTACTCTGGGCATCTTACTGCCGAAGATAAACAATCAATATAATAATTTTGCGAATAAAACGCAGAACTCACCAAAAAGTAATAAACAAAGCAGCTACTTGAAACTCAATATAAAGATCGTGACATATTCTACTGGGAAATGTACAGATATATTTCATATATTGAGATAGAAAATCAAAAATAGATAAAGTAATCCAAATGAATTATTATAAATTATAAATAAATTTTGTTGCAATAATTTAATATTATAATTTATTTTTTCATATATAATATTATCAACATAGCTCATCAAAGAATGCCTGGTAATCTATTTCTCCGCAGAAACTAGTTACCAGTGCATGATTATCTATTTCGTTTCCTTTGCGTAGCACTTATGTGACGAATTCTTGAATATTTCCTTTTTCTTGGACGAATTTGAATAGTTGCATGGCCAGCACTTCGCTGTAGAAGTAGCTGTAGTATCCAACCGTGTAGTCGTAGTTATTTCCGAATAGGTGCTGGAATTTCCGCGCAAATCTCAGATCTCCTTCTTCAAGCAGCTTGTATTTGTCCATTTCGGCCTGGGCCAGCTCAACGTTGAGTTTTTCGTGCACGACGATGTCAAATTGCGTTTTGTACAGCTGGTTCATGAGTTTGAACCCGTTCATGACCTTTTTGCTGTTTATTATCTCGGCTATCATACTCTGGCTCATTTGTGTAGCAACTTACTGTAAGAAGTCCTCCTGGTAGCAGAATCGCTCGAAGAACTGACTTGGAACCTCCACGAAGTCCCACTGAACGTCAATGGCTTCAAGTGAGTAGAACTCAGTTTGGCTGAAGACCGCGTGTAAAACGTGCCCGAATTCGTGCATTAAAGTTTACACATCACCGAATTCGAAGTGCTTTTGAACGGGGAAGTTGCACTGAATTGAGAACTGGTTCTTTGAGATGCGTTGGAACCACCCACCTTGGTACTTGTTCGGCCTCTCAAACAGGTCCAGGTATATTTTAATGTTCTGTTTGTAAGGGGTGGAGAGGGAGTAGGATAATACATCAGTGTGCCAGGTTTTTTCCTTGAGCGCGGTGAATTTCACGTTTAGAAGCTGCTCTAGGTAATTTAGGATGTTCTGGATCGTTTCCTTCACTGGGAAATGCATCTTGACCTGTTGCAGATCAATTTTAACTAGTTATTGCTTTGCTTACTCGAATGCGTTTTGTAAATTGTATAAATGCAGTTCGCGCTCTGGAAACAGTTGTTTAATCTTTTCCAAGTCAGCGTTGAATTTATTTTTGAAGCCCTCGAGCAGTTTATCGGTGAATTAACCTAGTTCTTCTTAGTTTTTCACCATTCTGGTGCTTAATTTATACTGAGCTACGTTTTAAAATCCTAGGCTCTTAGCGATTTAATTTTTTAGGTTTAGTTGTTAGCTTATGTTGATATCATTCACCGAGCACCTCGTATTCAAGAATTCGTAGTACTTCTTGAGCAGTTCCTCCGATTTCGAGTACTTGAATATGACATCCTGATATGACCTAAGCCCCTTTAGAACAATTTAATCGCAGTCTGATATCTTCAGAACGAAGTCCTCGGGCAGCCCCTCAACTAATTCCTCATCAAAGTTTATTGTGAGGAAACAACTTGAAACGTCCTCAGTAACGAGGGTTGAGAACTGGTTTTGCAACTGTTGAAGGCCGTTTTAAAGTTGTAAGACACTTTCCGGTTCCGGTTGAAGTTGTTAAAGCAGCAATGCCTGTAAGCGAGATTCTGCAGTACTCGAAGGTTTGAACTCGTAAAGTTTGTTCGTGAAGAACTTTGACTTGAGGAGCTTGAACTGCTTGTTGTAGAGGAGCTGGACCTACTCGTAAATGGCGGAGAATTAGCGGCCGCACACGAGGGACATGTGCTGGGCCAAGAGCAACTGCTGCTTCAGCGGGACTATGAAGTGCTCGTAGTTCTGCAAGGCGTTCAAATTGCGCAAATAGTCGAAATCCTCCATCGAATCCTGGAAAGACTCCAAAATGTACTCAGGCGTAATATCAAACCACTCAAACGATTCACGCTGGATTTCGTCAATCAGCATTATAGAGGAGTGAAAAGAAGATTATTATGTAAGGTTTATTTTTAAATATTAAATTAACTTAATTTTGAAATGGTTATTAAAAGGTACTACATTACCTTGCTTGTAAGGGAGGTGCTATTTCGCTTATAAGGGTGTAGGTCAACTCACTTATAAGGGAGTTCCATCATGCAAAACTCCCTTATAAGCAAGTGACAAATACCATTCTTTTTTACCCCGTTTTTTGACCATAAATCATTCAAATTCGACATTTTCCCAAGATACATTTTGGATACATTTTTGCTTATAAGGGAGTTGAAATCAGTAACTCCCTTATAAGCAAGTAAGCTACTCCCTTACAAGCAAGGTTATGTAGTACTACATAACCTCGAATTGAGACACCAAAAATATCAATGGTGTCTATAAGTAAGATCAAATCTGGCTCTGTTTGGTATATTTTCTGTGTCAGATTTGGTTTTCCATCTCAGTTACAGACACCTTTTTCAAAATTATTCTGAAAATTTGATCAAATATCTAGTTCATTGATGTATTTTGCATAAATTAGCAATATATAGAAGATTAAGTATTATATAATTTATTTTTATGGTCATACAAAGCTCAAAAGCTCTTATAAATTATATATATTTACAATAGTTTTACAATGTTAATTTCACTAACGACCCCCTTTTACAGTTCACTTATAGACACCTCATGTAATAAAAATTGAAGTGTTTGATCACTTCGGGTGTCTCACAATTCGAGGTAATGTAATACTCTAAATTTTGTCAATTTTATAGATAATTAATGATATTGATAATTAAATGTAGATCAGCACAAGTATAGTATAAATCTCCGTTTAAATATATGCAAATTTTTTAAATAATTGCTAAAGTCTTATTGAGTTACAATTTTAAGAATAAATGAGCTGGAGAAATAAGTTCAAAAGCAAAACAAACAAATAAAATTCTTGAAGGGAGAAAACGACGAACTGAAACAACAAATGCAAAACGATTTGAAAACTGGAGGACTTGCGAATTAGTTTCAAAAAATGTGCAATTTTAATTTGAGGTAAACTTATACAGTATTGTACAGAAGACTGAACAAAAATTATAATCGAAAATTAAGTTAGGTATATAAAAATAGTTAATTATCACAATTTGCCTTGTTTTTTAACAATAGGTTAGTTCTTTTTAATTCTGGGTATTTTACCTATTTTCTAGCAAGGTTATTTCCGAAGTTTGTCTGTAGTTTCCGTAATTTAACATCGTGCTTCATAAGATTTCTGTTGCGTTTTAGTTTACGATTCTTATTACACTCTTTTCAACTCTTTCAAAAATATGTTAATTTGTGCAAACTCAGGCCCTTCCATCAGAGATTGTAATAATGCAATGGCATCAACTTTTTCAGTTGTATGAATACAACTTCCGTAATCAGATAACATTTCTATAGCTGCCAGTGCATCTTACCAAGTTTAAACGGCTCGATTTTGATAAGAGATGTCGTTCACTTTGATGGGTTCACTTTTCTCAAGTTCGTATAATTCAGCTTTCAGCTCTTACGTCTTCAACTACTGAGCTTTTGAGTTGTTCTTTTTGTCCAACTATTTAATTTAGTTCTGCAATATGTTAGAAGTGCTTTGAAAAATGAGTTAAGCTATCAATTATGTGTTCACAGGTTTCTGAGTTACCATCTAGCTCCACAAGCTGTTGATCTCGGTGAACTCTTTCACTCCCATCTCTTTGCACTTCGTGATGCAATTTTGGCAATCGCTGAATATCGAAAAGATGACGCTGGCTCTGACCTTTTTGTCTGCTATTTGGTTATCAAAGACCATCTCCTGCATTGCAGTTTTCAGAGTGCTGTCTCTGAGATGAAGCTTCGTATCGCCGTTGTGATTGCATACTTTCGTGCAAATCAAACTTACTAACGAGTCGGCAAAGTGGTTACTTCCCACCATGAATTTTAATAATTCTAAGTTGATCTCGTTTAGATATTATAATTTGTAGTCTTTGCTATTTTCACTCTCAACAAGTGTATTTAACGCTTAGTCGATCCATGGTCTAACTGCCTTACTTCTGGCTTGAGCCAGCTTGATGGCAGCAGCTTGCATTATGGCTTTCTGTGGCTGGTTAAGGTCGAGATGTTTCAGAACTTGGCGCAGATCTGCACACGTGAAGTTCAAATTGTGTTCGAGCTGCACGTTTCTAAACATCTGCAAAACAGCCTGAACGTTGCAAGTATTGTCAAGATGTTATATCAACAATTACATATTTTCGTCCGTGTCTTCACACGCTGTAAAAACGGCGTGCGAGCACATCATCAGACTTCTTCCATTTTGCGGAATTTGTTTGAGTATTGTCAGCAGCACTTCACTTGAAGAGCCGGCTACAATGTGTTAACAAGGTGTGCTCATTACTATCATAATACACTTAAAAAAGTTCCCAAAAGCATATTAATTAATCACATGCAAATCATTTACTAAGCACTAAATTTCATCCCAATTTATAACGTAATAGCATTTGGCTTTCTCTAGCATACTTTTAATCGCAGAAATCACAATATAAGATGAATTTGTATTTTTGATTTCGGCTATATCGGTTTGTGGTTAGTAAATATGATTTGATATTTGTTTGTAAATCCATTTCATCCTATTTATATATAATTAATCAGCTTTGAAACCTTTTTCTAAACTAGGACAATCCAAACAGTTCAAAGAAATTATTCTTGTTATGCTTTTGCAAAAATCAGGTTGATAACATTAAGGACGCCGATATCTTACAAAATAGGTCATAAACATGGATACGAGATACATAGTTGCGGTTTTGCCAGATTTAGGTCCTCCCAATATCCATAACACATCCAAACTTTAGTACGCATGTCCTTGAAGATGACACTTGACAAAATCAGTAACTGTATTCCAGTGCACCCTCCAATCTATGTAAGGTATTTCTTCATCACCAACAATCAAACAAATACTTCTTGAATCAAAAGAAGATATTTCATGTGGAAACGACTCTGATTCTGGGTGACTTAGTACATTGTAAATGTGAAAGTATTTATATACAATTGCTTGGGCCATAATGTCTTTAATTCCAAAGAATTCTGAAATGTATATGTCAGAGCTATTCAGCAGCACTTCAAATTAAATTTCGTCATTAAACCTTGTTTGCATTAATTTGACCAAATAGTCGTACCAACGCTTTTCAACGTATTTAAATAGTTACAGTGGTGGGCCCTCGAAATGCTTTTTTGAATTAGGAAGAAGAATGAAGTTTATTATTTGAATCTTACTTATATCACTGCCCGGCTCGATAATGAGTGTGTTCTCCCTCCTCATCAATACACTCATTAACTCTATTTACTATTGATTTGTAAAGTGCTTCAATCACATCAAGGCCTGGTTGAGCCTTGGATAGCTGTGCTACAATAATTAACGTATATAACTCTGTATATACTTCAATAATAAGTTTCAACTTTACCTAACGTTGTATAATTTAACAATCAAGAAAATTGATTTCTCATTATGAAATGGAAGTGGAAGATCATAAGTAAAATAACTGTTGTTTTAGAGTAGAATCAATATATTATTTAATGCTGGGCCCGACTAACCCACTTGATTCCATTCTTCAAGAAACAAAAATGCATTCATTATTTGAATATTGAGAATGAAAGCGACTGTAACTACCTGAATTATAATTCTAATTAAGCGAAGTACCAATACTTCATCTTGAGCTCCCGGTTGAGATTGAAAGAAAAAGTCCTCCATTGTTTTTCGTGATTAAGAAATACCTAAAATCGTTCAGATTGACCCAGTTGAAGATTAACACCGAGGTCCTCTGCAGGTCCAGTGCTTGCGCTACTAGTTATAAATTACATATTGCGTCCGTATACCAATCATTGGATCCTCTTATTCTTTTCTCAATCAGGCTTAACTACCATATATTTTCGAGATAAAATCTTTCATAAATTAGTTTTGTTGACTAAAACGTAGAAATTACACAGGGACATCTTAAACAAGTGATATAACTAGTTCAGATTGGTACAATATTTTATGAATTCATCCGTTGGACCCAGAAATGAAGAGAATACAAACGCTTCAGAACTGCCTAAGTTTGTTAAGTGAATTAGTTGACCTTCCCTAAACATCTTCTACCGCGTTTATTTTTGTCATTGCCGTCCTTTTATTGCATGTGGTAATTTCTATTTTTCCTTTTTGGAATATTAAATACCGACTTTGAATAGTCGATTATGGTCTAATACGATCGAAATCATATTTTTGGCCCTCTTGTGTTAATGAGTAGTTCATGAATAATCTCCAACTTGAGATTATTTATTGGAATTTGTCATCCGCATTAGAAGTGGCAAAATATTTTAATATATAATTACTCACATAGTAAACAAGAAAAAGCAATTCCACCTCCCATAACTGTATTGTTAGAACTACCCCATGCTTTTTAACTCAGTTGGTGGTGTAGGATATTAGTTTTTAACATAACTTATATTTTCAAACGGATTGAGTTCTGATATTGCCTGGAAGATAATTTCAATATCTTTATTGTTTCTTTATATCGAATTTACTTCAATGTCAAGAAGCTGGAACAAGTTATCAATATCGAAACATTCCGGGTTCTGACGAAGCTTATTTACGAACATTTATGCGATCGTTTTGTCAAAGTGGATCTTAAGCACTGTTGTGTTTGTTTCGTCACTGATGTCTTATATCAAATTCATCATGTCGCGTACTTGCACGTTGTCTTGCAACTAGTTTACGAATATTTAGAGTGTTTCGTAGTTCTTAGCAGTCATCAGTTGTTGAAATTCCATCTGTTTTGGACTCAGCACTAATTTTGTTGACATTCTTTAACGGTGAGTGAAAATTACACTAACATTCGTAAATTAATTTTAAATATGTAAATATTTACGTTAATATTTACCACTTTAATATTATAACTATAAATCATAAAATCAAACACACATTCTTCTTCATATTTTAACTAACTAATAGTATTAAAACATTCTATTGAAAATAAAATTTAAATTTAAAAGTCATCCCCACTGTATTCTGTCGTACACTGTATAAACTAAGATATTACTTGACAGTATAACTTAGTTTGGTTTTCTATTTCTTGTCTTGTCTTGAAAATTGTAATATTTCTTAGAAGTTGATTTATAGTTTACATTATTTTTCATTATATGGATCAAATATATTACATATTTTAAATTTTTGTCAATTTAAATATAATAATTTAGGCAACCTTTATATTGTTTAAATATGCAATATTAAGGTTTAAATAAATCAGATAACACAGTAAATATATTTTCTGATTTTTTAGTCTTTAATGAATGTTAAATACATGAAAATCGTCATATTTCTTTCATTATTAGTGGAGTGGAAATACTAGCTTAACATTATTCCGTTTCAAATTAATTAATAACATAAAACTTCTCAACTATATATGCAACCATGTGAAGACGAAAGTTACAGCAAGCAATACAGAGTGAATAAAATCCTAGCAGAATTTCATGAAAATCGTAAAATTTCAGATGCTGTTCAACTTGAATCAGTAGAAGGCATGGAAATTGTACAATAAAATGCAAAAGGCAATATAGTTCCAATGCTGGAAAATAAGTAGTCCTAAATGGATGAAAAATTGATCTAAGGTATCTGAAACTGAAATAGAAACCTTTGTTATAGATTATTTTTAAAATTCCTGTGTCGAGCATCATCAATTTCATGGAGTGAAAAAATAATTTTTGGGTACGTTACCACCTATGTGTGTATAATATAATACAAGTACTCACTGGAAGCTCTCTTTGTGATTCGAGGGGCTCAACCCTCACTGTTAGTGTTAATTGAAAAAAATATTTTTAGATCCCATGTAAATTTAAAACAAATATATACTCACCACTATGTTTTAACAATTTTGAACCACGCCTGCATTTGTTCCCAAATTTGTTCAATATTTTTAACGTAGATGCAGATTCCTTTGCTTTCAGCGTCTTTTATGTAAATCGAGTCTTCGGTCATGTAGAATTTTTCAATTTTGGTGAGTTGGAATTATTTGATGAGCATAAGTACAGTTATGGGAGGTGGAATTGCTTTTTCTTGTTTACTATGTGAGTAATTATATATTAAAATATTTTGCCACTTCTAATGCGGATGACAAATTCCAATAAATAATCTCAAGTTGGAGATTATTCATGAACTACTCATTAACACAAGAGGGCCAAAAATATGATTTCGATCGTATTAGACCATAATCGACTATTCAAAGTCGGTATTTAATATTCCAAAAAGGAAAAATAGAAATTACCACATGCAATAAAAGGACGGCAATGACAAAAATAAACGCGGTAGAAGATGTTTAGGGAAGGTCAACTAATTCACTTAGCAAACTTAGGCAGTTCTGAAGCGTTTGTATTCTCTTCATTTCTGGGTCCAACGGATGAATTCATAAAATATTGTACCAATCTGAACTAGTTATATCACTTGTTTAAGATGTCCCTGTGTAATTTCTACGTTTTAGTCAACAAAACTAATTTATGAAAGATTTTATCTCGAAAATATATGGTAGTTAAGCCTGATTGGAGAAAAGAATAAGAGGATCCAATGATTGGTATACGGACGCAATATGTAATTTATAACTAGTAGCGCAAGCACTGGACCTGCAGAGGACCTCAGTGTTCATCTTCAACTGGGTCAATCTGAACGATTTTAGGTATTTCTTAATCACGAAAAACAATGGAGGACTTTTTCTTTCAATCTCAACCGGGAGCTCAAGATGAAGTATTGGTACTTCGCTTAATTAGAATTATAATTCAGGTAGTTACAGTCGCTTTCATTCTCAATATTCAAATAATGAATGCATTTTTGTTTCTTGAAGAATGGAATCAAGTGGGTTAGTCGGGCCCAGCATTAAATAATATATTGATGCTACTCTAAAACAACAGTTATTTTACTTATGATCTTCCACTTCCATTTCATAATGAGAAATCAATTTTCTTGATTGTTAAATTATACAACGTTAGGTAAAGTTGAAACTTATTATTGAAGTATATACAGAGTTATATACGTTAATTATTGTAGCACAGCTATCCAAGGCTCAACCAGGCCTTGATGTGATTGAAGCACTTTACAAATCAATAGTAAATAGAGTTAATGAGTGTATTGATGAGGAGGGAGAACACACTCATTATTGAGCCGGGCAGTGATATAAGTAAGATTCAAATAATAAACTTCATTCTTCTTCCTAATTCAAAAAAGCATTTCGAGGGCCCACCACTGTATTCCCTGGTCCCAAATCTCGAGATATTGCGTTCCGATTATTGCAACGCATTTTTCCATTTGGTAAATGTACAGATTCGTTTCAAAATCTTTGTCTCGGTGGAGTGGAACGAGTTCTCCCTTTTCTTCTACAACTGGGAAGTAAACTGCTTTGAACGAAAACGACTGGAAATGTTGCAAATTCGCGATTTGAACGATGAATTCGGAGCAAATCTCAGAGAATTTGAGCTTCGAAAACGAATCGGCCTCCATAATCGCGTTTTTGTTCTAGTCGGGGAGCAAAAACTGATTGTACTGCGTTTGAGATATGAAGGACTTGCACTGCTCAGCTACCTCGCTTTATAATTGAAAAGCTTTGTAATTGTCAAGCAACAGAGCCAGAGAAAGGAGCTTTCCAGTGTTGGAGTAAGATTGCTCGTCCTTGCACAGTAAGAGCTTGCTGGTTAATTATTACAAGCCGTACATTATAATTAATAATGTATATTAGGGGGTTGCTTGCTTTTGAATCACTAACCGGTACCGCTCCTTGAGGACCTGATACTTGGCCAAAAAATCAAAACCCTGCAAATAGGGATAGAAAACCTACACATAAATTGTTTTCATCATCAAATTCTCGTTCTACGGAATACTCTAATACTACAAATCCAATTTTAAATACTAGAGCTTGTCATCTATTTTAGAGAAAAAACCAAGCGTTAAGGCCTCGTCGTCGGACACATTGAAAATACTTGGCAACATTTTTTATATTTAATATAACGTAGTCTCCAACGTAGTGGAAATAATCACATACTACTCGTTAGGTAAACATAAGCGCAATCCATATTACATTTAAAGTGGTAATATATTGATGTAATATTAGATTATATAACTCAAAATTTGCCACTTCAATTTTTATGTAGGGTGACATGTACTAAGATCCTCAAAACGAACTGAATCCAGAAGTTCTAATGTATGGTAAAATCTAAAACGATGAATAAGGATTTAATTAGGCCCCTAAACCAGTTATGAGCGAATTTCCAGATGAAGAAGTGTAAAATGTATAATTTTAACTGATTCCTGGAAGAATTCTGCAATAATGTTAAAGTAAAGCCGTGAAAGAACGAATGGGTGCGTTTGATGCTATATTGATTACGATTGAATAAAACGATAAGAATGCCATTGCCGAAATTTCGTAATAGCTGCCTTTATTAATGAAAGAAAGCAATGCTATTATACTTTAAAAATTACTATAAGTTGTAATGTTTGCTATAGAAAATAATATGATCAATAGTCCTTCAGCTTTAGGTAAATCTATTGCTGAAAATAATTTTGGAAGCCCAAAATAAGGTATTAAAGATTCTATTTAATAAATTCTTTTGAAATTATCTAAGATGGACTATGATTCTATCGTTGATGTATTAATAAATTAATTGTCTGCTAAAAGTGCAAAAATTCAAATTGAAGCATCTGCTTGTTTGTTAGAAATCATGAAACATCAAATTAAAAACCCACAAAATTTAATATAAATGTTAGTAAATGCCCTTTAAAACAAAGAGTAGCAAGTAAGAAAGAATTGTACAGATATTTTAGTGTAAATGACACTATAAATGAACAAAAATGATATTTTATAAATACTAAAACAAAAGAAATTACCAGCCACAAATTTATAAACAATAGAATAAGCTCTTTCTGAAATGTAACCAGAAGTCATTGAATAAGCTGTTGAAGTAGTTCAAGTAGTATAAAGTAGAAATACAAAATATTTATGGATTCAAGAGGCTCCTCAACCATATGCTTTACCAAAAGCATTCGATGAAAGACTTAAAAATCCCTAATGGAAAGAAAAGAAACAAGTTCTTGAGGATGCTATTGCTGCTCTTGATTAAGCACAAACCGTATAGGCTTCATTTGATATTAACAGAACAATTTAGGAATTAAAATTGATGGTTTAAGAAGAATTAACAGCTCCAGTTGTTGGTTTAATTTATAAATTTTTGGGGGCATGTGCATTACATGGTATGGCTTTAGGATCGCCATCAATTTACAGATAACTTTTATAAACTATTATGAATCGTGTGAAGGAACGCAAATTTGCTATCATTTCTGGGTTTTAAATATTTTCATAGTCTTTACTAGTAAAATATCATATTAAAGATATAATACCTGAGTATTTTACTATAGCCTTGCCTCACAAGAATCCAGAAGTTAAAGAAGATCTTTGTAAATTTTTAAAAGTAGTATATGCAACATCTGCTGTGTATTGTCTCTGTTCTCCTGAAAATGAAAATCAAGCAATAAACTGGGTAGGAAATGATTAATTCCCCAATTCTACTTTTATGGATGTAGAAGAAGGTACTATACCTGAAGAAGGTGAAAGAAGCTATGGAATGTAGTTGAATAGTAAGCTTTTAAGATAAAAATCAATTAATGGAGCAATTTTCGCAACATTTTTTGTAAATGGAGAATTAAACTTAAATCCAGTCATTATGCAGGAGTAAATAATAACGTTTGTTAATGCTGCTGATAAGTTATTGAATGACATCTAAGAAAATATAAGACAATTATCTAAAAGAATGTTTTGCTTATTTATAATTGCACATATAAGCGAAGCTTATGATGCATTATAAAGATCTGGCAATGATCCTAATGTTTAATAGGCTTATGAATGTATGTTCAGCTTACTGTATGAAGTTTTACATTAGCACAAAAGAAAAATTGAATTGCAATAAATGCTATCATTAATGCTAAACTATTTGCAAGTTGACATATTTAATTCACTAATTGATGATAGTACAGTATGTGCAAGACCTTAAATAATTGTAAAAACTATAGAAACAAATATTTAATAAATTGTTTAAGAACCATAATAACCATAATAATAACCTCAATAAATGAATGCCTAACCTAAAAAGATATTGTAAACGATTCAAACAAAATAAAATACTACAGTTTAAAAGTAATAAAATACTACAAAATCAGTTGAATAAATGTATAAATAGAGAATGAGTTCATCGTCCAAATTTGTAGTTGATCCAAATAATCAAAATTCGCCAGTAAATAAAACATGTTTGGAAGAATTCTTTAATTAATTCAGCACAGCAATAGGTGGAAGTTTAGTTCAATCAATGTTTATCAAAGGAGTTGTATAGTTGAGTATACCAGTAAGTGGATCAATAAAAACATTAACTGATGGGGTTAAATAACTCATTGAGACTAACAAATAGGGAGATTCGAATTTCTTTAACAGAGATTTAATTTTGAGATATTCAAATTTGTTACTTTGTGATGGTTTTGTTGCTAAATAGCTTCCTAGCCCATCAACTGTAAAGTTAGCTCTAGAGTTAATTGATTCTGTTATTTTTATGATGTAAAATATTGGATAAAAATTTAATAGTTATGATATGGAATGTGGTTGTTTAGTTCTATTAGGAAGACTTGAATAATTTAATAATATCAAACACAGCTTAATGAAAACAATAGAAGATTTTTACTTTTAATCAGAAAAACAAACTGAAATGGTTGAATATATTTTGTCTAATTATATAGGCAAAAGTTCTAGATATTTAATAAGGTAAATTCCAACAAAAATATCTCTGGTACGTGTATGCTTAGCTATGGCATGTGATTGTGCAATTAATTAACAAATATTTAATATAAACGCCACAATGTTTACCAACTTAATTTCTCAATAACAATAATTTGGAGTTGAAAATGGATAATTAACAGATTGTTCATTAACGTAGAATTTGCCAATAAAAGTTACATAAGCCAAGTAAATTGCTACACACTTACTCTAGCTACTATTCGCAGTATGTGCTTCTGATTTACGTTAAAAAATAACACCAATTATATAAAGACAGTGTCCTAATGAATAAATGTAAATATTTTCACCTGTTCACTATCTTTAAGCGCATACTGTTTTAGATGCACCGGTATAAGAGGATTTAGTATATTAACCATTTTAGCCACAACAGCAAGTAAATACTGTGTAGCATTAAAAGTTACATAAAACAGATGTATTGTAAATAAACGAATTGTAAGTTTAACCACCATAAGCATATAATACCCCATTTATTCCACAACAGTAAACGTATAATTAGTCGCGTTAATAAATGACTCAACCACTTAATTATTAAGCCATATAATAACCATTTCATCCTATTGAACCACAATAACCTAATATTTAATATTAAATAACCGAACCTCCTTTGTAAAATTTTGCAAATGTTGAAGCAGCATAACCACAGTATAACCTTTAACCGCCATTATAACAATCATAATAATCGTTGAAATACTAAAGCTTAGCTGTGAAAAAGACTCCAAATAGAAGAGTAACTTTTGCTGAAGAAGGAAAAGACGCAGTAGAATCTATGCCATTTAACTTAGTTGATATGAATAAATTATCTTTTACTGTAGGATCGCTTCCAACTGATAAATTTGAACCCAAAACTCCAGATATAAGAAGTGTTAAACATTAAAAAGTTGAACCTGAAATGCAAGAAAATATTCAACAATTATTTAATCCAGTATTATCTAATAGATAAATGGTATTATTTACTGTTAATTTATTTAAATGTTTAACTTTACAATTTAGATAAGTCAGATAGTTTAATAATTTTGCTGTTGAAAGTTAAATTTAACAAATAATTCGTTAAGTTAGTAATTTATTAAGATCTCATTTACCATAATAATAAATGTATAGTCCAATCACAGATATAACATCAAAATTAATACGTAACTACTGTTTAATCTAAAATGAATTATTTTAGTCAACACTTTCTGATTAAGAAAATTTACTTAAACTTATATTTGAAGATTTGATTTTTGCGTCAGCTTTATTTAATAATCAAATTAATAAATCATTAAATGGAAAAGTATAGGGTTTAATACATGGCACTGTTATAAATATTTTATAAAGATCGACAAGTAGTAAGATTATGTGCGCCTTAGTTAACATATTATCTTAGTTTAACACAGCACGTTTGGGCCGTCCATTATAATGCAATTGGCTATAATTTGAAATATTATCACATCCGGAATTAGAAGAATTTTAATTATCGTCTTAATTTGCACAAGATATCATTAAAAGACTGTAAACTTAATTCCTTGATGAATTAGTTGATGAATTTCTGATTCGTTAGTAAGAAGCAGATTTAGTGTTTGACAAATCAGATTTATCATCCTAAATTGGTTTAAGATAAAATTATAAGGAACTTGAAACTAATTATTTTGGATTTATGGAGTAGGTATCTAAAAACCACGTAAGTAGTTTTGAAAATAGCATATTTTGTTTACATTTATTCTTTTTAAAGTAAAAAGATGCGTAATATCAAAGGTATTAAGAAGCTGACATTGAATTTAAGCTGATTCAAACATTGGTTAAGCAGATTTATGAGCATATTGGTAATGGCATATATTTATTCACATAAAAAGTGCCGAGAGTAAATGGCGTTGAACTCAGAGGATTATTGAAGTGATTCAACATTAATTAGTTCAAAATACAGCAATTTTGTTTTATTTTACTGTAAAATGAATATAAAAGGCGTTTTTGAGTACTATTTTTGACTACGATTATCAGATTATAGCTTTTTACGAGGTTAAATAGAGCTCGTTCTGTATCATGGCCTCGTTGCAGTTCTGCTCAGTTTTTACGAATTCCTTTCTAAACTGTTCGGCGTTGATTATTTGTTGAAGTTGGTTCTCGGTGGTTCTTAGCTTTGAGATTTGGGTGTGGACACGCATTGCCTCTGAGTAGCAGAACTGGAATTTCTGCCTCTCTTCAGTTTAGAGTGAGTAGGTGGCTTGGTTCTTAACCAGATTTGTTAGCAGCTCGGACTGATTTTGAAGTTAGAATGAGATGTCGGGCTGAAACGCGGTTAGATTCTGCTTGAAGCCGGTGTAGGTCTCCATGAAGGCGGTTATAGTTGAGGTGAAGCGCGTGAACGCGTCCTTGTACGCATCAAAGTGGTGATTAAACTCGGTGTACGGCGTTATAGAATTAACTGGCAACTAAGACAGCGAAGCCAGATCGAGGACCAACTGATTCAAATAGGCACAAATGTCAACGTCGTGCCTGTTAAGCACGGACTACTGCTTCAAAACCTCGAGCTCCTTTATTTCGGTGTCAAGCTGCGCGGGCGTTAAGGAATACACCTCGGACGAAATGCAAGAGAGCTGCGCTAGCTTTGATTAAATGTTTAACATAAAACTCGTAACATCATTAATAAATATCAAGTAAAGAATATTATAGTTTAAAATAGTATCATATAACCCCCATGTTGGGAATATATGGTTTCAAATGAAGGATTTAGCTTGTATTTGCTCTGAGCTCGCATTTACATGTTGCCTTTGTACTTTCATTGGTGGGAGTGGTCCTTTATATTGCATTAAACGTTATAATACCTATATTATTTAATTATTTAGATTTGTAAACATTTTTATTGGTAATTCATTGTTATTAACATGCTCGAGACATGACGCTCGCAGTATTCTTCTGGTAGCTTGGCGGGTTCTCCTACATTATTATAATATGCAAATATAACCTTTATTTATTAAAAATATCACATCATGCTTTTAGCCCTCTTTTCGTGCTCCTCAACGTCCTTGATTATTTTATCGGTTGTGTCCTCTATATTGAGCTCTTTGAACGCTTGCAGCAGTTACCCTTTCTAGTACAGTATTTTATTCTGTTTGTTCTCGGCCACTTCTTCAGTTCCTCTAACTATTTTAATGTTCAGTTAGTCTGAAACGACGTCCTGAATCTGTTGAATAACAGCTTTTGGTTTATCGTCTCCGAACGGTTCGAACACTTTGTCCAGGTTCAGGAGCGCAATTGGGGACGTTTTGAGTTCGTTTTGGTTGTGTATTTGGTTCATTACGTTGACGATGATCTTTTAAATGATTTCCTGGGTGTTATTCAGTTGAGTCAGCTGTTACTGGCATACATCAGCAACTTCTTCTATTTGCTGGAACTCCTTGCCCAGTTTCTGCACGATTTTGGTCACTTGTTCTAAACAGCCGTGCACGAAGTCGTGCGTGGTCCTTAGATTCGTGCATAGTAACTCTAAATCCTAATTTATTTTACGCAACGTGAAATCGAGTTGTTTTGCGATTGGGATTTCAAACTCCTATTATATGGCTTGGTTATAATTCGCATTCGCTTCAATGTGTTCCTCCTGTAATTGTTGCAGTATTTCGAGCTCGTTCTGTATCATGGCCTCGTTGCAGTTCTGCTCAGTTTTTACGAATTCCTTTCTGAACTGTTCGGCGTTGATTATTTGTTGAAGTTGGTTCTCGGTGGTTCTTAGCTTTGAGATTTGGGTGTGGACGCGCATTGCCTCTGAGTAGCAGAACTGGAATTTCTACCTCTCTTCAGTTTAGAGTGAGTAGGTGGCTTGGTTCTTAACCAGATTTGTTAGCAGCTCGGACTGATTTTGCAGTTAGAATGAGATGTCGGGCTGAAACGCGGTTAGATTCTGCTTGAAGCCGGTGTAGGTCTCCATGAAGGCGGTTATA
Organism: Hexamita inflata; assembly: GCA_963988835.1. Lineage (NCBI taxonomy): Eukaryota > Fornicata > Diplomonadida > Hexamitidae > Hexamita > Hexamita inflata. Next base: position 44,651 of record CAXDID010000652.1, on the reverse strand, counting down.
GTTGAGGTGAAGCGCGTGAACGCGTCCTTGTACGCATCAAAGTGGTGATTAAACTCGGTGTACGGCGTTATAGAATTAACTGGCAACTAAGACAGCGAAGCCAGATCGAGGACCAACTGATTCAAATAGGCACAAATGTCAACGTCGTGCCTGTTAAGCACGGACTACTGCTTCAAAACCTCGAGCTCCTTTATTTCGGTGTCAAGCTGCGCGGGCGTTAAGGAATACACCTCGGACGAAATGCAAGAGAGCTGCGCTAGCTTTGATTAAATGTTTAACATAAAACTCGTAACATCATTAATAAATATCAAGTAAAGAATATTATAGTTTAAAATAGTATCATATAACCCCCATGTTGGGAATATATGGTTTCAAATGAAGGATTTAGCTTGTATTTGCTCTGAGCTCGCATTTACATGTTGCCTTTGTACTTTCATTGGTGGGAGTGGTCCTTTATATTGCATTAAACGTTATAATACCTATATTATTTAATTATTTAGATTTGTAAACATTTTTATTGGTAATTCATTGTTATTAACATGCTCGAGACATGACGCTCGCAGTATTCTTCTGGTAGCTTGGCGGGTTCTCCTACATTATTATAATATGCAAATATAACCTTTATTTATTAAAAATATCACATCATGCTTTTAGCCCTCTTTTCGTGCTCCTCAACGTCCTTGATTATTTTATCGGTTGTGTCCTCTATATTGAGCTCTTTGAACGCTTGCAGCAGTTACCCTTTCTAGTACAGTATTTTATTCTGTTTGTTCTCGGCCACTTCTTCAGTTCCTCTAACTATTTTAATGTTCAGTTAGTCTGAAACGACGTCCTGAATCTGTTGAATAACAGCTTTTGGTTTATCGTCTCCGAACGGTTCGAACACTTTGTCCAGGTTCAGGAGCGCAATTGGGGACGTTTTGAGTTCGTTTTGGTTGTGTATTTGGTTCATTACGTTGACGATGATCTTTTAAATGATTTCCTGGGTGTTATTCAGTTGAGTCAGCTGTTACTGGCATACATCAGCAACTTCTTCTATTTGCTGGAACTCCTTGCCCAGTTTCTGCACGATTTTGGTCACTTGTTCTAAACAGCCGTGCACGAAGTCGTGCGTGGTCCTTAGATTCGTGCATAGTAACTCTAAATCCTAATTTATTTTACGCAACGTGAAATCGAGTTGTTTTGCGATTGGGATTTCAAACTCCTATTATATGGCTTGGTTATAATTCGCATTCGCTTCAATGTGTTCCTCCTGTAATTGTTGCAGTATTTCGAGCTCGTTCTGTATCATGGCCTCGTTGCAGTTCTGCTCAGTTTTTACGAATTCCTTTCTGAACTGTTCGGCGTTGATTATTTGTTGAAGTTGGTTCTCGGTGGTTCTTAGCTTTGAGATTTGGGTGTGGACGCGCATTGCCTCTGAGTAGCAGAACTGGAATTTCTACCTCTCTTCAGTTTAGAGTGAGTAGGTGGCTTGGTTCTTAACCAGATTTGTTAGCAGCTCGGACTGATTTTGCAGTTAGAATGAGATGTCGGGCTGAAACGCGGTTAGATTCTGCTTGAAGCCGGTGTAGGTCTCCATGAAGGCGGTTATAGTTGAGGTGAAGCGCGTGAACGCGTCCTTGTACGCATCAAAGTGGTGATTAAACTCGGTGTACGGCGTTATAGAATTAACTGGCAACTAAGACAGCGAAGCCAGATCGAGGACCAACTGATTCAAATAGGCACAAATGTCAACGTCGTGCCTGTTAAGCACGGACTACTGCTTCAAAACCTCGAGCTCCTTTATTTCGGTGTCAAGCTGCGCGGGCGTTAAGGAATACACCTCGGACGAAATGCAAGATAGCTGAGCTAGCTATGCATCGCTGTATATTGCACTGTTCTGCGAAATTTACTGCATTAATGCTTCCAGGTCGTTTTCCTGCAAATATTCTAATAAATCATCTTATTAAGCTTTCGATAAACTAGCAGCGTCCATCAACTCGTCAAGTTGCATTTTTTATATGAGAAGTGTAAAAATTATAATAATGTTCTGAAATAACAGTAATAAAGTAAAATATAACAATATTGAAACTCGATCACTTCTTGTATTGCACAAATTGTGCTTGAAGGCACATGTAATAATATGTTAACTCTTCATGAGTCATAACCTTCAAATCATTTTCTTTCAAGTGCAACAACTGTGTTATTGTTGGTTCTGGTTTTGATTCTACTTTTTGTTGATTTTATGATTCAAATTTAGTTAAAATTGATTCCTAATGAGCACTTTTAATTTTGTTTGCAAGTTCGTGAAGAAGTTCGATCATGTTTCTAAACGTGCTTTCATCAGCCACTTTCAATATTTCCATTAATTCAATAATTACTTCTGATTACAATTAAGATTATTTCAATGTTTACAGTTTCATTTCAAGCTACTTGATCATGGATTGGAAACTTTGTAAAGTAGATTTTGTATCTACACGTTTGAATGTATCAAAGAATCTTGTTACAGTAATATCATATGGTATATTTTCCAAGATTTTATTCGCTGCTTGAATAATACCTTCAGTTTAAACTTAAAATAATGGTACATACTCTTTATCATCCCCAACATACTATTCCTGACACATGAAGTTTATCAACCCCATTTTATACTCAGATACTTTACTAACCAATTTTTCTAAGAATAAAACACTTGGAGCAAAATAAAACAGTTTAAAATTATCTTTAAATAATTTATCCAATTATTTACAATAATCACGAGGATATTATTTGTTAAAATCAAACTGAGCAAATTCATCCATTTTCAAATCTCTGCCAATCTTGGTGGCATTTATATTTTTGAAGTGTTGTTGCATCGTTTATATAAATGTATTCTCATAATAATCTATGGTAGGACTCAATACCTTATCTGTTTCAACTTGAAGTATTACCTCACATTGTGTCTTGAAGTAATTAAACTAAAGTAACTATAACAAATCTTTTTATTCAAAGTAATTATTTGTTGTCGCTGGTTGAGATTAATCACGGAATGTTTGTAATTATGATTATAAATTACCTAATCCATTAGCAGACCATTCAGTATGAAAATCTCCAACAAGAATATTAGAAATATTCATCAAAATATGTTATTCTGTTTCAGTGAACATATTTAAGTCAACTCTTGCATATGTTTATGGGGCAGCTTTAACTGTTTGAATAATGACAAGAATTTCTTGAGAAGTATTAGTTTGCTAAATAAATTCCAAGCAGCTTTTTAAATGGTCAACATGCCACTTTGATAAATCTGGCTATTATGGAAGAATTAATTTGGCAATTTATTATTTGTATTAATTTGCTTAGAACATTTAGGTGAAGTGGTAATACTTTATTCTAATAAGTATATAAATTTTTATAAATTGAAGTTAGACTAAATTGAACTCATGAATATTAACTTATTACACTAAATATAAATAAATATTCAAAAAACAAAATTAAATCCTTATTATTTAAGATAATAATATATGGTTAGTCATTGGCTCATCTCGCTTACAAGCTGTTATAAAAAGTCTCCAGCCATCTATTTAACAACCAATTAATCGAACTTTTTAACCTCGAACATTTATTATACTGCCTCGTGCGTTTGATCTTCTTCTTTTTCAGCTCTTGTTCCAAAGTTTGCACTTGACATGATACTTGCAGAACGCACAGAATTACGCATATCATCATCTTCTTCCTCACCGTTTGGTTATTGCTAAGTTTCTTCAACTTATTCTAGTTTAGGTGATTGCATTATAATGCAACATAATATAGCTTACACTAATTAAGGAGACATTTGTACATTACATAAAAGTTAATAAAAGATGGAACATGGTATTTTTTCTTACATAATGAATTGTTTAGATTATTTATCCGCATCGCTTACATCAGCCCTTGCTTTGACAACATTTTATTTATAGCCAAATACATCAAAACCACAGTATTTTACTAAAATAGGTTGTAATGCATTTATATAAAACTAAATATCATCTTGATATTTAGGAATGTTAAATATGGTGTTAAGTTTGTTAAATACTTTTTCCAAATATTATAATGCTGTTAAATGTTCAGTATGAACGTATTAAGTTGATGAAACACCGTAATATTGTGTAATTACCGCTTCTATTTCTTCATTAACCTATTTGAAATGAATTAAGTTGCGTTCATATTTTTAGTTGTACTTAAATATTTAAGTTAACTTCTTATCTACATTTCCCATGCGTACAAAGGCTTATTCTATTTCACTAAGTTAATAGCTTGAATCACGTACCAAAACTCTGGGAATGGCAGGTTAAAGCTAACCGCTTGTTTTAGCTATTTTTGTTTTGTTAGAAATAATAGATTTACCTGCTTGTGACTTACCTGCAACACTGACCCCATCATTATCACGGTCTTAAATCTTTGGTTTAAACATTGCGATTTCGTTTGGATTTGTAAATACTTTTTGAGTAAGAGTCTAATCAGTAACAAATATTTTTTGCATGTGTTACATTAAACCCTTTGCGAAATTGACAATAAATTAAATAAATGTGGCAGCAGAGTTCAAATTGAAAATTTCAAATGATTGCAAAATCAATCCTAAGAATTAATTAAACCCGAATACGTACTAAGAGGAACAAAACGGTTCGTTTATTGAGAATTAATTTATTATTGAAAAAGAGTCTGATGGTTTTTAATATTAATTCAATAGTAATTCTAAATAGGCTTCAGAGTAAAGTAAGACATCTTATTTATTCAAGTGATTCGCCAAGTCCTGATAAAAGGCGATTACAGATTGTTTTGAAATAGTGTATTAGTTGTCTAAAGCATGGAAGAATGAATAAATGAGACTGTTATCCGTTGACGAGCAACCTTTTGGCAAATGCTATGTTTCATCATAGAACTTTTGGCATGATTCATACAGTTGCTATTGTTGTGGAACTTGAATTCCTGACATTTCTAAGTTTTGTATTTGCATGTCAGCAGATTTGTTATCATGGAGATTAAGTGCTTCTTCGCTTCTGGTATCGCCACCTCTGGTATTTTCAATAACCATTGAGTCTTGGTTAGAAAGTTCGACATCAACTGCTGGTCTGTCTTCGGTTGATTTTGCGTTAATATTTTAATAAGAGAGTTGTTATTGTGATATTTATCTGTCTAGTTGTGGTGATTTTTGTTGGTATGACAAGCTTGGTGAGTTATTTTCATTGGGTGCGGTGAGTGTTTGGAATTCGGCGAGTAGTTCAGCGAGTTCGTCTGGGTATTCCAGGTTTCTTTTTCTGTTTACGAGTTGTTGGTCTCTTGCTCTGTACACGTCGAAAACGAATTTGATGATTTCGTAGTTGTTGATTACTGCTGATTTTACGCTTTCGATTTCTTGGGTGAGTTCTTCGCTGATTTGCTCTTGGAAAACTGCTTATCTGGAGACTTCGGCTATTTGCTCGCTCATGAGTGGTTGGCACACGCGCAGGTCCTCAACGAGTCCCATTTTGAGCGGGACTGTTAGTTTCTTGCACGTTCTGAGAATGGTCTCTGTCAATTGTTTGAACTGGTTCTCAGTTTGCTTCTCGTTTTTAAATGTTGAAATGAACTATTAGAACTGTTTCTCCTCGTAAATCTCGATCACAACGCATTTGAGCTCGTTCGCCCTTGCTACGTAGTACTGCGAGCACTGGAATTAATGCTTTTACAGATCGTTTTCGTAGAACCTGAACTCAAGTTGCCCCTGCTCACTGATGTAAATGAACGTTCCGATTTTTACGCCGGATCTGAACTAACCGATTAACTGATCACCATTTGCAAGCAGTAAACAACCAGGACCGTCCCTCTGGCCGAAGGAGAAGTAGCCCTCGTACCTGTTGAAGCGCTGTGAGCGGAGCTCGTCCGCGCGGAACTACACACCACGGCCGTGGGGAACCCCGTTCTGGAAGTAGCCGAAGTAGAGGTTCACGCTCTCATGTTCTTCCTACCAGATTTATTGCGGATCGCCTTGAATCATGGTACCAAGGCCCTCTGGTTGAGAGAGCCTGAAGTCGCCGGCGTAGTACAGGTTGTTCTGCGCCTCGTAGGCAGTTCCGAACGCGTTCAGCTGATTCTGGTGGAAATTACCCTTCACTATAGACCCGTTGGAATACCTAATCGCACCTGGACCATTCAACAACTAATTTGAAATGTTGCCCAAAATCGAAGCACCAGTGGCCTCGTACAAACCGAACTCAGCCGGCTAATTCTGCTTTATCTTCCCCTAATACGAAGAATGATCCGCATAATCGATTATCGCCAGACCATTGTTCTAGTTGTCCACAGATATCGGAATCATCGTAGTTTCGTCAGGAAACGTTATTTACAATATCTACCCATTCTACTCAATTTACTAAGGGTACTAATGAAATTGATTGAGCTCGTCCACAAAAGTATCCTACATTTGCGGTATTGAAGTGGATAAAAGACAAATAATCCAAATTTACTACTGAAACTCATAATATTATATAATATACACTTCAAATGAATGAACCACTTACAATCCATAACTATTTATCTGGAATGACAGTAACAGAAACAGAAAATAGACTTATAAGGTTAGTGTTTGTTTCATACGACCTTTTACTTAAAACTTTAGCTGAATTTAGTATTGTGAAGTCAATACATGCTCATTCATATAGATGTATTTTTAATAACTATGACAATAAACCAAAAAGAGTATAAACTACTTTACTTTGTTCTAGAACAAGCGGTTCGGCTAGTTTTTTGGCAAGAGTGTATTTAAGAGAACAAAAGAAATTTTAATCTAGATTTCTCTATATCGTTGACAAAGAAAAATTATATTATTTCAATAAGTAGTCAGTAAAATATTATAAACCGGAGACGCGTCTATATTTTATAACATTTCATGGATAACATCATTTAGAAGGTGAAGGAAGATTGTGTAAAAAAGAAAATATTCTTCCTCGTAAATGTATGACATAAGTATAACGCAACGTAGTAGATAAATTTGTTTTTGAACTTATGCCCAAAACATAATTTGTATGGTGATTCTTAATGATAGCAATGACGACTAATTTTATGAATGATATTTCATTTATAATTTGAATAGTATTGATTTTTTAAGCTAGAAACAATAACCTGACTTTTTAATCAGTTTCTTCCAATCCAAGTATACTTTACTCTTGAAAGTGAAACTTCTGCTATATATATCTCACTTCTTCATGACAGAACTTCATTGAGAGTTTCGAAAGCGAAACATAGAAAAAACGTACGTCCGTATTTTCATTCCTTCAATTGTTATTGGATGTTGAGTATGGGTTAGATTCAAACATTTGTCTTTTAATTTTGATTAGGGTTAGTTTAAATATTAATTAAATTTTGCAATATTACATTTATTACATTGAATTGTTATTGATCCACTCCACACAAATATATGCCAGAAACAACTGTTTTCGTAATAAAGTAAAAGTCAGACCTGTAAGATTCTAATATTAAGCAGTACACAAATATTAAAATTACAGACACACACTGCAAATATCTTCGCAAGCTTCCAGTCCATATTTAGATTCTGACAGTGAATAACTGTGCTTTGTCGGAAATAAGTCAACTGTGCAATTTGAGCAAGTTGATACATCTGGACGTTAGCAATAACCTCATTGCGGATATTTCGTAGATCGTGAACAACCTGGAGCTGGTTCACTTCGACATGAGCAACAATTTTGTGATCAAGGTGGAGCCGGTGCTGGAACTGAAGAAGATAAAGACTCTCGTAATCGCTGGGAACATGATCAAGAACCTGGAACCCCTCGTCCACCAGGCGAACTTCAGCGAGACCTGGATTCAGCCACAAATCGAGTTTGCAGAGCGAAATGTGTACAACACTCTAACACCGGGGTCTTCGGAGGAGAAAGTAAGAGATTTCGCTTTGAAGGAAAACCAGAAACAGGAGTACAGCGACTACGTAACCAAGTTCGTAAAAGAGCTTGCGCCGCTGGTGAAGCAGAAACAGCTGTTGATCACGAACAACACCAAATTGAAGGGTTTCGGCTTCGTGGACTGCTTCGACGTCGCCACTCTAGTTATTGAGAACTGCCCGAATGTCACTTTCGAATCTCTTCCGAAAAAGGTGAAGCATCTGACAGTTACCAAGTCCAGTCTGACTAGTATCGAAGGTATAGCTAAAATGACCTGGTTGGAGTCGCTTGACGTTTCAGATAATCTTTTGCTCAAGTGCCAACCAATCTCCAACCTCAAGCTCCTTAAAAAAGTTGTGCTGTCCGGGAACAAGATAATAGATCTAAAGCATGTGTACGAATTACCGCTGTTGGACTGGGCGCAATCTAAATTGGAGCAAAACTCAGCCGAACCATCCGACTTCCAAAAGCATTCGAATGCAGACGAGCTAGCGAAAGAAGCCAAACATAACGCAGAGTCCAACTAGAATGTGATCTACGATTCGCTCATGTCTAGGAAATACCACGCTCAAGCCAAGAACGGAGCGCTGGCGATAGTGAACGACGAGAAACTCACTAGCTTCTACTTCTCGGAGCTGATCGGGGTGGAGTCTCTGTTTGTAGTCTAGTGCGTCAACGTCTCCTTCCAGCGTTGTCCAACCAAAGTGCTAAAGAAACTGATCGCGAACTGCTGCAACATTCATAATCTCGATGGAATGCAGAAGATGACCCAGCTAACGGAGCTCACTATGAGTCTGAATTAAATATCAAACATAGAAGTTATAACCTCACTGGTAAATCTAACTACGTTGGATATGTCATAAAACAATCTGGAAGATATTTCGCCAATCGCGAAGCTGAAGGAACTCAAAGTGCTTGATCTGAGCTAAAACCTCATAGCCAGTATTAAACCGTTACAGGAACTTGATAAGCTAGAAATCTTGACTCTGGTTCAAAGTAACTTGACCGACATAAGTTCTTTATCTGGTCTTGCCCAAATAACTGAACTTGACGTGAGCCAGAACAATATAACGAATATAAACGGCGTGGCTAAGATGGTAAATCTAACCTATTTGAACTTCAGTTTCAATAAAGTAATATCTTTGGATGCTCTGGAACATCTAAAGAACATCATAGACATTCGAATGTAGAACAATTTCATCCAAGATTTCGAGCCAATAACCAAACTACCACTCGCAAACAAGAGCTGGATTTCCACCCAATTAGTTCCAACTCAACAGGACTTCCTGAACTCCTTCAACTGCAACTAGATGCAGCTGCAGTAAGTTCTGAAGAAGGCAGAAGCTAGGAAGAAGCAGAGCGACAATAAGTTCACTTTGGTGAAGAAGTACCAAGATGCGGTCGTGACTGACAAGTTGAAGATCCAAAATGAAAACCAGTTGTTCAGCCTGGCGTTCGCCGACTTCCTTAAGATAACAGATCTGGAGGCGACTCAATGCTAAACAATCGGGTTCGAGGAGCCCTCCAAAACTATTACCAAGCTGAAGCTGAACAAGTGCACGTTCGCACAGAACGATAAGATAACTGACATCTACAACATGACCTAACTAATCGAGCTCGACCTCGGCTTCAACGCCATAGAGAACATCAGCGAGCTTAGTGCGCTGGTGAACGTTAAGAGGCTTAACTTGCAGAACAACGCTATATCCAGAATCAATGCGCTGAGGGAGCTGAAACTAACGCATCTGAACTTGGGAAACAACAAGGTCATATTCTCGAATCCAGTTAAATCAATGAAGGCCGAAGTTCACCTGGAAAACAATTTGATAGTGGACGCAGATCTTAAGAACCAAGGAGTACCAGCTCAAGGCGACTTCAAGTACCTGCTCGGACCCAATAGCACCCAAGAACAGGCCAAAGAATTATTTGAATCTACCTCGTATTAATCTCAAATGGTGAAATTGTTTTAGAATCAAGTTCAAAATAATTAATTATTAATCAGAGACAACCAGCAACTCTAGGATTTCCAGTTCGTAGCGGATTTCAAACTAAACACGCTCACTGTGGATAACTGCAAGAACGTGAGCTTGAGTAGGAAGTTCGCCTTCAAGCATTTAGAAGTGGATAAGTTCGAAGAGGCCAAACTGGTCTAAGCACCAATTAACATAACCGTTTTGAGAATAAATAACTGCGGACTTACTAACTTGCTCGGGCTAGAGGACATGGTTCAACTTGTTGAGCTGGATGTTAGAGACAACATATTGGTTTCGATTGAACCAATAAAATATCTAGTTAATCTTAAAACCATTTGTTTGGAGAATAATTACGTAATAGATCTTGAGCACCTACTATAGCTAGCTAATTACACCACTGACTGGATCTGCGAGCAAAATGATCCAACAGATGAACTATTCAAAAAGTATTTGCTTGACACTTAGTAAATCATTTAAATATCTGAATTTAAAAAATAAATTTAGATTCAATTAGTCAAAACGAAAGAGCTTATAGAACTATATGGTAGTAAATATGAAGATGAAATGGAAGAAAAGTATCAAAATTAAATTGTCAACGACAGTTTAAAGTGCGAAAACGACGAAACAATTGAGAATTTGAACTTTACTGACAGAATGAATGTTAATAAATTGGAGGTAAATAACTGCGTGAATGTAAAATTCGCGAAGACGCCGGTTAAGATCACTCATTTGACAGTTAGTAACTCTAAACTGGTGAGCATAACTGGAATAAAGCAGATGACGCAGCTAATTTACTTAAATCTGGCAAACAACCAAATTATTTTAGTTCAGGAGCTATAATATTTGGTGAATCTCAAGAACTTGGATTTGAACAACAACTCCGCAGCAGATCTCCAGTTCATCACAAATCTGCCAAACTATACGCAGGAGTGGATCTGTCCTCAAAATAACCCAACTGATGAAATTATCATTTAATATCTGAAAGAATCCAATTCAGATTTAAATATCCAATAGTTCAAAGCTTAGATACTTCCGCTCCAAAAGAAAACCCTCGAATTGATTTAGAGCAAAATACAGTTATAATACCAAAACCAGATTGTAAACTTCAAACTGACTGTGAACGGAGATAATAATTTGAGAGAGATAAAGTTCGCTGAGAATCTGAACATAGTCAATCTTGAAGCTTATCAGTGTGTCAATGTGAATTTTAATAGGGTTCCGGGTAATATCAAGTCACTTACTGTTGTGAATTGTGGGCTGATAACCATTGATGGTATTCAGGACATGAAGCAGCTTTTGTTCGTTGATTTGAGGGAAAACGAGATTGTTAGTATATAGCAGTTGAGGGAATTGGTTAACCTGAAGCACGTACTGATTGACGACAATCACATAACTGACCTTGAAGTACTGCAATAGCTGCCCAATTTCGATTCGATTTGGATTCAGGAGCAGAAGCCGCGCTGTGACGCAGCTTACTAGAACTACTTAACCAAAACTGCTTCTAATATGTCCCTAGAATAATTTAAAGCCTCAATTGTATAAAAACTACAAAAAACGGAAGAATTACTGAATATTTACCCCAGAAAATACGACGCTGAAATTACCGCCAAATATTAAGGCCAAATTTAAGCTAATGTATACAATTGTTATGGAAGAGGAATCTGCGTTCAACAAAGCGACCCGTTGATCCGCGACCTGAAACCGTTTTAGAAGTGGAACTTGGAGTGTTTGTTGTTTGAAAACTGTGAAAACGTGACCCTTTTGAGGGTTCCGAAAACACTCAAAGTTATTTTTGTTCGATTTTCTAAACTTAAAAGCGTGAAGGGGATCGAGTTCGTGGCTGGGTTGGTAAATGTGAATTTGTATAAGAACCAGATTGTGAACATCGAATACTTGAGAGGACTTAAGAAAGTGGTTGATTTATATATTCCAGGTAACAAAATAACAGAGTTCGCAGCGGTGCAGGAAAACAATGATAACGGGCAGTACACAGGATAATATTATGAAATTGGAAATCAAAAGCGGCCAACGCAGCAGGAAATTGAAGAATCCAGACTTTGGTGAATTTCGAAGATTACTATTTTCCTTTTATTATAAAGCCAACCATCGTCTCCGATCTGATCGGGTCCTACTTACTTTTACATTTCAATCATTTATTTCGATAAAGTCAACGATTAAAAGACAATTAATTATATATAATTTTGAAGCTACATGTATATTATAGACTTATAAACAACTAAAAATTAAATATCACTCCAACTTCATCACTCCACTATTTTTGATTAAAACAGTACTTCCATTCGATATTTGCATGGTTATCAATCGTAGACTAACGATTAAATTTATAATCTTTTGATCGTCGATTATCGTATATTTTTAATTTTAATTGTCTTTTGGTTGGCTTTACTTTTATATTATTCTATCTATTTTAAACCCATAAACATTCTGATTCTTGTTATAGTATATTGAAAATTTCAATTTGAAATATAGGCTATAGTGGTATATTGAAATATATATTTACAAATTTATTTCACTCCAAAGAGCTCCAAAATTATTTCTTTTTGAAATTGAAACCCCCTAATAGAGTCGAAATATCAATATTTAAAATAACAACTTCAAAGTTCTGGAATCTCCATTCACAGTGACTGCCTTAAGTTCGTTGAGAAACTGAACAACAACGTGAAAGTAAACGGCCTCCTCGTTTACTCCTGCGAGAACGTTTGTCTCTTCCGGGTTCCGAAGAACCTGAAGCTCCTCTGCGTTCATTATTGTGATTTGAAGTCGCTGAAGGGGGTCGAAAGACTGACAGATTTGGAGAGTCTATACGTCCAGATTGGAAACTAAATTGTTGATATCAGTTGCTTAAAAGAACTGAAACGACTTAATGATCTTGTTTTTGATAATAACAGAATACTGGATTTTTCGCCTATATACGGGAATAAAGATAGAGGATAGTATACAACATATTTTTTGATTGATTCACAAAAATAGCCAACGTAATAATAAATTGAAGAATCAAGATTGTGGTGAAATTTAAGCTAAATGAAATTATTTTTGTTATTAGTATAAATAGATTTATAAAGGGTTTAAAGTCTATAATTGATTTAAGTGTTAACACTAAGGGTTGAGCCCCTCGAATCGCAAAGAGAACTTCCAGTGAGTACTTGTAGGGATGGTTTTTGTACGCAAATGCGTACAAATAATAAATTTGCGTACAAATAACTTGCGTACATTGTACGCACGCGGACGTTGTACGCAGCGGACAAATATTAGAAAATGCGTACAAATTTACATAATATATTATTAATCCATAAATTTATTCATAAATTTATAATATAAAAACACTATATTATCGTTTAATATAACTAAATCAAAATAAAATATAGATTACTATCACATAAAAATGAGATTAATTGTTGAGATACTTTGTGTAATGTTGGAGTGAAATAATTATTTAACTTAATATTATTTACATGTACAAGTTTTTATTATATTTCAACATGTTAATACATGACGTAGTCGTCTGTTTTCTATGTATAATATAAAAATAAAATATAATTTCATTAAATCATGAAATATCGTGTTATCGTATTTAATGTTGCTTTATATGATAATTTATAACAATAATTATAATTGATAAGTCATTTTGATTGTTTTTGTAAATATATATCTCAAATTAGTTATATCGATTTATTTGTGCACAAAACGCGTTCTAACGTTATTATAATATTTTAAGCGTATATTATTTTATTTTTGACACGTTATCATAGCATATTGTTAGTAGTCTGAATTTTCACTAAATCTATCACATATGAAGTGGAAAATTTACAATATATGTAATAATATATATTATATACTCAAAAATATAATATTTTTCTGAAATCTCATCGAAATCACAATATATTACGGACAAATAATAAAATTACGTACAAAATTGAAAAAGTGGTCCGCGATTTGTACGGCGCGGACAACAGCGAAATTACGTACAAATCACGTACAAAAACCATCCCTAAGTACTTGTATTATATTATACACACATAGGTGGTAACGTACCCAAATATTAATTTTCCACACCATGAAATTGATGATGAAATGGAATTTTGAAAATAATCAATAACAAAGGTTTCTATTTCAGTTTCAGGTACCTTAAATCAGGGTGCAATCATTTAATGTACTAATTATATTATGTTTTGCATTAATATCACTATTTTTAATTTTAGCACTCGATCTATTCGAGACTTATGAGAGGAAAGTTTGGACCTGCATAGTTCTTTTTACAGTGTCAGGACAATATTAATGTTGTCGAAGATAACTTCTCTAAATTTTATAGCTTTAAATACGGTAACGATAAATTCAAGGTGATGAATATTTAATGTACAAATAATGATTACTAGTGAAGATTAACGTTAGAGAGACGCGGGTTCTTTTTGTTTTGGTCTGGTTTCACAGTGAATTGATTTATAAAAATATTTGTCTCTTTGATTTTTTGCTATGAGTCACACTCGAGTTTTAGCGGAAACTGGTGAAGTGAATTACTTATTTAGGCGCATTTTTACGAACTTACCAGTTGAATATTTCATGAAAATAAGCGGCAAAAAACTACTTCTGATAATAATAATAATATTGATAATATATTCTTAGCTTTGACAGATGTTCTATTCTAAAACGCGGAACTTGTTTGCACTCGGTTCACTTTCATAAAAATTATGACGAACTTCGTGATTAACTAATAGTAATCTGCACCAACTTTACTGCAACGGCAAATGAATAAATATAATAGGCGAAAATAATCTCTCACGTGAATAGATAATACAGCTTCAATCTAAAATACGAGAAACTCAAAAACCTGACTGAAGCAGAACAATATTAACCATTAATGTTGTTCCATAGCATCGATGTCTCTACTTTAAGTAAACTAAGAAACAACTTCTTCATAAACGTGGAATCATGGACTGAGATAACTTCATTTTGTTCAGACAAGCACTTATAGAAAGAACAATTTTTCATCCATTTAGGTCTACTTATTTTCCAGCGTTAGAATTATATTGACTTGTTCTTCTTAGTGTATAATTTGTAGGCCTTCTACTGGTTAAAGTTGAACAGCATAATCTGAAATTTTACGATTTTCATGAAATTCTGCCAGGATTTTATTCACTCTGTTTTGCTTACTATAACTTTCGTCATCATATGTAACCGTGTATTCAATAGCCCTACTAACTCAATTGATTCTAAATAGTTTATTTTAATTTCAACTGGACCAAGCCACTGTAGGAAAGGAATAAATACAAGAATTAATTAGAAGGACAAAACTAAATCAATACCTCATGGCTTCATTTATGGCTCAAGTTTGCCAAGCAAGTTACAGGTTGAAACTAACAGAATACAAGCTATCATCCATATATCTCGTAGCCAAAAATTCCCAGATGGTTTTAAATTACATTATAATTATTAAGTTAGTATTTGGCAGCTTTTGAGGAATTAAAATATTTTATTTCATTCAAAATGGCATTTGATCAAAATTCAATTTCTGGAGTGTAAGGTTATAAATCAGTTACGTCAGTGAAATATGTTTTTAAAGGACTTTTTGTTATCGAAAGCTCACTCAAAGTGTACGTTCGGGTTTTCATTCCTTCAATTGTTATTGGATATAGATGGATATAGTATGTATAGTATAGTATGAGTTTGATCCAAACATTTGTCATTTAATTTTGATTAGGGTAGAAACGCAAACACAATAACACGCAACTCCCCTACTCAAAAGCTGTTGTACCAACAAAAAGATCTTCAAAACAAACTCCATTGGCCCGAAAAAGCTAACGGAGATTCTGTGAGGAGGTTTGACGTGTGATAACGCCACGCGAGATATTTGGTTAGAGAGGAATGCTGTTGTTTTCTTATTGATCATCGTTTAGAAAGGAAAGGAAATGTGATCATCAGAGAAAAAGGGTGACCAGTATAAACGTAATTTACGGAGTGATGTCTTCATTTTGATTAGGGTTAGTTTAAATATTAATTAAATTTTGCAATATTACATTTATTACATTGAATTGTTATTGATCCACTCCACACAAATATAATGCCAGAAACAGCTATTTTCGTAATAAAGTAAAAGTCAGACCTTTAAGATTCTAATATTAAGCAGTACGCAAATATTAAAATTACAGACACACACTGCAAATATCTTCGCAAGCTTCCAGTCCATATTTAGATTCTGACAGTGAATAACTGCGCTTTGTCGGAAATAAGTCAACTGTGCAATTTGAGCAAGTTGATACATCTGGACGTTAGCAATAACCTCATTGCGGATATTTCGTAGATCGTGAACAACCTGGAGCTGGTTCACTTCGACATGAGCAACAATTTTGTGATCAAGGTGGAGCCGGTGCTGGAACTGAAGAAGATAAAGACTCTCGTAATCGCTGGGAACATGATCAAGAACCTGGAACCCCTCGTCCACCATGCGAACTTCAGCGAGACCTGGATTCAGCCACAAATCGAGTTTGCAGAGCGAAACGTGTACAACACTCTAACACCGGGGTCTTCGGAGGAGAAAGTAAGAGATTTCGCTTTGAAGGAAAACCAGAAACAGGAGTACAGCGACTACGTAACCAAGTTCGTAAAAGAGCTTGCGCCGCTGGTGAAGCAGAAACAGCTGTTGATCACGAACAACACCAAATTGAAGGGTTTCGGCTTCGTGGACTGCTTCGACATCGCCACTCTAGTCATTGAGAACTGCCCGAATGTCACTTTCGAATCTCTTCCTTAAAAGGTGAAGCATCTGACAGTTACCAAGTCCAGTCTAACTAGTATCGAAGGTATAGCTAAAATGACCTGGTTGGAGTCGCTTGACGTTTCAGATAATCTTTTGCTCAAGTGCCAACCAATCTCCAACCTCAAGCTCCTTAAAAAAGTTGTGCTGTCCGGGAACAAGATAATAGATCTAAAGCATGTGTACGAATTACCGCTGTTGGACTGGGCGCAATCTAAATTGGAGCAAAACTCAGCCGAACCATCCGACTTCCAAAAGCATTCGAATGCAGACGAGCTAGCGAAAGAAGCCAAACATAACGCAGAGTCCAACTAGAATGTGATCTGATTCGCTCATGTCTAGGAATACCGCTCAAGCCAAGAACGGAGCGCTGGCGATAGTGAACGACAGAAACTCACTAGCTTCTACTTCTCGGAGCTGATCGGGGTGGAGTCTCTGTTTGTAGTAATGCGTCAACGTCTCCTTCCAACGCTGTCAGCAAAGTGCTGAAGAAACTGATCGCGAACTGCTGCAACATTCATAATCTCGATGGAATGCAGAAGATGACCCAGCTAACAGAGCTCACTATGAGTCTGAATTAAATATCAAACATAGAAGTTATAACCTCACTGGTAAATCTAACAACGTTGGATATGTCATAAAACAATCTGGAAGATATTTCGCCAATCGCGAAGCTGAAGGAACTCAAAGTGCTTGATCTGAGCTAAAACCTCATAGCCAGTATTAAACCGTTACAGGAACTTGATAAGCTAGAAATCTTGACTCTTGTTCAAAGCAACTTGACCGACATAAGTTCTTTATCTGGTCTTGCCCAAATAACTGAACTTGACGTGAGCCAGAACAATATAACGAATATAAACGGCGTGGCTAAGATGGTAAATCTAACCTATTTGAACTTCAGTTTCAATAAAGTAATATCTTTGGATGCTCTGGAACATCTAAAGAACATCATAGACATTCGAATGTAGAACAATTTCATCCAAGATTTCGAGCCAATAACCAAACTACCACTCGCAAACAAGAGCTGGATTTCCACCCAATTGGTTCCAACTCAACAGGACTTCCTGAACTCCTTCAACTGCAACGAGATGCAGCTGCAATAAGTTCTGAAGAAAAACGAAGCCAGGAAGAAGTAGAGCGACAACAAATTCACTTTGGTGAAGAAGTACCAAGATGCGGTTGTTAATGACAAGTTGAAGATCCAAAATGAAAATCAGTTATTCAGCCTGGCGTTCGCCGACTTCCTCAAGATAACAGATCTGGAGGCGACTCAATGCTAAACAATCGGGTTCGAGGAGCCCTCCAAAACTATTACCAAGCTGAAGCTGAACAAGTGCACGTTCTCACAGAACGATAAGATAACTGACATCTGCAACATGACTTAACTTATCGAGCTCGACCTCGGCTTCAACGCCATAGAGAACATCAGCGAGCTTAGTGCGCTGATGAACGTTAAGAGGCTTAACTTGCAGAACAACGCTATATCCAGAATCAATGCGCTGAGGGAGCTGAAACTAACGCATCTGAACTTGGAAAACAACAAGGTCATATTCTCAAATCCGGTGAAATCCATGAAGGCCGAAGTTCACCTGGAAAATAATTTGATAGTGGACGCAGATCTTAAGAACCAAGGAGTACCAGCTCAAGGCGACTTCAAATACCTGCTCGGACCCAACAGCACCCAAGAGCAGGCCAAAGAATTATTTGAGGCTACCTCGTATTAATCTCAAATGGTGAAATTGTTTAAGAACCAAGTCCAAAATAATTAGTTGTAAATCAGAGACAACCAGCAACTCAAGGACTTCCAGTTCATAGCGGATTTCAAACTAAATACGCTCACTGTGGATAACTGCAAGAACGTGAGGTTGAGTAGGAAGTTCGCCTTCAAGCATTTAGAAGTGGATAAGTACGAAGAGGCCAAACTGGTCTAAGCACCAATTAACATAACCGTTTTGAGAATAAATAACTGCGGACTTACTAACTTGCTTGGGCTAGAGGACATGGTTCAACTTGTTGAGCTGGATGTTAGAGACAACACATTGGTTTCGATTGAACCAATAAAATACTTGGTTAACCTCAAAGGCATTAATTTGGAAAATAATTGCGTAGTAGATCTGGAGCACCTACTATTGCTAGCTAATTACACCACTGACTGGATCTGCGAGCAAAATGATCCAACAGATGAACTATTCTAAAAGTATTTGCTCGAAACTTAATAAATCATTTAACTTTCTGAGTTTAAAAAATAAATTTAGATTCAATTAGTCAAAACGAAAGAGTTAATTGAACTATATGGTAGTAAATATGAAGATGAAATGGAAGAAAAGTATCAAAATTAAATTGTCAACGACAGTTTAAAGTGCGAAAACGACGAAAAAATTGAGAATTTGAACTTTACTGACAGAATGAATGTTAATAAATTGGAGGTAAATAACTGCGTGAATGTAAAATTCGTGAAGACGCCGGTTGAGATAACTCATTTGACGGTTAGTAGCTCTTAACTGGTGAGCATAACTGGAATAAAGCAGATGACGCAGCTAATTTACTTAAATCTGGCAAACAACCAAATTATTTTAGTTCAGGAGCTATAATATTTGGTGAATCTCAAGAATTTGGATTTGACCAACAACTCCGCAGCAGATCTCCAGTTCATCACAAATCTGCCAAACTATAATCAGGAGTGGATCAGTCCTCAAAATAATCCAACTGATGAAATTATCATTTAATATCTGAAAGAATCCAATTCAGAATAAAATATCCAATAGTTCAAATCTTAGATACTTCCGCTCCAAAAGAAAACTCTTGAACTAGTTTAAATCAAATAATAATACGTCAACGAACTAAATTCAAAATACCAAAACCAGATTGTAAACTTCAAACTGACTGTGAACGGAGATAATAATTTGAGAGAGATAAAGTTCGCTGAGAATCTGAACATAGTCAATCTTGAAGCTTATCAGTGTGTCAATGTGAATTTTAATAGGGTTCCGGGTAATATCAAGTCACTTACTGTTGTGAATTGTGGGCTAATAACCATTGATGGTATTCAGGACATGAAGCAGCTTTTGTTCGTTGACTTGAGGGGAAACGATATTGTCTGTATATAGCAGTTGAGAGAATTGGTTAACCTGAAGCACGTGCTGATTGACGACAATCACATAACTGACCTTGAAATACTGGAATAATTACCTAATTTCGATTCGATTTGGATTCAGGAGCAGAAACCGCGCTCAGATGCTGCGTACTTGAACTATTTGAATAAAACAGCGTCTAATATGCCATTAGAATAATTCAAAGCCTCAATTGTATAAGAACTACAAAAAACGGAGGAATTACTGAATCAATATCCAAGAAATTACGACGCTGAAATTACTGCCAAATATAAAGACAAAATTTAAGCGCAGGTTTGTGGTTCTTACGGAAGAGGAATCTAAATAACAACAAGCGACCCGTTGATCCGCGACCTGAAACCGTTTTAGAAGTGGAATTTGGAGTGTTTATTTTTTAATTACTGTGAAAACGTGACCCTTTTGAGGGTTCCGAAAACTCTAAAGGCTATTCTTGTTTATCAATGCAAACTAAAAAGCGTGAAAGGGATCGAGTTTGCAACTGGTTTGGAATAGATAATTATTAATACAGGAAATGATTTTGTGAACATCGAATACTTGAGAGGACTTAAGAAAGTGGTTGATTTATATATTCCAGATAATAAAATAACAGAGTTCGCATCGGTGCAGGGAAACAAGGATAACGGGCAGTACACAGAAAGATATAATATTGGAAATCAAAAATAGCCAACGCAGCAGGAAATCGAAGAATCCAGACTTTGGTGATGCTATTACGTTTGTATGAAGCTAAAATGATTCAAAATATAATTCTTAACTGAAACATTCTTTTAGTATATTTCCATATTGACCATGCCACTTTGACACACCATTCCACCTCGCAAAATTAATGAAAAATGTTCGAAATTATAAAATTATACAAAACATATAAACAACTGATTATATGTTAATAACGTGGTTTAGTCAATTTAACGCTTATTTATCATTCTAAAATATTAATATTATTTATTTACTATTTAGCTTTTTACATCATTTCTATTTGCAATATGAATGTTAAAAGCTCAATTAACGATGATACTTTTTGACGAAAGTCGATTTTAGAAGGAGAATGAATTTAGGAATTCTAACTATATTTTTGGAGGATATAGACTCTACTATTGTTGATGAAATATAAAAAATTTTCACATCACAAATGATGAATAAAATGCTGGTCGCCAAAAGCCAAGTAAAATTAATTTCGAACGCGCATTGTTTAATATCTATCATTCAGTGATTCTTGTAGTAATCTGGAGGAATATGGCCACCTCAGCTCTTCCCAACTAAGAATATTTCTAAAATTATATACTGTTGAAATAGTTAAAATTTATCAACTTTGACTCAGATGTTGGTGTTTAATACACAAATAAACGAATAGATACAGTTGTATGAAATATTTTAAACTTTTTAAGATTAAATATATATAAATTCTCATAATATAAATTCTAAATCGAATATATATAAATTCTAAATCGAGTAAGAGCTGAGATACTCCAACAATTTTCTCAACAATGATTATGAATTGGCAACTCATCGCATTTAAGTTATAGATTAACCTCGAACATTTATACTTAAGATTTTATATGACACCAAGCTACTCAAGTGTAAGTTACAAGTTACAACTGGAACCAAATACAGAATTAAAGAAGTATTAGCAAGAGAATATATAATAGCGTTAATGATTTTTTTAAAGTGAATATTATTTGTTAGCATTATATAAATTTTACAAAATTAGTCATTTCAACAACATTATTAGGGTATCTCCAGAAACTTATTATTTTCTAGCTTAATCATCCTGCTCATAATCTAAAGCTGCTTCAGTTCCTAAGCTTTATCTTTCATTCTCTCTAAACATGAATTTTCAGCTTGAAGCTAAAATAATCCGGAAGTGATATTGGTCGAACACTAAATAGTATTCAATATTGTCTTAGTTTATCATAGTTAATTTTATTTTCTTGGATCTGTTATTTTTTCAAGGCTACATTTTGTATCCTCTTCAAGAACTCTTCATCCGTGGCTAAGTCTAGCGGACCTGCTAAGTTATTTAGTGGTTCCAATTTATCTTAACTTTCAGGTTCAGCCCAAAACAGTTTCAAAATAAATATTTCTTTCTTTTAGCATAATTTAGCTTTAAATTATATTTGCAGTGTTTATTGCATACAAATTTAGGAAATATATCATAAATAGTTTCATTATTTGTTTCAAGTTTTCATTAATTTTGCGAGGTGGAATGGTGTGTCAAAGTGGTTTATAATGTCTGAAAATTAAAAGAATAATTCAGTTAACTGAAAATATAATAATTAAATAAAAAATGACCAGAACCTCCGCTGCCTTAAGTTCGTTGAAAAACTGAACAACAACGGCGTGAAAGTAAGCGGCCTCCTCGTTTACTCCTGCGAAAATGTTTGTCTGTTCCGGGTTCCGAAGAATTTGAAGCTCCTCTGCGTTCATTCTTGTAACTTGAAGTCGCTGAAGGGGGTCGAACGACTGACAGTTTTGGAGAGTCTATACGTCCAGATTGGAAACTAAATTGTTGATATCAGTTGCTTAAAAGAACTGAAACGACTCAAAGATCTTTGGCTTTAAACTAACAGGATACTGGATTTTTCGCCTATATAAGGGAATAAAGATAGAGGATAGTATTCAACATATTTTTCGATTGATGCACAAAAATAGCCAACGTAATAATAAATTGAAGAATCAAGATTGTGGTGAAATGCTAAATGAAATTGTTTTTGTTATATTAGTATAAAAAGATTTATAAATGGTTTAAAGTCTATAATTGATTTAAGTGTAAACATAAGGTGAGGGTTGAGCCCCTCGAATCGCAAAGAGAACTTCCAGTGAGTACTTGTATTATATTATACACACATAGGTGGTAACGTACCCAAAAATTAATTTTCCACACCATGAAGTTGATGATGTTCGACACAGGAATTTTGAAAATAATCAATAATAAAGGTTTCTATTTCAGTTTCAGGTACCTTAAATCAGGGTGCAATTATTTATTGTACTAATTATATTATTTTTTGCATTTATATCACTATTTTTAATTTTAGCACTCGATCTATTCGAGACTTATGAGAGGAAAGTTTGGACCTGCATAGTTCTTTTTACAGTGTCAGGACAATATTAATGTTGTCGAAGATAACTTCTCTAAATTTTATAGCTTTAAATACGGTAACGATAAATTCAAGGTGATGAATATTTAATGTACAAATAATGATTACTAGTGAAGATTAACGTTAGAGAGACGCGGGTTCTTTTTGTTTTGGTCTGGTTTCACAGTGAATTGATTTATAAAAATATTTGTCTCTTTGATTTTTTGCTATGAGTCACACTCGAGTTTTAGCGGAAACTGGTGAAGTGAATTACTTATTTAGGCGCATTTTTACGAACTTACCAGTTGAATATTTCATGAAAATAAGCGGCAAAAAACTACTTCTGATAATAATAATAATATTGATAATATATTCTTAGCTTTGACAGATGTTCTATTCTAAAACGCGGAACTTGTTTGCACTCGGTTCACTTTCATAAAAATTATGACGAACTTCGTGATTAACTAATAGTAATCTGCACCAACTTTACTGCAACGGCAAATGAATAAATATAATAGGCGAAAATAATCTCTCACGTGAATAGATAATACAGCTTCAATCTAAAATACGAGAAACTCAAAAACCTGACTGAAGCAGAACAATATTAACCATTAATGTTGTTCCATAGCATCGATGTCTCTACTTTAAGTAAACTAAGAAACAACTTCTTCATAAACGTGGAATCATGGACTGAAATAACTTCATTTTGTTCAGACAAGCACTTATAGAAAGAACAATTTTTCATCCATTTAGGTCTACTTATTTTCCAGCGTTAGAATTATATTGACTTGTACTTCTTAGTGTATAATTTGTAGGCCTTCTACTGGTTAAAGTTGAACAGCATAATCTGAAATTTTACGATTTTCATGAAATTCTGCCAGGATTTTATTCACTCTGTTTTGCTTGCTGTAACTTTCGTCATCACATGTAACCGTGTATTCAATAGCCCTACTAACTCAATTGATTCTAAATAGTTCATTTTAATTTCAACTGGACCAAGCCACTGTAGGAAAGGAATAAATACAAGAATTAATTAGAAGGACAAAACTAAATCAATACCTCCTGGCTTCATTTATGGCTCAAGTTTGTCAAGCAAGTTACAGGTTGAAACTAACAGAATACCAGCTATCATCCATATATCTCGTAGCCAAAAATTCCCAGATGGTTTTAAATTACATTATACTTATTAAGTTATTATTTGACAGCTTCTGAGGAATTAACATTTTATTTCATTCAAAATGGCATTTGATCAAAATTCAATTTCTGGTGTAAGGTTATAAATCAGTATACGTCAGTGAAATATGTTTTTAAAGGACTTTGCGGACTTTTTGTTATCGAAAGCTCACTCAAAGTGTACGTCCGGGTTTTCATTCCTTCGATTGTTATTGGATGTAGTATGCATAGTATAGTATGGGTTTGATTCAAACATTTGTCATTTAATTTTGATTAGGGTAGAAACGCAAACACAATAACACGCAACTCCCCTACTCAAAAGCTGTTGTACCAACAAAAAGATCTTCAAAACAAACTCCATTGGCCCGAAAAAGCTAACGGAGATTCTGTGAGGAGGTTTGACGTGTGATAACGCCACGCGAGATATTTGGTTAGAGAGGAATGCTGTTGTTTTCTTATTGATCATCGTTTAGAAAGGAAAGGAAATGTGATCATCAGAGAAAAAGGGTGACCAGTATAAACGTAATTTACGGAGTGATGTCTTCATTTTGATTAGGGTTAGTTTAAATATTAATTAAATTTTGCAATATTACATTTATTACATTGAATTGTTATTGATCCACTCCACACAAATATAATGCCAGAAACAGCTATTTTCGTAATAAAGTAAAAGTCAGACCTTTAAGATTCTAATATTAAGCAGTACGCAAATATTAAAATTACAGACACACACTGCAAATATCTTCGCAAGCTTCCAGTCCATATTTAGATTCTGACAGTGAATAACTGCGCTTTGTCGGAAATAAGTCAACTGTGCAATTTGAGCAAGTTGATACATCTGGACGTTAGCAATAACCTCATTGCGGATATTTCGTAGATCGTGAACAACCTGGAGCTGGTTCACTTCGACATGAGCAACAATTTTGTGATCAAGGTGGAGCCGGTGCTGGAACTGAAGAAGATAAAGACTCTCGTAATCGCTGGGAACATGATCAAGAACCTGGAGCCCCTCGTCCACCACGCGAACTTCAGCGAGACCTGGATCCAGCCACAAATCGAGTTTGCAGAGCGAAACGTGTACAATACTCTAACACCGGGGTCTTCGGAGGAGAAGGTAAGAGATTTCGCTTTGAAGGAAAACCAGAAACAGGAGTACAGCGACTACGTAACCAAGTTCGTAAAAGAGCTTGCGCCGCTGGTGAAGCAGAAACAGCTGTTGATCACGAACAACACCAAATTGAAGGGCTTCGGCTTCGTGGACTGCTTCGACGTTGCTACTTTAGTCATTGAGAACTGCCCGAATGTCACTTTCGAATCTCTTCCGAAAAAGGTGAAGCATCTGACAGTTACCAAGTCCAGTCTAACTAGTATCGAAGGTATAGCTAAAATGACCTGGTTGGAGTCGCTTGACGCTTCAGATAATCTTTTGCTCAAGTGCCAACCAATCTCCAACCTCAAGCTCCTTAAAAAAGTTGTGCTGTCCGGGAACAAGATAATAGATCTAAAGCATGTGTACGAATTACCGCTGTTGGACTGGGCGCAATCTAAATTGGAGCAAAACTCAGCCGAACCATCCGACTTCCAAAAGCATTCGAATGCAGACGAGCTAGCAAAAGAAGCCAAACATAACACATAGTCCAACTAGAATGTGATCTACGATTCGCTCATGTCTAGGAAATACCACGCTCAAGCCAAGAACGGAACGCTGGCGATAGTGAACGACGAGAAACTCACGAGCATCTACTTCTCGGAGCTGATCGGGGTGGAGTCTCTGTTTGTAGTCCAGTGCGTCAACGTCTCCTTCCAGCGCTGTCCAACCAAAGTGCTAAAGAAACTGATCGCGAACTGCTGCAACATTCGTAGTCTCGATGGAATGCAGAAGATGACCCAGCTAACAGAGCTCACTATGAGTCTGAATTAAATATCAAACATAGAAGTTATAACCTCACTGGTAAATCTAACAACGTTGGATATGTCATAAAACAATCTGGAAGATATTTCGCCAATCGCGAAGCTGAAGGAACTCAAAGTGCTTGATCTGAGCTAAAATCTCATAGCCAGTATTAAACCGTTACAGGAACTTGATAAGCTAGAAATCTTGACTCTTGTTCAAAGCAACTTGACCGACATAAGTTCTTTGTCCGGTCTTGCCCAAATAACTGAACTTGACGTCAGCCAAAACAATATAACAAATATAAACGGCGTGGCTAAGATGGTAAATCTAACCTATTTGAACTTCAGTTTCAATAAAGTAATCTCTTTGGATGCTCTGGAACATCTAAAGAGCATCATAGACCTTCGAATGTAGAATAATTTCATCCAAGATTTCGAGCCAATAACCAAACTACCACACGCAAACAAGAGCTGGATTTCCACCCAATTGGTTCCAACTCAACAGGACTTCCTGAACTCCTTCAACTGCAACGAGATGCAGCTGCAATAAGTTCTGAAGAAAAACGAAGCCAGGAAGAAGCAGAGCGACAACAAGTTCACTTTGGTGAAGAAGTACCAAGATGCGGTTGAGAATGACAAGTTGAAGATCCAAAATGAAAACCAGTTGTTCAGCCTGGCGTTCGCCGACTTCCTTAAGATAACAGATCTGGAGGCGACTCAATGCTAAACAATCGGGTTCGAGGAGCCCTCCAAAACTATTACCAAGCTGAAGCTGAACAAGTGCTCGTTCTAACAGAACGACAAGATAACTGACATCTACAACATGACTTAACTAATCGAGCTCGACCTCGGCTTCAACGCCATAGAGAACATCAGCGAGCTTAGTGCGCTGATGAACGTTAAGAGGCTTAACTTGCAGAACAACGCTATATCCAGAATCAATGCGCTGAGGGAGCTGAAACTAACTCATCTGAACTTGGGAAACAACAAGGTCATATTCTCAAATCCGGTGAAATCCATGAAGGCCGAAGTTCACCTGGAAAATAATTTGATAGTGGACGCAGATCTTAAGAACCAAGGAGTACCAGCTCAAGGCGACTTCAAATACCTGCTCGGACCCAACAGCACCCAAGAGCAGGCCAAAGAATTATTTGAGGCTACCTCGTATTAATCTCAAATGGTGAAATTGTTTAAGAACCAAGTCCAAAATAATTAGTTGTAAATCAGAGACAACCAGCAACTCAAGGACTTCCAGTTCATAGCGGATTTCAAACTAAATACGCTCACTGTGGATAACTGCAAGAACGTGAGGTTGAGTAGGAAGTTCGCCTTCAAGCATTTAGAAGTGGATAAGTACGAAGAGGCCAAACTGGTCTAAGCACCAATTAACATAACCGTTTTGAGAATAAATAACTGCGGACTTACTAACTTGCTTGGGCTAGAGGACATGGTTCAACTTGTTGAGCTGGATGTTAGAGACAACACATTGGTTTCGATTGAACCAATAAAATACTTGGTTAACCTCAAAGGCATTAATTTGGAAAATAATTGCGTAGTAGATCTGGAGCACCTACTATTGCTAGCTAATTACACCACTGACTGGATCTGCGAGCAAAATGATCCAACAGATGAACTATTCTAAAAGTATTTGCTCGAAACTTAATAAATCATTTAACTTTCTGAGTTTAAAAAATATATTTAGAAGCAAATAGTCAAAACAAAAGAGTTAATTGAACAGTTCGGAAGCCCATACAAAAAATAAATGGTTGAGAAATACTAAAAGTAAGTTATCAACGACAGTTTAAAGTGCGAAAACGACGAAACAATTGAGAACTTGAACTTCACTGACAGAATGAATGTAAATAAATTGGAGGTAAATAACTGTTCGAATGTAAAATTCGTGAAGACGCCAGTTAAGATCACTCATTTGACGGTTAGTAACTCTTAACTGGTGAGCATAACTGGAATAAAGCAGATGACGCAGCTAATTTACTTAAATCTGGCAAACAACCAAATTATTTTAGTTCAGGAGCTATAATATTTGGTTAATCTCAAGAATTTGGATTTGACCAACAACTCCGCAGCAGATCTCCAGTTCATCACAAATCTGCCAAACTATAATCAGGAGTGGATCAGTCCTCAAAATAATCCAACTGATGAAATTATCATTTAATATCTGAAAGAATCCAATTCAGAATAAAATATCCAATAGTTCAAATCTTAGATACTTCCGCTCCAAAAGAAAACTCTTGAACTAGTTTAAATCAAATAATAATACGTCAACGAACTAAATTCAAAATACCAAAACCAGATTGTAAACTTCAAACTGACTGTGAGCGGAGATAATAATTTGAGAGAGATAAAGTTCGCTGAGAATCTGAACATAGTAAATCTTGAAGTTTATCAGTGTGTCAATGTGAATTTCAATAGGGTTCCGGGTAATATCAAGTCACTTACTGTTGTGAATTGTGGGCTGATAACCATTGACGGTATTTAGGACATGAAGCAGCTTTTGTTCGTTGATTTGAGAGAGAACGATATTGTCTGTATATAGCAGTTGAGTGAACTAATTAATCTGAAGCACGTGCTGATTGACGACAATCACATAACTGACCTTGGAATACTGGAATAATTACCTAATTTCGATTCGATTTGGATTCAGGAGCAGAAGCCGCGCTCTGACGCAGCTTACTAGAACTACTTAACCAAAACAGCGTCTAATATGCCATTAGAATAATTCAAAGCCTCAATTGTATAAGAACTACAAAAAACGGAGGAATTACTGAATCAATATCCAAGAAATTACGACGCTGAAATTACTGCCAGATATAAAGACAAAATCAAAAATGAGGGGTATGGAGTGGGTATTTACGTTAAAGAATACGATCCATTTATCCGCGACCTGAAACCGTTTTAGAAGTGGAACTTGGAGTGTTTATGGTTTTCAAACTGTGAAAACGTGACCCTTTTGAGGGTTCCGAAAACGCTCAAAGTTATTATTGTTCAATATGCGAAACTTAAAAGCGTGAAAGGGATCGAGTTCGTGCCCAACTTAGAATAGATTTATCTTCAAGGAAACGAGATTGTGAACATCGAATACCTGAGGGGGCTTAAGAAAGTGGTTGATTTATATATTCCAGAAAATAAAATAACAGAGTTCGCAGCGGTGCAGGTAAACAAGGATAACGGTCAGTACACAAGTGTATATGAAATTGATAATCAAGAATAGCCGACGCAGCAGGAAATCGAAGAATCCAGACTTTGGTGAATTTCGAAGAATACTATTTTCGTTTTTTATATGATTCTATCTATTTTAAACCCATAAACATTCCATGATTGTTTGAATTCAATT
Organism: Hexamita inflata; assembly: GCA_963988835.1. Classification (NCBI taxonomy): domain Eukaryota; phylum Fornicata; order Diplomonadida; family Hexamitidae; genus Hexamita; species Hexamita inflata. The sequence continues at coordinate 15,418 of CAXDID010000652.1, read as the reverse complement.
CAATATCACCAATCCTGGAGGCTCGTTAATGCCCTTGGAAAAGAGCTCCAAAATTATTGAAATTGAAACCCACAGTACCTAATAGAGTCGAAACAGGCAACATCAATATTAAAAATAATAACTACGAAGTCACTACGAAGAAGAACTGAAACGACTTAATGATCTTGCTATTGAAAAGTAGGTTCGAAGTTGATGGATTGAACTCACAACAAGAAATCGAATAATCCAGATTGTGGTGATAATATTATTATATTAATTTAATGAATAATATTTATCAAAATAAATATAGGAGGAAGTAATACTCGAATAATATTTTAATACATTTTATGTTGTTTCTTCCTATTTTAAACTGAAATCATTGATTTAGAAAAGCTTTAATTCACTATAAAGATTTATAAAAGTATTAAATTGTTTATCTTTAACTTGCAGATAAGGATGAGTATTATTGAGTAATGTACGTGTGTAATTAATAATATAATTATTTAAAAGTAAGTTGTGATGAATAATGATTTATATTTATCAAGTTTTTGTCTGGCAGAGTCTGAAAATCTGGCAGTCGATGAATTCCATGGAAATCGGCATGTAAAACTCAATACAATAATTTTTAACGTAAATCACACATTATTTTTATTAATCACACTCCATTTTAAATGAAGAAGCAAAATGCGTTTTCTCAATTTAATAACAATTTGAATTTGATCAGGAATAAAATAATTCCATCGACGTAGGTAGTTCATAAATAGGTGGATGAGTCTCTTGCAAAGTAGTTTGAATATGTTGAGATTGACGACATATTCATGAATAGATTGCAGGATTTCATAAACAAGCACGAGAAGAAGCCGCTTCACCTGCAAGCTCAAGTTGTGAAGCTGGAGGAGTAGCGCATGCCCGAGCCAGTTCAGGCTAAGGTTGAGATAATCGATTATTTCAAGCCTTCAGAGCGTTCGTACAAGTTATTGCCCAGAACGTCTTCAGATGAGTCCAAGCCCGCTAAGGCTATTCTTATTGACGACACCGAGTTCGAGAATCTAAAGAATGAGCTCAACAATCCAATTCCAGACCGTTTCGCCAACGAAGTCCTCTTCGAAGACAACTACAACCCCGAGCAAATTGAAGAGTTCGAAGAATACTTCGAGGAATTCGAAGACCAACTCGAATCCGAACCATCCGAACACATTCAAATCCAACCAGCCAAATCCATACAATCCAAGCCCGCCCAAGCCCAAGAACCCCAAATCAATCAAGAACCAATCCCATAACATTAAGTCAAACAAGAACCCACCCAAGTCAAACACGAAGACACCCAAAAAGCCTCAGTGGTCAAAGTCAAAGAATACTCCGAAGAAGAACAACATAAAGTATTTAATGAACTGTCCTCTGAGCACTCAACCGATGAAGTTCACGTGACCCAGAAATAAGTTAAAACGGTTCAAAACAAAAACGAGAACAAAAACGAGAACGAAATTTACAACTTCTTCCTCCCGAAACTGTTCGAGAAAATAACGGATTTTGAAGCGTCCATAGACGACGATGACGACGTCATCAGAAGAAGGAAGAAGGATTTAATTACGGGCAGAATTCAGGGGAAGAACACCTGGACAAACGAGCAGATAAACATGCTCAAGTGCTACATAACGTATTTGAAAAAGAACAACATCAGAATTCACTTCGGACCAATCGCTCAGGCGCTCGAAAAACCAAGAAAAGACTGCGAACAGAAGTACCAAGAAATATTCATGAACGTGTGGAGCGCAGAACAAAAACAAGAACTCATAAACCTGGTCAAACAGCAAATGCACGAGAACTGCTACGTGGACTTCAACGACATCTCGCAGATTCTGTACAAAACATCTGACTCGTGCATCCAAACGTACATTGAACTCATGGACTCCAGATGGACCCAGCAAATGGACAAAATGCTCACGGAATACGTTTACTCCTCCCAAGAGAAACCGCCGTTCTGGTCCCTCATCGCGTTCCAGCTGGGCGTTTACGAACTGGCCTGCGTTAAAAGATACCAACTGCTCAAACTCGACCAAGAATCAGCCTGGTCCGAAGAAGAACTCGACGACCTCAAAAACTGGTGGACGCAGTGGAGAAAAGAAAAGTTCATGAGCAGACAAGTGAGCAAGGAAGAAATAAGAGAAATATTGCCACACAAACAAATCTGGGAAGTGAGAAAGAAACTCATCGAAACCGGATGCAGACTGGACAGAATACAGTGGAAGTGACTTTTAAATTTGAATTTTGTTTCAATATAAGGATTTAATTAACACCATAAATATGAAGCAGAGTGTGTGTTGATTTTAAAATATATAAATATATATCCCACTCACATAACTTTCGTTTATACTAGTTCGGTCTTCTGTACAGGAACTGTAAGTTCACGCGAATGATCATTAGTTTTAGATACACCTATGTACGTTAGGCGCACCAAGGCAAACAACGACTCGGTTATAAACATCCATGGGGCGTAACGCGGCTGCTTCGTGCAAGCTGATCTATACGGGAATCCATCTGGGTCGTACCATCTGCGTTTCTAAGGAAGCAATGGAGCGGTTACCGCTTTCCAATCCTGAAGGAGCGTTGATAGCATGCCCTTAGCCATACCGATCCTTGATGCCAGCCCAGCACTTTGAATCGGGGGATTTTACCTTCCGCAACCGATTTGGCCGAGCCGCATCTCAGGAAGTAAGAAATGCGGCGAGGAACGAGAAGCGCTACCATATAAATCCATCATCGATCACACTCTCAATGCTGGTATTTCAGCAATACCACTTCAGCTCTAACGTCGGATGCAGAGCCTAATCGTTACTTTTATATTATATATTAATATGTATTAATAATATATTAATAGTTATATTATTAAAGTATAATATTAAAGTGGTAAATATGTAAATATTTACATATTTAAAATTAATTTACGTGAGTTAGTGTAATTTTCACTCATCGTTAAAGAATGTCAACCAAGTTAGTGCTGAATCCAAAACAGATTGAATTTCAGCAACTGATCACTTCTTAGAATTAAGAAGCACTCTAAATATTCGTAAGCTAGCTGCAAGACAATGTGCAAGTTCGCGACATGATGAATTTGATATAAGACATCAGCGACGAAACAAACACAACTGTGCTTAAGATTCACTTTGACGAAGCGATCGCATAAATGTTCGTAAGTAAGCTTCGCCAAAACCCGGAATGTTTCGATATTGATAACTTGTTCCAGCTTCTCGACATTGAAGTAAATTCGATATAAAGAAACAATAAAGATATTGAAATTATCTTCCAGGCAATATCAGAACTCAATCCGTTTGAAAATATAAGTTATGTTTAAAAATAGTATCCAACACCACCAAAAGATTTAATTGAACAACTGTTTTAGTAAGTATGCGGTAGAAGATTAATTGAGTTGAGAGGTTTATTTTATGTTATTAATTTTGTTGAAACGAAATAATGTTAAGCTTGTCAGTATTTCCACTTCGCAAATAATTAACAAAATTCTCAGATCATTCAACCATTTAGTAGTGATACTATTTTTGTGTTCAATATATATTAAAACATATTATTCGTATTTTAAATCACTTTATTCATTTTTATAAATGTGTGTGCCCTCTTATGTCATTTTATTCGTACTTACTTTTGTATATGCATGATGGTGTTTATATGCTTCTATTATTTGGTCCTTTAGTGGGCTTACTACTGGTTGGTTACAACCTTCAATTTCTTTGGGTCGTTTTATTTTAGTTTTGCTTCTTTAAACACAGGATATTAAACAACTTAATTCAATTACAACTTCTCTGAATTTTATGATAATTCTTTACCAAGTCGACTTGGTCTAAAAGTTCCAACATATTCAAGCCCTATTGATTTAATATACTCAACTACGTCAATTGTACCATAATAATTATCACAGAATAGTGTGCAGTTAGGCTATTTTGGAAAATCAATAAGTCTTTTAATAACATCAAGAGTTTTTGTTTCACCTTTAGGTACTGTTTACGAAGCTGCGTATAAATCCATTGATAATATAAAATTAGTAAATGTATCCACACAAGCTCTTACAAGTATACCTCTTTTTGCTGGTTTAGCAGGATTATACTATAAAAAGAATATTCTACCTGCAAATTTGATAAGTTATTCATCTATTACAAGGTTTTTACCCAGAAAATAATCTGGATATTTTGTATATATGTCTCGAAATTTGCTTTGTAACTGTAACATAAAATCTTAAACTCTTGATACAGAATTTCGAACTTTGGTTTCTTTTGGTAAAAACCTTGTAATAGATGAATAACTTATCAAATTTGCAGGTAGAATATTCTTTTTATAGTATAATCCTGCTAAACCAGCAAAAAGAGGTATACTTGTAAGAGCTTGTGTGGATACATTTACTAATTTTATATTATCAATGGATTTATACGCAGCTTCGTAAACAGTACCTAAAGGTGAAACAAAAACTCTTGATGTTATTAAAAGACTTATTGATTTTCCAAAATAGCCTAACTGCACACTATTCTGTGATAATTATTATGGTACAATTGACGTAGTTGAGTATATTAAATCAATAGGGCTTGAATATGTTGGAACTTTTAGACCAAGTCGACTTGGTAAAGAATTATCATAAAATTTAGAGAAGTTGTAATTGAATTAAGTTGTTTAATATCCTGTGTTTAAAGAAGTAAAACTAAAGAAAACGACGAAAGAAAAATTGAAGGTTGTAACCAACCAGTAGTAAGCCCAATTAAAGGACCAGTAATAGAAGCATATAAACACTATCATGTATATACAAAAGTAAGTGCGAATAAAATGACATAAGAGGGTACACACACATTTATAAAAAATGAATAAAGTGATTTAAAATACGAATAATATGTTTTAATATATATTGAACACAAAAATAGTAATTTACCTATTAAATGGTTGAAGTCGTTTTCGAGAATTTTGTTAATTATTTGCGAAGTGGAAATACTGACAAGCTTAACATTATTTCGTTTCAACAAAATTAATAACATAAAATAAACCTCTCAACTCAATTAATCTTCTACCGCATACTTACTAAAACAGTTGTTCAATTAACTATTGAAATTTTCAAATAGTAAATATAACAATTTGTTAAACCGGGTGACTATGAATGTATATGTAATATATTTGATGCATATAATGAAAAAATTATGAAATCTTAGATATAAATCGACTTCTAAGAAATGTTACAATTTTCCAAGCAAGAAATAGAAACAATTTTGGGGGCTCATTACTTTGTTAGTTATACTGTCAAGTAATATCTTAGTTTATACAGTGCACTTAGTCACCCAGAATCCGAGTCATTTCCACATGAAATATCTTCTTTTGATTCAAGAAGTATTAGTTTAATGGTTGGTGATGAAGAAATACCTTACATAGATTGGAGAGTGCACTGGAATACGGTAACTGATTTTGTCAAGTGTCATATTTTAGGTCGTGTATATTAGAACTATGATGTTTTGTGGGTATTAGGAGGATCTAAATCTGGCAAAACCACAACTATGTATTTTGTATCCATGTTTATGTCATACTTCGTAAAATTTACTCGCCCACAACGTCCTAGGTCTGATTTTTGTCAAAATATAACAAGAATGATATCTTTGGATTGCTTGAAATGTCCTAAGATCAAAGACTGCGGTAAGAAAGTATTACTTTTGAAAAGGATGAAGTGGATTTATAGTGAAATTTCAAAGCATATTGATTAAAGAACCGATCTAAAACAAAAAATAGAAACATCTTCCGATACGGATTTGGTGATTGAGGCAATCAAAAACATGTTACAGAACGCTCAGTGTTATTATGTTATAAATTGGGATGAGATCTAATGTTTGGTTGCCGGTTTGAGTTTAGTTGACTAACAAGCGTTTGGTGATTTTTTCAAGGTAATCATGATCGTTATAACTGCTCCATGTCAACACATTGTAACCGGCTCTTCAAGTGAAGTGTTGCTGACAATACTCAAACAAGTTCCGCAAAATGGAAGAAGTCTGATGAGGTGCTCGCACGCCGTTTTGACAGCGTGTGAAGACACGGACGAAAATATGTAATTGTTGATATAACATCTTAATCAGAATTGTAACGTTCAGGCTGTTATGCAGATGTTTAGAAACGTGCAGCTCGAACACAATTTGAACTTCACGTGCGCGGATCTGCGCCAAGTTCTGAAACATCTCGACCTTAACCAGCCACAGAAAGCCACAATACAAGCTGCTGCCATCAAACTGGTTCAAGCCAGAAGTAAGGCAGTTAGACCCTGGATCGACTAAGCGTTAAATACACTTGCTGAATATAAGAATAGCAAAGACTACAAATTATAATATCTAAACGAGATCAACTTAGAATTCTTAAAATTCATGGTGGGAAGTAACCACTTTGCCGATCCGTTAGTAAAATTGATTTGCACGAAAGTACGCAATCACAACGGCAACACGAAGCTGCATCTCAGAGACAGCACTCTGAAAACCGCAATGCAGGAGATGGTCTTTGATAATCAAATAGCAGACAAAAAGGTCAGAGCCAGCGTCATCTTTTCGATACTCAACGATTGCCAAAATTGCATCACGAAGTGCAAAGAGATGGGAGTAAAAGAGTTTACTGAGATCGACAGCTTGTGGAGCTAGATGGTAACTCAGAAACCTGCGAACAAATAATAGATAACTTAACTCATTTTTCAAAGCACTTCTAAAATATTGCAGCACTAAATTAAATAGTCGGACAAAAAGAACAACTCAAAAGCTCAGTAGTTGAAGACGTAAGAGCTGAAAGCCGAATTGTACGAACTTGAGAAAAGTGAGCCCGTCAAAGTGAACGACAGCTCTTATCAAAGTCAAGCCGTTAAAACTTGGTAAGATGCACTGGAAGCTATAGAAATGTTATCTGATTACGGAAGTTTTATTCATACAACTGAAAAAGTTGATGCGATCGGGTTATTACAATCTCTGATGGAAGGGCCTGAGTTTGCACAAATTAACATATTTTTGAAAGAATTGAAAAGAGTGTGCTAAGAATCGTAAACTAAAGCGCAACAGAAATCCTATGAAGCACGATGTCAATGTATCGAAACTTTAGACAAACTTAGATAACGGCCTTGCTAGAAAATAGGTAAAATACACAGAACTAAAAAGAACTAACCTATTGTTAAAAAACAAGGCAAAGTGTGAAAATTAACTATTTTTATATACTTAACTTAATTTTCGATTATAATTTTTGTTCAGTCTTCTGTACAATACTGTAAGTCCACACAAATGATTTATTATTAATATTATACTATGATTTATTCATTAATTTTTAAAAACACCTAAGTACGTTAGGAAGCATGCTTCGTTTTAATATTGTTTATCTTCATAAAAATAAGTATTAAATGAAAAGTTTATTAATAAGTTTAGCTCAAATAAAAAATGCACACTTCACTTATTGACACTAATTCGCAGGTCCTCCACCGTTTTCAAAACGTTTTGCATTTGTTGTTTCAGTTCGTCGTTTTCTCCCTTCAAGAATTTTATTTGTTTGTTTTGCTTCTGAACTTATTTCTCCAGCTCGTTTATTCTCTCGTTTTGCTCGTTTATTTGTTGTTGTTGATTTGTTAGTTGAGACGTTTCGGTTCTTAACTGTGATTATTGCATTTGGGATTGACGCTGGTTAACTTCTTCTACGTACGACTTCATGGTGAGCAAGAGCTAGTTGTTGAGTTTCTGCAGCTCAACTGCTTACTCGGCTTCAACTTACTGCAAATCGATTTCAACTTTTAAGGGTGTTTTCTGTGTTTTCTACGTTTCGAGAATCTAGAGCTTTCGGGCGAATAACTGCGTCATTTGATCAATCGCAGACGAACCTGTGTCTGAAACTAAGAGGTTATCATTTTATGTGTGTGAGCTGAGCTTCAGCTACTCGGGAGTTTGAACATTTACGTTGTTTTGCTCAGGTTGATCTGGAATTTAGGAGCTTAGATTAAGCTATGAATTCTATAGTTGTGAATCTAGCGTTACGTTCAAGCTGTTAATAAGCTCGCCGTGAATTTCGATTTTTGTTCCATTGACCTTCAATATCCCGTTGAATGCATTCAACTGAAGCACTTGAATAATTTGGCTTTATAGCTTTGAAATCGGATTGTTGTTAAGATTTAATTGCTTAACTGAAGGGTGAACCAAATTCAAAAGTTAGCCTAAATCCTAGACGTTGTTACTGTCAATATTTATTGAATGAAGCTGAGACAAAGAACACAATTCAATAAGCGAGGAAATTCTATTTTTAGAAATATCCAAAGTTTATAAATATTTTAATGATTAAATACCATCCAAATACTGTAAATCGCAGTTAATAACAGACAAATACTACAAGTTCCACACAGTTTGAATATCGTTCAGATTATTAAGTTTACATTATTACAAATCCAGTCGCTGTAAAGTTTAACCACATTCTTAAATCCCCTTCAAAAATATATGGGAAGGCTGATATTTTACTATTAAATGAATAAGATGCTCAACTTTTCCAATATGAACAAGTGATTCGATTTCTTCTGTTATTAACAGCTGTCCATCATTTAGATTCGTTATCCATTTATTTATCATTAACTTTTCTTCCTTAGTTATATCTTATAATTTGTATTGTGAGTTGCTACTTAGGTTTCTTAGTCTACTATAATCCTCGAACATATCTTATACATCTTTAATTAGCGGTGAAGCATTATTATTATTTTTCAGTATTTATGACTATTAATTACTAAAGCTAACATTTACTTATGATTTACGTTATGTTTAGGATTTCATTAATGCTGTGGAAATTTATATAATACATAAATATTATTTAATTAAACGATTGCCACATTTCCATTTCTCTAATACGAATAAATTGAGATAAAACGAAACTGAAAAGTTCACAACTTATGGTACATTGGTAATAGTATTATTAATTATATCGTGTGGTGGATTGTACTTTTATATGAAGGCTTAAAAGAAAAAGAAGGAAGCTCGCAGAGAGGCATTGCGTCGAGAAGCGCCTGAAGACAGATATCGAAGGCTTTAACGCGAATATGTAGTACAGTAGGTTCCTTAAGTTTTTAGAAGAGTGCACAATTAAAATAATAATAGGCCGTAAGGTAGACCTAGTAATGCTACTGGTATATTGGAAGAATGAATATAATTATACTAAACTTAAACTAACCTGACCTAGCCCATATAATTCTTTTGAAATATCATTAAATCCAAGAACATCAATATAAACTTCAAAATAGTGAAATATCTTCTTTGAAGATCTATTTTGTAGACTTACTAATGACGATAAAGATTATTCCTCTAGCAAATTATTCCTTGTTAATCTACTGCACTCAGGATTTGCATTATCAATTTAAATTTATCAATATTTAGATATCTCCCGTTATAAAACATAATACGCTCATAATAATTTAATACGAACAATAAGCTTAAAAAATAATTATTAAAACTTATCAAAGTCAAAATGTCTTATAATTGGTGGTGAAGCATTCAAGTGATTCTTTAATTCAGTTGTAACATAATTGAGCTCAGAAGCCCGGGAAAAAGTGGGTTTAACATCTACGCCCACTTTATCAAACAAATTCAAAATACTCCAAATAAACTCACTCATGATTTGAAAACAGAAGCTTCACAAAAACGAGCGCGATCCAAATAACCACAAAGTTCAAACAAACATTCCCTTTCATTTTCTCCTCCAAAATAACTTTCGGTTCCTCCATTTTTTCTATTTTCTCAATTTCAATGGATTTTTCAACAACAAAATCAATGGCTGCCGTTTTCTCGGGGATGTTCAGCTTGAGGGCCTCGATCATCATCAGTTCCTGGGGTCTCTCGAGGAAGTCGTCCATCAGGTCGTTCTTGTCCTGGTCCTTCATCTGGGTCAGGCCGCCCTTGAGCTCGAGCGCGAAGATAATCAGGCAGAGGGCGTGAAGGGCGGCAGGTGTTGGAGGGTCCTTCACAATATCACTCGGATTGAAGAGCAAGGTGTCGTGGAAACCGAAGGACTTCAAGACGTCAATGGACTGCTTCCAATTTGACATGTAATGGTAATTCTACTTCACCATAGATATATTCACAGAAGCCGGCTTTATCTTGTTGCACATCTACGCGAAAAGCACACCAGATTTTATCAGCTGATCAAATGCAGTTTGCGGGTCCTGGTCCGGGAATAACGTAATAATGTAGTTTTTAGCGATTTTAATCTCATTGCTGTAGTTCATAGCCTTTTTGTTGTTTCTTACTATAGTTACTGCTCCTGACATGTATACGGTGTGGAAACTATAAATAGTTACACGACTATTATAGTATTTCAGTAAAATAATATTAATGTGTATCTTTATCTATCTTTAAACACAGAATGGAATACATAATAAATTTCAACAAGTTATGGTATTACTGTCTGTAATCCGTCATTTTATATATTTATATCTTCAAACCACGAGATATTTGGTTAGAGAAAAAATGTGACCAGTATATGATGTATATGTAATTTACGATTAATATCTATACGTAGAACAAATTATAAGCACATAACATATATATTAGGTTTTTTTTGAGGTAACGTTATGTGTAACTGAGTTTGGATTTGTGGATTGTCATGATTAATGAGATGAAGATGGAATGATTGAATTGAACCTTAGTACTGATGATAAGGTTACAGTTAAGTGAGTCATTTTATATTAGGTTTTTTAATTTTATAACCAAGTAAGTTTTTGTGGTTGATAATCAATTCAATGCAGTTTATTATTAAATTTTCATCTAAGTGATTGCTGCTTAACCATTTCATCAATATTGAGTCTCAATTAAATCATTTCATCTTCATTCGAAGAAGTTATACTAAAAGACATAACCAGTTTCATTTCAATTATTCATAAAGATGAATATAAGAATGCTTTATATTGATCACTATTCCAAAACAAACTTTATTATTGATCTTGCTTAGAAAGGAAAGACATCACACCGTAAATTACGTCTATACCCTTTTCTCTGATGATCATATTTCATTTCCTTTCTAAACGATGATCAATAAGAAAACAACAGCATTCCTCTCTAACCAAATATCTCGCGTGGCGTTATCACACGTCAAACCTCCTTATAGAATCTCCGTTTGCTTTTTCGGGCTAATGGAGCTTGCTTAGAAAGGAAATGGATCAGAGAAAATATATGTAATTTACTGTGTGATAAATTTATTTAAATTATTCTATTACATTCTATTTAAATTCCCACCCGCTGCGTTTCAAGTCTTTTATTACAATTTTTGTATTATATAATCGTTATATAACATTATAATCGTTATATTATATTATTTGTTAATTAATTGATTTAGTAGAAAGTCCCTCTGTTGATATATTTATTGTTATAAACAGTATATAAAAATAAAATGATATAAATAATATATTTAGATGTAACTACGGCGACTCATTTCTTTTTGTTTTTTATTTAGTACAGACACTTATACAATTCTAAGATTTATTAATTATGTCGTATTATATTAAGAAATAGAATCATATCAAGTAGCGGTGTTATAATTTTCACTTCATTATTATGTTAATCTATAATTGTATTACTTCCTTGCAATTGGAACTTTTCTCAAGAAACTCCAGAATAGAAGATATTTACGGCAATAAGGTTAGCCTGAAAGGATATTCTTTTTTCGGATTTGAAACTTCTGTTGCTGTTGTTCATGGGTTATGGTCTTAAAATCTTGAGTTCTTACTTGATTGGACAAAAAGCTAGGGTTACAATGCAATCCGTGTTCCATTCGCTTGCGATTTTGCCCTAAATCTCGATGGTAAACGCCCGTTAAATTCTGATGGATCTTCAGCAATTAATTATAGCTAAAATCCAAAATTAGTAGGCTTGACCTCTGGTCAAGTTCTAGATTATTTTGTAAATGCTGCCGCAGCCAGAGGTCTTGTTATAGTATTTGTTATGCACCACTTGTATGGTACTGGAGGCATTGATCCGCTTTGGTACGACAGTAGTACCTCAGAAGCTCAAGTTTTGTAAGGCTGGACAAACATGATTAAAAGATATAATTAATGGAACGTAATTGGAGCTGATATCAAGAATGAGCCACATGATACAATAACATGGGGAACTGGCAATATATTAACTGATTTCGATGCTTTTTGTCAAAGAGCTGGTAACACAATTCATTAGATCAATTCGAGGCTGCTAATTTTCGTTGAAGGTGTGCACAAATGGGGTAATAGTTGGTCTTGTTGGGGTGAGAGCTTATAAGGTGTGTAACAATACCCAGTGAAGCTGAATGTGTAAAATAAAGTAGTATATTCGCCTCATGTTTACGGCCAAGCTGTATCTGGAATGCCAAACAATGATACGTAAAATTGGTCTGATCGTTTTGGATTTATTGTCACCAAAAAGTTGGGTCCGGCTATAATGATTGGTGAATGGGGTGGCGATGTAGTAGACTACCCATTTTTAACTAATTTTGCAACTTGGATGTAGCAAAATAGTATTACTGATCATTTTCATTGGTCATTAAATCCTAATTCGGCAGATACCAAAGGCCTTTTAGGGGATGACTGGAAAACTCCCGTGTAAGCGAAGTTAAACATAATTAACTCAATTTAAATGACTCCAACCGTTTTCCCATCAGTTCCAGCTTGTCCGTCTTCATCTCCATACATGAATTCTGGTTCTTGCACCACTTCTTGTTCTTCTGGGTACTACTCGATCGTATCTGGAGTTCTTACCTGTTCTTCGGCCTGCTCCATTTACTTCATCAACGCGACCAACGGCAATCAGAAGCAGTGTGTTACCTCTTGTCCTTCTTCCGCTCCGTTTAACGATGGTGGTTCTTGCACCGCTTCCTGTTCTTCTGGGTTCTACTCGATTATTTCTGGAGTTCTCACCTGTTCTCCGGCCTGTTCCGTTTACTTCATCAACACCACCAACGGCAATCAGAAGCAGTGCGTTACCTCTTGTCCCTCTTCTGCTCCGTTCATTGATGGTGGTTCTTGTGCCGCTTCTTGTTCATCTGGGTTCTACTCGATTATTTCTGGAGTTCTCACCTGTTCTCCGGCTTGTTCCGTTTACTTCATCAACACGACCAACGGCAATCAGAAGCAGTGCGTTACTTCCTGTCCGTCTTCTGCTCCGTTTAACGATGGTGGTTCTTGCACAACTTCCTGTTCTTCTGGGTTCTACTCGATTATTTCTGGAGTTCTTACCTGTTCTCCGGCCTGTTCTGTCTACTTCATCAACACCACCAACGGCAATCAGAAGCAGTGCGTTACCTCCTGTCCGTCTTCTGCTCCGTTCATTGATGGTGGTTCTTGCACAACCTCCTGTTCTTCTGGGTTCTACTCGATTATTTCTGGAGTTCTTACATGTTCTCCGGCCTGTTCTGTCTACTTCATCAACACCACCAACGGCAATCAGAAGCAGTGCGTTACCTCCTGTCCGTCTTCTGCTCCGTTCATTGATGGTGGTTCTTGCACAACCTCCTGTTCATCTGGGTACTACTCGATTATTTCTGGAGTTCTTACTTGTTCTCCGGCCTGTTCCGTCTACTTCATCAACACCACCAACGGCAATCAGAAGTAGTGCGTTACCTCTTGTCCTTCTTCCGCTCCGTTCATTGATAGTGGTTCTTGCACAACCTCCTGTTCATCTGGGTTCTACTCGATTATTTCTGGAGTTCTTACTTGTTCTTCGGCCTGTTCTGTCTACTTCATCAACACCACCAACGGCAATCAGAAGCAGTGCGTTACATCCTGTCCCTCTTCCGCTCCGTTCATTGATGGAGGTTCTTGCACAACCTCCTGTTCATCTGGGTTCTACTCGATTATTTCTGGAGTTCTCACCTGTTCTCCGGCTTGTTCCGTTTACTTCATCAACACGACCAACGGCAATCAGAAGTAGTGCGTTACCTCTTGTCCTTCTTCTGCTCCGTTCATTGATGGTGGTTCTTGCACAACCTCCTGTTCATCTGGGTTCTACTCGATTATTTCTGGAGTTCTCACCTGTTCTCCGGCTTGTTCCGTCTACTTCATCAACACCACCAACGGCAATCAGAAGCAGTGCGTTACCTCCTGTCCGTCTTCTGCTCCGTTTAACGATGGAGGTTCTTGCACCACTTCTTGTTCATCTGGGTTCTACTCGATTGTATCTGGAGTTCTCACCTGTTCTCCGGCCTGTTCCGTCTACTTCATCAACACGACCAACGGTAATCAGAAGTAGTGCGTTACATCCTGTCCCTCTTCCGCTCCGTTCATTGATGGTGGTTCTTGCACAACCTCCTGTTCTTCTGGGTTCTACTCGATTATTTCTGGAGTTCTTACCTGTTCTCCGGCCTGTTCTGTCTACTTCATCAACACCACCAACGGCAATCAGAAGTAGTGCGTTACCTCTTGTCCTTCTTCTGCTCCGTTCATTGATGGTGGTTCTTGCACAACCTCCTGTTCATCTGGGTACTACTCGATTATTTCTGGAGTTCTTACTTGTTCTTCGGCTTGTTCCGTTTACTTCATCAACACCACCAACGGCAATCAGAAGCAGTGCGTTACCTCCTGTCCGTCTTCTGCTCCGTTCATTGATGGTGGTTCTTGCACAACTCCTGTTCTTCTGGGTTCTACTGATTGTTTCTGGAGTTCTTACTTGTTCTTCGGCTTGTTCCGTTTACTCATCAACACTACCAACGGCACGTAGCAGTGCGTTACCTCCTGTCCGTCTTCTGCTCCGTCTTGATGGTGGTTCTTGCACAACCTCCTGTTCTTCTGGGTTCTACTCGATTGTTTCTGGAGTTCTCACCTGTTCTCCGGCTTGTTCCGTTTACTTCATCAACACCACCAACGGCAATCAGAAGCAGTGGTTTTGTGTTTTGTTTGTGGTGGTTTTGTTGTTTTGGGTTTTGTTTTTTGGGTTTTGTTTGGTGTTGTTTTTGGGTGGGGTGGTTTGTTTGTGTTTTGTGGGTTCTTGCACAACCTCCTGTTCATCTGGGTTCTACTCGATTATTTCTGGAGTTCTTACTTGTTCTCCGGCCTGTTCCGTCTACTTCATCAACACCACCAACGGCAATCAGAAGTAGTGCGTTACCTCTTGTCCTTCTTCCGCTCCGTTCATTGATAGTGGTTCTTGCACAACCTCCTGTTCATCTGGGTACTACTCGATTATTTCTGGAGTTCTTACTTGTTCTTCGGCCTGTTCTGTCTACTTCATCAACACCACCAACGGCAATCAGAAGCAGTGCGTTACATCCTGTCCCTCTTCCGCTCCGTTCATTGATGGTGGTTCTTGCACAACCTCCTGTTCATCTGGGTTCTACTCGATTATTTCTGGAGTTCTCACCTGTTCTCCGGCCTGTTCCGTCTACTTCATCAACACGACCAACGGTAATCAGAAGTAGTGCGTTACATCCTGTCCCTCTTCCGCTCCGTTCATTG
>CAXDID010000651.1:0-60795 GCA_963988835.1 Hexamita inflata | reverse complement strand
TTACTATTTGCTACTGTGCAGCCGTTGTTATCGTGTCTGTGTCCTAGTCTTTCTCTCTTCTATTCAGCAAGCTCTTTCTCTCTTGTTCTCTTCGTTCTCTGGTTTTGTTCTCTGAGTCAGTTCTCTTGTGCTGTACTAAGCCTTGGATCTGGCTGTGGCTCCTGAGCGTGACCTTAAGCATCCTTGTCCTTAACGCGCTCCACCGTAGTGAAGTCTTCTATTTGATTCTCTGTTTGCCGAATTGCCGCCTGGTTCTTTGCCGAGTTGCTTTTATGCATACGTATTGCTATATATGTTTACATGCCTGCCTTCCCTTGAAACGGCCTTCTGCAAGAAGGACGCTTTCAGACCGAACTCACCTACCTGCCGAGGTATTTCATAAAAATCTAATGACTACTACAGTAATATATATCATGATGCAAACCAATAAATACAAAATTTTGACAAAGTTGTAATGAGGAACGTAATAAAAATGTAATAACCATAAACACTAAATATTGATATTATTAAACATTTAACTGAAAATGACATGAAAGATTGTACTTTAGATGATTTTAGTAAATTAGAATACAATACTACTAATCTAATTTGTAATTAAATTAATAACGATAATGTATATGTTACAGAATCTGTATATAGTATATTATAAAAGTGGAAGTCAAATGCAAGTACGAGAGCTATTGTAATGCCTACGTAATGTTTGGATGGAGATTGCGATGAAGGGTCAGATAACTGGAAAACTCATAGTCCCCTTCATCGAGAATGTAAAGTAGACATAGAATAGAAAAACTTAATAAGTACATGTACAAATCATCTTATAACATCACTTATGTATAATAATTAAATTAATTTCTAAGGTTAATACATAAAAATTCAAAATAGTCTGAATAAATATAATGGAAAGGGAGCTTATTCAAGAACCTTACTTAGCTCAGGTCAGGTCTTAGCTGTATACTATGGTGTTTATTCTCTTAAATCATAAAAATTGTTTGAAACAGGTTATAGTGCTGAAATAAAGGTATGCCCTGCTTTGTAAAGTGTAATTGACGAAGTATCTGCTTATAGCAAAGATCAAATAATAATTAATTCAAAGTGGAATCATAGTCTTGCAAAATACTTTAACTCTAGTTGTTTTTCATAATGTTGTCACTTTATATAAACTTTTGTTTAAGGAATACCATATATTGCTATTGCTTTGAATTAAGATGTTAGTAAAAATACAGAGCTTTACATAGATTATGGAGAAGACATGTTATAAATATTTGGTGTATGTAATTGTTAATAATATAATTGTCGTAATCCTAAATACAAATATATAATGTAAATTGACGATATGTAATATATAGAATAAATGTTAGAATTCAATTTGTTCTATCTATCTAAACTACAAAATATAGTATCAAACACATATCAATAAAATAATAGCAAATAGAGGATTATTACAACTGATTTGGTAATGAAACTAATGTATTAAATGTAAAGAATCAGTATAGGCTCAAATCAAATTAATATATATAATCAAGAGAGATATGACTTACAACACTAAAAAATAAAGTTAATATAAAAATCAAATGCATTTAGCAGTAAATAGTAAGTAAAGCAAGCTAACTTATATAAGTTGGAATAAGATTGTATTAAAGAAAAATAACAAATTATTTACAAATTAAAATATGTTGTCTTACCATTTAGACTTGTTTAAGACAAATTTTATGACATTAATGAAAATAAGCTGGCAGTGTACTGTGGTCGCCAAGCCAACTTTGATTTCAAAAAATACTAACTATTTCAAAACTATTTTTTGTATTAATTTTAACTATATATTAACTCAATGTTTAGTAGCGTCTCCTTTCTATTTTATTACTTCTTCTAACCTTTTGGGCATAGAGTCAATCAAATGATTGATGATATCTAACGAGATTTACTCCAACGCCCTCTTTACTTCTTCATTTAATAAGTCATATGTGGTACATTCTTCTGGGGAAATGTTTGACTTCAGTGGATTCCAGCAGTGAAAAAGTGGATTTAAGTCTGGACTCATTACTGGAAAGCGATAGAGCTCAATGTTGTTAGCAGTATAAAAGTTTTTCATATACTTACTAAAATGTGTTGGGGCGTTATCTTGTTGCAACTTCAAGTTATGCTATTAAGTGATGGAAGTGTAACTTGTCTGAGAACTTAAGAATTGACAATTGAATTCATGGTCGTACCGCACGGCATAAACCATAATGGACCCTTATATCTATAGCTAATCGTACTATAGATCATGCACGAAAACAGTCCATATTTTACACTTCGAGAAAATACTTCGGATTCCACTCGTCTTTAGGTGTTCTGAGCACTCTACTCGCTCGATTTGTATAGCATTTTGAGCGATACTCATCGGTATACTAAAAAGTTCTCCAATATTCAATTGGTTGTTTCAGGTTCATTCGAGCAAAGTTCAAACTTTCCAATTTATGCTTTTCGGTAAGTTTTGGCTTTATCTTAGCAACATAGAAGCTTAAACTGAATTTGGCCAGGAGATGAGATACCGTTGTTAGAGACATGGAAATTCCACGAAGGGCTTAGTATTTTTCAGCTATGATTCGTCGAGTTTCGAATCTATGGCTCTGGCGATATTTAACAACGCGAAAATCTCAGCTTAGTCAAATTTTCTGACACTATTATCGGCATGAGAAGCTTCTAGCCTGCCTGTAACTTCAAAGTGCTTAAAAATGGAATAAACAGTTTGGAGACTACATTGAAGGCAACAAGCAATGTATTTCTTGGTTGCAACAGTTTGTGATTCTGTTTCTCACATTCTCATCATTATGCGACGCTCTTGTATTGTGATCCGTCGGCTTTGTGTGTGCTTCGTCATTTGAAGGATGAAGTGAAAAAGAAATGAACCGCAGAATTAATTGAATATGTTATAATTAGCATAAATACAGTGATTTAATTTTCAAGCGCAATTATTACATAAACATTTGTTAAAATCAAAGTTGGCTCGGACACCACAGTCAAATATTTATTTATGATAGTCTAAATTGCGCTAAAAAGAAGCTTGCAAAGAAAAATAGTTAGTTATTAAAAGAAATTTAATCTATAAAGCGTTTGATTGAATGCTATTAAAATATAAAATATTTGAGTATTGAATCTGTATTAATAGCAGGATAAATAAATGGTAATGATTGTGGATTCATCTTAATTCGTTTTTTGATGATTTATATTGTCCATAAAACACCATTTTAAAACATGAGATCTAATCTAAATATTTAGGAACTATTCAGAATAAATATATGGCAGTTATTATCTTCATATCATTGTTAAAGTGCTGATATTTCTTTTGAAGTTAGTGAGTCATCGGTTGATGTAGTTGATGTAGTTAATGTAGTTTAACATAGATAAAATTTAGCTTAATAATAGTAATATAAATCATAATCATAAGAGCGTATTGATATAATAACAGAATATAATACTTAAATGATGAGTTAATCAGATAATGCGATTCAAAACGAATTTGATAAAGAACCTAATAATTAAACTAATGAATGTTTAATTGATAAAGGATTTATATATGATGATAATGTCTTTGAAGGATTGTTTAATCAATGTTAACAAAATTTACTTTCCATTGAATCTGTAGTAAACAGAGAACGCGCAGATTATAATATAACGATCGTTGTGTTTGTTACATAACATTATCCAGAATATCTTAAATTATTAATAGAATAGAATGTTATGTTAGTTAAAATATTGTAGTATGAAGAAGGAATTAATCATATAGTAAATGATTAGTTTGAGATAATATTTGTCAATGCATTAAATACGTGCTCTTAGTATTTAACAAAATTAAATAGAGTACCAAACGTAAAATAAATTAAAGTATTTTGTATATAAGCTGAATTATTTCCATCTGAAAAGATATATTAATTAAATGAAATAATTTAGAATAAATACAAGTTAACAGGAATACAATTTGAACCAATATTCGTTACGGATACTGTTAATACAGCATTATTCGATTAAATTATTTAAAAATAAAATATATTTATAACTCAATACTAAAATATTATTAACTAAAAAGATGTTACTATTATTATTGATTAAAACAACAAATATAATAACAACAAAAGAATATACAAATAATTAGATAACAAATAGTTCGATATGTACGATTACTCTAATTATCTAACAATAACCAACAAAATGTAATTAATCTACAGTGAAGGGCTAGCCATTAATAATATTGTCGTATTTAACAGAAATATAGAATCTGAAACTTAATTCACAAAATATATCTAAACGCAATTTACAAATACAGAACAATTAATAAATGACATTAAAAAAATACTTGTAATGTAGTAAACCGATGCGAATGCGAACAAATATTTAGTAAGTATAGATTCTGTGCATGTTTCAAAAGGATATATCCTAAATTTGCGAATATTGCCGCAGGCTCTTACAGTTATAAATATCAAAGATATGATTTCATTATTTCCATAGCCAAAACTTAAGAAAAAGTTCGAGTATACTAAAATAAAACACACACTTACAGTTTTGATAGAATGTAATCAACTTATTGTTATAAATTATGGTGTTACAAATTCATCTTTAAATACCTTAATTGATTTAATACATGAATAGAATATTCGCACCTAAAAATACAGCGATGGTCAAAGATAATTTGTATTATATAATGGAGTTTCAAAAATTATTTAAGTAACATTACATTAAATCATGTAATAATTGTTTTATTATCAACATAAAGAAGCTACCTATGATTTTCCTAAGAAAGGTAGATTATGATCTGTTTGAAAAGATTTTCATTTGTGAAATATTTGATACGTATTAAAAATTATGGTATTTTCATTATCTAGTATATAAATTAGCCTTTATATCAATATTTTAATAATCATTATAATCGCTGAACAACAATTTTACACTGAAATATCAATATATTTATATTTATATCATTATAAACCCTATTTTAACATAATAAGGATGTTATTTAGTTTTCTTTTAAATTCCACCTCATTTACCTACCACGTCCTTTTGTAAATGGTCTTGTTGGAGCAGATTTCATGTGTATTATAACTTTTGTATTTATAGTTTTTGCTTCTTGTATTAGCTAACTATCACATATCTAAGCAAAAAAGATTAAATGATCTTAAAATAGCAATCCAAAAAGCAATCCAAATTATTATTATTTGCCGTTGCGCTGCATATCTGTTGCATTATTATAATGTTCACACCTTTTCTTGTAAAGCCAGATAAACTATGACGTCAATCTTGTGACCCAGACCATCAATCTAATTTAAACAACCATCATTTAACGATGATCCCAGCAAATGCCCAAGTGCGCTCTCACCTCACTCTTCCAGCCGTGCGTCAAGCCGCACCCAGATCTGTGTACCGTGCCGTCTTCAATTGCCAAGATAAACTGCCAAGTCAACCTGAGTTATTATTGGTTACCGCTACCGTGAGTATAGCTCCACCAGCACAACTGCTTATGTCGGCCGGTTACCTTCTCTTCGTCACATTGACTAATTCGTAGCGTCTTCTTCTCTTCTACAGTGCGTTATGGACGAACAACTGCTCAAAATAGTGCTGAAGCCAGCTCTCGTCTCTGCACCAGAACAGCTCACGATCATTCTGTCTAGATGAAATATATTGCAGCAGCGCCTTCCCATTGGTCCAGATGCTGCACATATTCAATAAAACCTTGAGAGCAGCCCTTAAATTGCTCCACTTCCAGTCAGCTCCGTTCTCCTCACTCAACTGATACACCAAGAGATAGCTCTCGTGAGCAGCACTCGCCGTCTCCAAATGGAGCTCGAATGACCTGAAGAACCTTAAATATCCGCTAAGGTCTTTGAACGCTTCGAATCCAGCCTTTAACTGCCAAGTTCTCTGTCCAGCCAGTTACCACTCCAAGGCATTTACTCCAGCCTCTAAGGTCTTTCACCAGTGTTTAAGGTCTCATTTGAGGACGAAATTCGCTCGTTCACAGAGTGCCCGCCGTTTGTTTGAATATGTTGTGTAGTTCAAGATTGCGCTCGGACTCTTGGCTTTGCTGCTTACTATTTGCTACTGTGCAGCCGTTGTTATCGTGTCTGTGTCCTAGTCTTTCTCTCTTCTATTCAGCAAGCTCTTTCTCTCTTGTTCTCTTCGTTCTCTGGTTTTGTTCTCTGAGTCAGTTCTCTTGTGCTGTACTAAGCCTTGGATCTGGCTGTGGCTCCTGAGCGTGACCTTAAGCATCCTTGTCCTTAACGCGCTCCACCGTAGTGAAGTCTTCTATTTGATTCTCTGTTTGCCGAATTGCCGCCTGGTTCTTTGCCGAGTTGCTTTTATGCATACGTATTGCTATATATGTTTACATGCCTGCCTTCCCTTGAAACGGCCTTCTGCAAGAAGGACGCTTTCAGACCGAACTCACCTACCTGCCGAGGTATTTCATAAAAATCTAATGACTACTACAGTAATATATATCATGATGCAAACCAATAAATACAAAATTTTGACAAAGTTGTAATGAGGAACGTAATAAAAATGTAATAACCATAAACACTAAATATTGATATTATTAAACATTTAACTGAAAATGACATGAAAGATTGTACTTTAGATGATTTTAGTAAATTAGAATACAATACTACTAATCTAATTTGTAATTAAATTAATAACGATAATGTATATGTTACAGAATCTGTATATAGTATATTATAAAAGTGGAAGTCAAATGCAAGTACGAGAGCTATTGTAATGCCTACGTAATGTTTGGATGGAGATTGCGATGAAGGGTCAGATAACTGGAAAACTCATAGTCCCCTTCATCGAGAATGTAAAGTAGACATAGAATAGAAAAACTTAATAAGTACATGTACAAATCATCTTATAACATCACTTATGTATAATAATTAAATTAATTTCTAAGGTTAATACATAAAAATTCAAAATAGTCTGAATAAATATAATGGAAAGGGAGCTTATTCAAGAACCTTACTTAGCTCAGGTCAGGTCTTAGCTGTATACTATGGTGTTTATTCTCTTAAATCATAAAAATTGTTTGAAACAGGTTATAGTGCTGAAATAAAGGTATGCCCTGCTTTGTAAAGTGTAATTGACGAAGTATCTGCTTATAGCAAAGATCAAATAATAATTAATTCAAAGTGGAATCATAGTCTTGCAAAATACTTTAACTCTAGTTGTTTTTCATAATGTTGTCACTTTATATAAACTTTTGTTTAAGGAATACCATATATTGCTATTGCTTTGAATTAAGATGTTAGTAAAAATACAGAGCTTTACATAGATTATGGAGAAGACATGTTATAAATATTTGGTGTATGTAATTGTTAATAATATAATTGTCGTAATCCTAAATACAAATATATAATGTAAATTGACGATATGTAATATATAGAATAAATGTTAGAATTCAATTTGTTCTATCTATCTAAACTACAAAATATAGTATCAAACACATATCAATAAAATAATAGCAAATAGAGGATTATTACAACTGATTTGGTAATGAAACTAATGTATTAAATGTAAAGAATCAGTATAGGCTCAAATCAAATTAATATATATAATCAAGAGAGATATGACTTACAACACTAAAAAATAAAGTTAATATAAAAATCAAATGCATTTAGCAGTAAATAGTAAGTAAAGCAAGCTAACTTATATAAGTTGGAATAAGATTGTATTAAAGAAAAATAACAAATTATTTACAAATTAAAATATGTTGTCTTACCATTTAGACTTGTTTAAGACAAATTTTATGACATTAATGAAAATAAGCTGGCAGTGTATTTAATTAATTACCCAAATAGCAGATGCTTTAAAAAGTATAACACTGTTGAATACTCGTTGTTATTTAATATATTGACCTTAAAATGCCAAATTAAAACACCATATATGTATACTTATAAAACAATATCATCACAATAGTTTTTAATAAACATAGTGCGCTTTGTAAAAACAAGTATAACAGAATGTAAGTTAATTGTACACTATTTCTATGATACTGTTATCACATAGTGTATTAATTAGTACTTAAATTAATTAGCTTCACCTAACTATTTGAAGTTAGAATTTCTTAAAATGTAATCAAGGAACTCCTATAATCATAAACTTATTGAACCAATTTATATTTAAGCATTTATTTAAGCACAATAACTTGTATAATAATTAATATAACCAGCTATATTTGAGAAAATATAAGGATACGATCCTGAAAAATATAGTAAAGATGAGTATATATGTAGTTTACTTCAACATAAGAACTATTAATCTGAAGTTTAATAAAAATGGTCATATTTAGGTTTGAATACATACCTAAATGATTTTGATTTAAATGTATAATACTTAAACATAATAGAGTTCTTTGTGAAAAATCCGTTATAACAAAATATTGTGATTGATGAACTTACTAAGATTCATGATATGAATTAAATATCTAATGTTATAACAGAAGCTGAGAAGAGAATTAAGAAATGTAGATGATCCGATGATTTTAAATTATTTTGACCATTTATAAAAGGTATCCATAATGCTAATTATTTGATAAAATAAATTATCATTATTATATTTTATATATCACTGCAATTAATATTCCCACATCTCAAATGAATTTACTTCAAACTGATGATTCCATTAATATAATGAAATAAATTTCATCTGATGAAGCTATTTGTGATTCGAATATAAAATTAAAGAAGTTAGTAATTGATGCGTCAAAAATATATGAATTGAATTGTGTTTGTTTGAACTTCGAAGGTCTTCCGGCTAAAAAGAGTTTGATAGCTTCAATATCTATTAAAAAATACTATGATGCATTTGTATAAAATGAGTGGTTAGATGCAGAAACGATTGTTTTAATTTTTGCGATACTCTCTAATGCTATACCACAAACAATAATACTATTCCCTGTATTATACAATAAATAGTAATTATAGTATTTTGAAGCTTTTAAATAATAGCTATTAAGTACAAATAATCTATCTGATATATTTGCAATGATTGTATTTGAAGATCATTGGTTTATGGTACACTTTGTATGTTCCACAAAGCAAATATTTATTTATGATAGTCTAAATTGCGCTAAAAAGAAGCTTGCAAAGAAAAATAGTTAGTTATTAAAAGAAATTTAATCTATAAAGCGTTTGATTGAATGCTATTAAAATATAAAATATTTGAGTATTGAATCTGTATTAATAGCAGGATAAATAAATGGTAATGATTGTGGATTCATCTTAATTCGTTTTTTGATGATTTATATTGTCCATAAAACACCATTTTAAAACATGAGATCTAATCTAAATATTTAGGAACTATTCAGAATAAATATATGGCAGTTATTATCTTCATATCATTGTTAAAGTGCTGATATTTCTTTTGAAGTTAGTGAGTCATCGGTTGATGTAGTTGATGTAGTTAATGTAGTTTAACATAGATAAAATTTAGCTTAATAATAGTAATATAAATCATAATCATAAGAGCGTATTGATATAATAACAGAATATAATACTTAAATGATGAGTTAATCAGATAATGCGATTCAAAACGAATTTGATAAAGAACCTAATAATTAAACTAATGAATGTTTAATTGATAAAGGATTTATATATGATGATAATGTCTTTGAAGGATTGTTTAATCAATGTTAACAAAATTTACTTTCCATTGAATCTGTAGTAAACAGAGAACGCGCAGATTATAATATAACGATCGTTGTGTTTGTTACATAACATTATCCAGAATATCTTAAATTATTAATAGAATAGAATGTTATGTTAGTTAAAATATTGTAGTATGAAGAAGGAATTAATCATATAGTAAATGATTAGTTTGAGATAATATTTGTCAATGCATTAAATACGTGCTCTTAGTATTTAACAAAATTAAATAGAGTACCAAACGTAAAATAAATTAAAGTATTTTGTATATAAGCTGAATTATTTCCATCTGAAAAGATATATTAATTAAATGAAATAATTTAGAATAAATACAAGTTAACAGGAATACAATTTGAACCAATATTCGTTACGGATACTGTTAATACAGCATTATTCGATTAAATTATTTAAAAATAAAATATATTTATAACTCAATACTAAAATATTATTAACTAAAAAGATGTTACTATTATTATTGATTAAAACAACAAATATAATAACAACAAAAGAATATACAAATAATTAGATAACAAATAGTTCGATATGTACGATTACTCTAATTATCTAACAATAACCAACAAAATGTAATTAATCTACAGTGAAGGGCTAGCCATTAATAATATTGTCGTATTTAACAGAAATATAGAATCTGAAACTTAATTCACAAAATATATCTAAACGCAATTTACAAATACAGAACAATTAATAAATGACATTAAAAAAATACTTGTAATGTAGTAAACCGATGCGAATGCGAACAAATATTTAGTAAGTATAGATTCTGTGCATGTTTCAAAAGGATATATCCTAAATTTGCGAATATTGCCGCAGGCTCTTATAGTTATAAATATCAAAGATATGATTTCATTATTTCCATAGCCAAAACTTAAGAAAAAGTTCGAGTATACTAAAATAAAACACACACTTACAGTTTTGATAGAATGTAATCAACTTATTGTTATAAATTATGGTGTTACAAATTCATCTTTAAATACCTTAATTGATTTAATACATGAATAGAATATTCGCACCTAAAAATACAGCGATGGTCAAAGATAATTTGTATTATATAATGGAGTTTCAAAAATTATTTAAGTAACATTACATTAAATCATGTAATAATTGTTTTATTATCAACATAAAGAAGCTACCTATGATTTTCCTAAGAAAGGTAGATTATGATCTGTTTGAAAAGATTTTCATTTGTGAAATATTTGATACGTATTAAAAATTATGGTATTTTCATTATCTAGTATATAAATTAGCCTTTATATCAATATTTTAATAATCATTATAATCGCTGAACAACAATTTTACACTGAAATATCAATATATTTATATTTATATCATTATAAACCCTATTTTAACATAATAAGGATGTTATTTAGTTTTCTTTTAAATTCCACCTCATTTACCTACCACGACCTTTTGTAAATGGTCTTGTTGGAGCAGATTTCATGTGTATTATAACTTTTGTATTTATAGTTTTTGCTTCTTGTATTAGCTAACTATCACATATCTAAGCAAAAAAGATTAAATGATCTTAAAATAGCAATCCAAAAAGCAATCCAAATTATTATTATTTGCCGTTGCGCTGCATATCTGTTGCATTATTATAATGTTCACACCTTTTCTTGTAAAGCCAGATAAACTATGACGTCAATCTTGTGACCCAGACCATCAATCTAATTTAAACAACCATCATTTAACGATGATCCCAGCAAATGCCCAAGTGCGCTCTCACCTCACTCTTCCAGCCGTGCGTCAAGCCGCACCCAGATCTGTGTACCGTGCCGTCTTCAATTGCCAAGATAAACTGCCAAGTCAACCTGAGTTATTATTGGTTACCGCTACCGTGAGTATAGCTCCACCAGCACAACTGCTTATGTCGGCCGGTTACCTTCTCTTCGTCACATTGACTAATTCGTAGCGTCTTCTTCTCTTCTACAGTGCGTTATGGACGAACAACTGCTCAAAATAGTGCTGAAGCCAGCTCTCGTCTCTGCACCAGAACAGCTCACGATCATTCTGTCTAGATGAAATATATTGCAGCAGCGCCTTCCCATTGGTCCAGATGCTGCACATATTCAATAAAACCTTGAGAGCAGCCCTTAAATTGCTCCACTTCCAGTCAGCTCCGTTCTCCTCACTCAACTGATACACCAAGAGATAGCTCTCGTGAGCAGCACTCGCCGTCTCCAAATGGAGCTCGAATGACCTGAAGAACCTTAAATATCCGCTAAGGTCTTTGAACGCTTCGAATCCAGCCTTTAACTGCCAAGTTCTCTGTCCAGCCAGTTACCACTCCAAGGCATTTACTCCAGCCTCTAAGGTCTTTCACCAGTGTTTAAGGTCTCATTTGAGGACGAAATTCGCTCGTTCACAGAGTGCCCGCCGTTTGTTTGAATATGTTGTGTAGTTCAAGATTGCGCTCGGACTCTTGGCTTTGCTGCTTACTATTTGCTACTGTGCAGCCGTTGTTATCGTGTCTGTGTCCTAGTCTTTCTCTCTTCTATTCAGCAAGCTCTTTCTCTCTTGTTCTCTTCGTTCTCTGGTTTTGTTCTCTGAGTCAGTTCTCTTGTGCTGTACTAAGCCTTGGATCTGGCTGTGGCTCCTGAGCGTGACCTTAAGCATCCTTGTCCTTAACGCGCTCCACCGTAGTGAAGTCTTCTATTTGATTCTCTGTTTGCCGAATTGCCGCCTGGTTCTTTGCCGAGTTGCTTTTATGCATACGTATTGCTATATATGTTTACATGCCTGCCTTCCCTTGAAACGGCCTTCTGCAAGAAGGACGCTTTCAGACCGAACTCACCTACCTACCTACCTACCTACCTACCTAACTTCTAACAAATGAAGACGACCGACGCCAGCAGAAAGAGTCTGCAGCACCGCTTATACTAGTGAGAACGGAAAGGGAAAGTACGGCGTGCTTCGGGCAGACGAGTGCTGTAGACGCGCAAGTTTCAGCCAGTGCTATTGTGAAACTCGAAGACAAAGCAGTTCACACGAAGTACAAGCAGTTCGAAGTATAATCGCACTTATCTGACTAGTGGACGTGAGTGCGTGCATGTGGAAACAAATGAGACCCAGAAGAGCTTTGACGATAAAGTCCAGCGAAAAGACAAGTGAGTTCCGTTTCTAAGACTTCCAGCAGGCCAGTTAGTACTTATATATTCATTTATCATAGTATATTCCTGTTAGCCAGCTCGCTCCTATTGACTTCGAGGAGTTTAGCTTTCTTTCCAGAAATACAGCGGTCGAAGCAGACGAAAATAGTGAAATACTATTCCAGTTTCTCAAAGTCGACTTGGAACCAGTTTCACCGACACTCGCGGGTCCTGTATGACACAACCAGAGCCATCCATCCCGAAAGTTAATCGCTCTGAGCTGCTCTCTGAGTAAAGTTGTTCGAGTTTCATTTTCTGACAATTATATAAATGTGTATTTATTACATATTACAAGCGTTTCTCTCATACCACTTCTTACAAATGAAGACGACCGACGCCAGCAGAAAGAGTCTGCAGCACCGCTTATACTAGTGAGAACGGAAAGGGAAAGTACGGCGTGCTTCGGGCAGACGAGCGCTGTAGACGCGCAAGTTTCAGCCAGTGCTATTATGAGACTCGAAGACAAAGCAGTTCACACGAAGTACAAGCCGTTCGAAGTATAATCGCACTTATCTGACTAGTGGACGTGAGTGCGTGTACGTGGAAACAAATGAGACCCAGAAGAGCTTTGACGATAAAGTCCAGTGAAAAGACAAGTGAGTTCCGTTTCTAAGACTTCCAGCAGACGAGTGAGCACTTATATATTCATTTATCATAGTATATTCCTGTTAGCCAGCTCGCTCCTATTGACTTCGAGGAGTTTAGCTTTCTTTCCAGAAATACAACAGTCGAAGCAGACGAAAACAGTGAAATACTATTCCAGTTTCTCGAAGTCGACTTGGAACCCGTTTCTCTGATACTTGCGGGTCCTGTATGACACCACCAGAGCCATCCATTCCGAAAGCAAGCCGCTCTGAGCCGCTCTCTGAGTAAAGTTGTTCGAGTTTCATTTTATGACAATAATATAAATGTGTATTTATTACATATTAAAAGCGTTTCTCTCATACAACTTCTTACAAATGAAGACGACCGACGCCAGCAGAAAGAGTCTGCAGCACCGCTTATACTAGTGAGAACGGAAAGGGAAAGTACGACGTGCTTCGGGCAGACGAGTGCTGTAGACGCGCAAGTTTCAGCCAGTGCTATTGTGAAACTCGAAGACAAAGCAGTTCACACGAAGTACAAGCAGTTCGAAGTATAATCGCACTTATCTGACTAGTGGACGTGAGTGCGTGCATGTGGAAACAAATGAGACCCAGAAGAGCTTTGACGATAAAGTCCAGTGAAAAGACAAGTGAGTTCCGTTTCTAAGACTTCCAGCAGACGAGTGAGCACTTATATATTCATTTATCATAGTATATTCCTGTTAGCCAGCTCGCTCCTAGTGCCTTCGAGAAGTTTAGCTTTCTTTCCAGAAATACAACAGTCGAAGCAGACGAAAACAGTGAAATACTATTCCAGTTTCTCGAAGTCGACTTGGAACCCGTTTCTCTGATACTTGCGGGTCCTGTATGACACCACCAGAGCCATCCATCCCGAAAGTTAATCGCTCTGAGCTGCTCTCTGAGTAAAGTTATTCGAGCTTCATTTTCTGACAATTACATAAACATGTATTTATTACATATTACAAGCGTTTCTCTCATACCACTTCTTACAAATGAAGACGACCGACGCCAGCAGAAAGAGTCTGCAGCACCGCTTATACTAGTGAGAACGGAAAGGGAAAGTACGCCGTGCTTCGGGCAGACGAGTGCTGTAGACGCGCAAGTTTCAGCCAGTGCTATTGTGAAACTCGAAGACAAAGCAGTTCACACGAAGTACAAGCAGTTCGAAGTATAATCGCACTTATCTGACTAGTGGACGTGAGTGCGTGCATGTGGAAACAAATGAGACCCATAAGAGCTTTGACGATAAAGTCCAGTGAAAAGACAAGTGAGTTCCGTTTCTAAGACTTCCAGCAGACGAGTGAGCACTTATATATTCATTTATCATAGTCGATTCCTGTTAGCCAGCTCGCTCCCAGTGCCTTCGAGGAGTTTAGCTTTCTTTCCAGAAATACAGCGGTCGAAGCAGACGAAAATAGTGAAATACTATTCCAGTTTCTCAAAGTCGACTTGGAACCAGTTTCACCGACACTCGCGGGTCCTGTATGACACAACCAGAGCCATCCATCCCGAAAGTTAATCGCTCTGAGCTGCTCTCTGAGTAAAGTTGTTCGAGTTTCATTTTATGACAATAATATAAACATGTATTTATTACATATTAAAAGCGTTTCTCTCATACCACTTCTTACAAATGAAGACGACCGACGCCAGCAGAAAGAGCCTGCAGCACCGCTTATACTAGTGAGAATGGAAAGGGAAAGTACGCCGTGCTTCGGGCAGACGAGTGCTGTAGACGCACAAGTTTCAGCCAGTGCTATTATGAGACTCGAAGACAAAGCAGTTCACACGAAGTACAAGCGGTTCGAAGTATAATCGCACTTATCTGACTAGTGGACGTGAGTGCGTGTACGTGGAAACAAATGAGACCCAGAAGAGCTTTGACGATAAAGTCCAGTGAAAAGACAAGTGAGTTCCGTTTCTAAGACTTCCAGCAGGCCAGTTAGTACTTATATATTCATTTATCATAATCGATTCCTGTTAGCCAGCTCGTTCCCAATGTCTTCGAGAAGTTTAGCTTTCTTTCCAGAAATAACCAGTCGAAGCAGACGAAAATAGTGAAATACTATTCCAGTTTCTCGAAGTCGACTTGGAACCAGTTTCTCTGATACTCGCGGGTCCTACTTACCACAGCCAGAGCCATCCATCCCGAAAGCGAGCCGCTCTGAGCTGCTCTCTGAGTAAAGTTGTTCGAGTTTCATTTTATGACAATTATATAAATGTGTATTTATTACATATTAAAAGCGTTTCTCTCATACCACTTCTTACAAATGAAGACGACCGACGCCAGCAGAAAGAGACTGCTGCACCGCTTATACTAGTGAGAACGGAAAGGGAAAGTACGGCGTGCTTCGGGCAGACGAGCGCTGTAGGCGCGCTAGTTTCAGCCAGTGCTATTATGAAACTCGAAGACAAAGCAGTTCACACGAAGTACAAGCAGTTCGAAGTATAATCGCACTTATCTGGCTAGTGGACGTGAGTGAGTGTACGTGGAAACAAATGAGACCCAGAAGAGCTTTGACGATAAAGTCCAGTGAAAAGACAAGTGAGTTCCGTTTCTAAGACTTCCAGCAGACGAGTGAGCACTTATATATTCATTTATCATAGTATATTCCTGTTATCCAGCTCGCTCCCATTGACTTCGAGGAGTTTAGCTTTCTTTCCAGAAATACAACAGTCGAAGCAGACGAAAACAGTGAAATACTATTCCAGTTTCTCGAAGTCGACTTGGAACCCGTTTCTCCGATACTCGCGGGTCCTGTATGCCACAACCAGAGCCATCCATCCCGAAAGCGAATCGCTCTGAGCTGCTCTCTGAGTAAAGTTGTTCGAGTTTCATTTTCTGACAATTATATAAATGTGTATTTATTACATATTACAAGCGTTTCTCTCATACCACTTCTTACAAATGAAGACGACCGACGCCAGCAGAAAGAGTCTGCAGCACCGCTTATACTAGTGAGAACGGGATGGGAAAGTACGGCGTGCTTCGGGCAGACGAGTGCTGTAGACGCGCAAGTTTCAGCCAGTGCTATTGTGAAACTCGAAGACAAAGCAGTTCACACGAAGTACAAGCCGTTCGAAGTATAATCGCACTTATCTGACTAGTGGACGTGAGTGCGTGCATGTGGAAACAAATGAGACCCAGAAGAGCTTTGACGATAAAGTCCAGTGAAAAGACAAGTGAGTTCCGTTTCTAAGACTTCCAGCAGACGAGTGAGCACTTATATATTCATTTATCATAGTATATTCCTGTTAGCCAGCTCGCTCCTATTGACTTCGAGGAGTTTAGCTTTCTTTCCAGAAATACAACAGTCGAAGCAGACGAAAACAGTGAAATACTATTCCAGTTTCTCGAAGTCGACTTGGAACCCGTTTCTCTGATACTTGCGGGTCCTGTATGACACAACCAGAGCCATCCATTCCGAAAGCGAATCGCTCTGAGCTGCTCTCTGAGTAAAGTTGTTCGAGTTTCATTTTATGACAATAATATAAATGTGTATTTATTACATATTAAAAGCGTTTCTCTCATACAACTTCTTACAAATGAAGACGACTGACGCCAGCAGAAAGAGTCTGCAGCACCGCTTATACTAGTGAGAACGGGATGGGAAAGTACGGCGTGCTTCGGGCAGACGAGTGCTGTAGACGCGCAAGTTTCAGCCAGTGCTATTGTGAAACTCGAAGACAAAGCAGTTCACACGAAGTACAAGCAGTTCGAAGTATAATCGCACTTATCTGACTAGTGGACGTGAGTGCGTGCATGTGGAAACAAATGAGACCCATAAGAGCTTTGACGATAAAGTCCAGTGAAAAGACAAGTGAGTTCCGTTTCTAAGACTTCCAGCAGACGAGTGAGCACTTATATATTCATTTATCATAGTATATTCCTGTTAGCCAGCTCGCTCCTATTGACTTCGAGGAGTTTAGCTTTCTTTCCAGAAATACAACAGTCGAAGCAGACGAAAACAGTGAAATACTATTCCAGTTTCTCGAAGTCGACTTGGAACCCGTTTCTCTGATACTTGCGGGTCCTGTATGACACCACCAGAGCCATCCATTCCGAAAGCAAGCCGCTCTGAGCCGCTCTCTGAGTAAAGTTGTTCGAGTTTCATTTTATGACAATAATATAAATGTGTATTTATTACATATTAAAAGCGTTTCTCTCATACAACTTCTTACAAATGAAGACGACCGATGCCAGCAGAAAGAGTCTGCAGCACCGCTTATACTAGTGAGAACGGAAAGGGAAAGTACGCCGTGCTTCGGGCAGACGAGTGCTGTAGACGCGCAAGTTTCAGCCAGTGCTATTGTGAAACTCGAAGACAAAGCAGTTCACACGAAGTACAAGCAGTTCGAAGTATAATCGCACTTATCTGACTAGTGGACGTGAGTGCGTGTACGTGGAAACAAATGAGACCCAGAAGAGTCTTGAAGATAAAGTCCAGCGAAAAGACAAGTGAGTTCCGTTTCTAAGACTTCCAGCAGACGAGTGAGCACTTATATATTCATTTATCATAGTATATTCCTGTTAGCCAGCTCGCTCCTATTGACTTCGAGGAGTTTAGCTTTCTTTCCAGAAATACAACAGTCGAAGCAGACGAAAACAGTGAAATACTATTCCAGTTTCTCGAAGTCGACTTGGAACCCGTTTCTCTGATACTTGCGGGTCCTGTATGACACAACCAGAGCCATCCATCCCGAAAGTTAATCGCTCTGAGCTGCTCTCTGAGTAAAGTTGTTCGAGTTTCATTTTCTGACAATTATATAAATGTGTATTTATTACATATTAAAAGCGTTTCTCTCATACAACTTCTTACAAATGAAGACGACCGACGCCAGCAGAAAGAGTCTGCAGCACCGCTTATACTAGTGAGAACGGAAAGGGAAAGTACGCCGTGCTTCGGGCAGACGAGTGCTGTAGACGCGCAAGTTTCAGCCAGTGCTATTGTGAAACTCGAAGACAAAGCAGTTCACACGAAGTACAAGCAGTTCGAAGTATAATCGCACTTATCTGACTAGTGGACGTGAGTGCGTGCATGTGGAAACAAATGAGACCCATAAGAGCTTTGAAGATAAAGTCCAGCGAAAAGACAAGTGAGTTCCGTTTCTAAGACTTCCAGCAGGCCAGATAGTACTTATATATTCATTTATCATTGTCGATTCACGTTAGCAAGCTCGCTCCTATTGACTTCGAGGAGTTTAGCTTTCTTTCCAGAAATACAGCGGTCGAAGCAGACGAAAACAGTGAAATACTATTCCAGTTTCTCGAAGTCGACTTGGAACCCGTTTCTCTGATACTTGCGGGTCCTGTATGCCACAGCCAGAGCTACCCATCCCGAAAGCGAATCGCTCTGAGCCGCTCTTTGAGTAAAGTTGTTCGAGTTTCATTTTCTGACAATTATATAAATGTGTATTTATTACATATTACAAGCGTTTCTCTCATACCACTTCTTACAAATGAAGACGACCGACGCCAGCAGAAAGAGACTGCTGCACCGTTTATACTAGTGAGAACGGAAAGGGAAAGTACGGCGTGCTTCGGGCAGACGAGCGCTGTAGACGCGCAAGTTTCAGCCAGTGCTATTATGAGACTCGAAGACAAAGTTGTTTACACGAAGTACAGGCAGTTCGAAGTATAATCGCACTTATCTGACTAGTGGACGTGAGTGCGTGTACGTGGAAACAAATGAGACCCAGAAGAGCTTTGACGATAAAGTCCAGTGAAAAGACAAGTGAGTTCCGTTTCTAAGACTTCCAGCAGGCCAGTTAGTACTTATATATTCATCTATCACAATCGATTCGTGTTAGCCAGCTCGCTCCTATTGACTTCGAGGAGTTTAGCTTTCTTTCCAGAAATCCAGCGGTCGAAGCAGACGAAAATAGTGAAATACTATTCCAGTTTCTCGAAGTCGATTTGGAACCAGTTTCTCCGATACTCGCGGGTCCTACTTACCACCGCCAGAGCTATCCATCTCGAAAGCGAGCTGCTCTGAGCTGCTTTCTGAGTAATAAATTCGAGTTTCATTTTATGACAATTTTATAAATGTGTGTTTATTACATATTACAAGCGTTTTTATACGATTATATAAATGTCCTGTATTCCATAACCAGAGTTATCCAGCCAAAATAATATTACATCTTATTATTCAATTAAGATTGGGTTCGTATTCTTTCAGGTAAATACATGTAAATATTAAAGATGTTGATTTATAATACTTATTTCTCTCTTATCATTCAGTTTTGACACATTAAATATTAAATTTCAATTTTTAAACTTTTCTCACCACATTCTCTTGGATTCTTCAGTCTCATATTGAGTAGGACGATTTTAATCCATTATCTACAGTATTTTTGAATATGAGAATTATATATTTTCTATCTATCATTTTAATCTTGAATCTTTGATTTAGAATAGATTCCCGTTTTCAATGTCTTCTATAAGTTTTGTTCAATTTCTAAGTTCAAGACCATTTTTCATTTGATCCAATTTATTATTTAATTGTCGTAAATAAGTTATTAAATAAGTTTTATCCGAATTACGAATGAATCCAGTTTATCCCAAAACGAACTATATTGTTGGGGTTATCATACCACAATATAAACTATTAGTTCAATAAACTATTAGTTCAATTCAGTTTGTTCGTTCTTCAAGAGATAGTTTTGTTCTGTTAAACCAATAAATTAAATTTGTTTTAACGTTCGAAAAATGAAACGCGTATTTCGTTTTAGAAAAACTTCACCAAAATAATTTTTTAATTCAGAACGAAATTGTTTTGCGCCACGTTTTCGGGCAGCTGAACTTTTTCATTTACCGCAAAAATGTGAATTAAAACGTATTCGTTCTAGAATATTGGAATAGAAAACGAGAGAAAAGTTGATAAAAATAGCTAAAATAATGTTATATAATATGTTAAATCTTCAGCAAAATATTTAAACCTTCAGTAATGAAACCGTTTCAAAGAGTTCCAGTTCTTGAGTTGATTCAGTATGTACGTTTATAAAGAACACTTAACTTTAATGAAGAACTATAAATCAGATTGGATCTACTTCCAAAATGAACCTGAAGACGTCTTATTCATAATTGATACGAACCAGTAATAATATTTGTAGGAGCTGAAAACGGGGGTTGATGCGAAGAAGCGCGAGATTTAAAAAGAAGAAGCGTCCGAACTAATCAGAGCAGCCTACGACGCCACAATGAAGGACGTAAGTAGTCACATTTCAGGCGACCAAAAACATATAAATAACGTAACTGGACTTGACTGTTCTCCGTTACTGTTAAAACAAGCGTTAATTAACATGAAAGTTGTAGTATAGATAGTTTACGAACCTGCGAAGGGTGTGGACTTCGAACATTTATTTTTGTATAATAATTAAATTTGGCCTACCACACTAAAATATCTTCCAGTAACTCAATAGTACGGTAAAAGCGGCTACGGACCTTACACATTTCACACGACAAGAGCCGTGTGACCGTGGATACGGCCTGCTCATTGATAGCGAACTCATCAGAGACTATACCAACAGCTTACGACGCCAAAATGAAGGCGAAGTATTAAAATAACATTAAGATTGGAAGTGGATACGGTCCTTACTTGAACATTGATAGCGACCTAGAGCTGCGTGATTTGCTATTCGTCTCGGAACTGAAGGGCGTCACGCACCTTTCTTTGTTCAACTGTTAAAACGCGCTTAGAGCGCCCGCGAACCTGCGCGCATTTTCGCGTTACAGCTCGACCCTGAAAACGGCGAAAGGCGTTGAAAGACTTGTTGGGCTCGAGAGGGATTTGAGAGATAATTCAATTGTCGAGCTGAATATTCGCGGGCTCGATAAATTGAAGGAGTTGTGTGTAATTTAATATATAAGGGATTTAAGCGGAGCAGAGTATCTGAAGGTGCTGCAAGAAATGATATGAAATTGGTGGATAAGAACAGCCGAGTTAGGAGGAAATTGATGAAGCGAGGCTGTGGCAAGAGAAATAAATAATATTCATACTATTTTATTTTACTTCAAAATATTATTATTTACAGAATACGAACTTATTACGAGAACACATTTCACTTAAAGTTTCAATACATATTTTACACCAACAGAAGGTTATTTTACTTCTTATTGCATTAATATTTTACATATTCGTTATCTTGATTAATTAAAAAATATGGGCTATATTATAGCCATCCAACTACAGTACTGTATTGACAATAGATGGCGAATGAGGGGTCGAGTGCTTATAGATTGACTTTTGGCATAAAAATAAAATATTACATTACTTCTAAATCTTATAAAATTTGAAAATCAAAAAGTTGTCTGCATGCATTTTATTGAAATATAACAAGGATTTTGCGGAATTTATAGAAATTGATTCACATACAAATTGTAATATTCAACTAATGTAAAAACAAACTTTCTACAAAAAAGATCTAAAATGTCTCTTAAAATCATAGTAAAAAACTAATTAAACCGCTACACACATACGTAATATTATTACGGTAAAATCTCGCTAAAAGACTCTTGGATACACTCGCGTATATACTCTGGAAAAGTGAAAAGTCAATACATGATTACCGTACTTCTATTAGATATTTTGAGATTTCTCACTTAAAGACCTAACTTAATCTCATATAAACCAAACTTGATCGCTTATAAATGTGGATTGAAAATAATAGAATATGATTAAATCTATCGCTTGTTTATTTTTCACTCCTGAGAAGGCATCATTGGAAGACCATTTAGAATATCTTCGTCATCATCTTCGATATCATCTTTAGGGAATAGAATTTGATCTAAACCAATATTATTTTCGTTGTCGCAATACGTCCATATACGTTTTTGATAACTGAATTTCGCAAATCCCATTATTTGATGACCTCCCTTGGAAACGTACAATGTTGGAGGGACTGTTGATGTTGAAGTTCTCAATATTCCAATTTTTTCAAACCCATGAATTACAACATTTGGAGAAATCAATGCAATTGCCTTCATTATTTGTCTGTAGCTTTCAATTCTGGATGGCGCGGGTATTTTAATCTTTTTATCTTCTGGAGTAAGAGCAAGATGACTGTTAGCATTTTTCAGTATTCTATGTTGTTCCACACAATACTAATGATGAATACCACGCAAATAAGCTTTGAAGGGTCCATTAACAGATACGTCTAATACTTAATTTTGCGGAGTCGTATTTTTAGGAACATAAATAACATGACAGTATGTGTCCATTGCTACTAAGAATTCTTCAAAGAACGTGACTCTATTATTACCTGATGAAATAAACGTTTAATAATCTTCTCTAAGTTTTTATTTTATTTTGTCTATGTTGTGAGAACTACAGTTATCAAGAGTTAAGATAATATGCCCATATTTTTTAATATACGGATATATTACTTAAGTAAGATAGTCATACATTGCTTCGTATGTCATCCACCCTGACTAATTTCCTGTAGCATACACAGCTTACGGATGATCTATAGGCAATTAGTGATATCTTTAAAAAAAGAATTTCAATGCAGCTGCACCAACTTGTTTTTTGTTGTTAATATATCCAACAAATTTTGGTAAACTCATCATGCGACAGATGGAAGTTTCATCGCAGTTCAAAATCTAATGTGGTTGAAGATCATATTCAGCTATTGTATCATAAATTTCTTGAAGGTATTTACCTGTTACTTTAGCTAACATTTCTGGGGTAAGTGCTTCCTTTTTAGAACAAGGAACTTATAAGCTTAAGCACTATCTTTCCATAAAATTATGAAGATAACAATCAGACCCTTTAAAGTTAATTCTTTCTTAGCTGTCTAAGGGCAAGCTATCTCTTATGGAAAATGCTTCCATACGTAGATCTTTGAGGGATACGCAAACATTTTCCTCGAAAAATTCAAGTAATTTCTTCTCAATTGTTGGATAGTTACTTTTTCTCGGTTTGATTTTGAATTTTTCAGCAAATGACTCGTTAGTCTCCATAATTTTGGTTAAATTTTTCTAACGCATGAAGTTTTTGATGTTGAAATCAGTTATTCCTTCATAAGCAAAAAATACCCTTGTTAAATGCAAAGCAGAACATGGACATTGCTTCATCATTTATTTGTAATAGTCTATTACTTTCTTCTTCAAGTCTACAGAGAAACTTAAACGTATTTTATTGGTACTTCTCAAAGCAATACGTCTGTTTACTGGAGGCTACGTAGGTTGCACAGGTTCTACATGTTAAACTGGAGCTACTGTTGGGGTTTACGGTTCCTCTTGAAGAATTTGTACTTAAGCCGTGTTAACAGACGTAAATACACCAGTATAGCTGTAATCTGGTTATTCATTGAGACTAGGTTCTTTTCCTATAGATGAGAATAAGTTGCTACTCATTTTACAATTATGAGGCGGAACGCGTTTATTAAACTATTGCAAGAAAATCATTTTAATTCGTAATTGGTACCCCATGTCGCAGAAAGAACCAACTTGATTTCATGAAGACCCAAGTTAATTTTATAAAGACCTAAGATTGTCACGTATAGACTTTTGAGACAAGATATCTCGCATATAAACTTTTAATATTAAAAGCTTATACGCGATTTTGCCTGGCTCTAAGTGTATCCAAGAGTCTTTTAGCGAGATTTTACCGTAATATTATGTATATATGTTCACATTGCATACCATAGAATAAAGTAAAAAAGTTACTTGATATTAAAAAGATGTTAAATCACACATAGTAAATACATTAAAGCTGTTACATAAATGAGGAAGCAGAATCACTTAGATTGGAAACAAAGATGAAAGCCATTTTAATAAACTGGAATATTATCAACCACAAGAACTATTAAAATATATATTATTTTTACTTGGCTATAGTAAAATAACTAGTATATATTTATATATTGCGTTTAGATGTATTGTTGGATTGTTGCTGTTGAGTGAGTCATGTTATTATATTTTAGAAATTTCCACATGACAATAGCTTACTTTTGACAATAGTGGACAATAAGACAATAATTGTCATTTACTTTTCACAATAGAAAAAGTGTATTTAGATCATGGATTTTGAGTCATTTTTTGCTTTTATTTACAATTTTTCTTCAATGGAGTGGTGTAAAATTGAAGCGCGGATATTTAATTTTTATGTATATATGTGTTAAATATTCCACTTTAGCAAAGAAATATAATTCACTATTGTCCTATACTTTATTGTATTCTATTGTCCCAGACAATAGAAAACCCTTATTGTGCAATAAGAAAATGGCAATGGATGGCTATATTCTAAACCAGTTTTATTATAGCCGCAGACATGCATATTGAGAAAATATTATTTCAGTTTACCTAATATATTACTAACTTGCGAACGATACTGTGGTGTCCAAGCCAACTTTGATTTAACAAATATTTATGTAAAAATTGCGGTTGAAAATTAAATCACTGTATTTATGCTAATTATAACATATTAATTCTGCGGTTCATTTCTTTTTCACTTCATCCTTCAAATGACGAAGCACACACGAAGCCGACGGATCACAATACAAGAGCGTTGCATAATGATGAGAATGTGAGAAACAGGATCACAAACTGTTGCAAACAAGAAATACATTGCTTGTTGCCTTCATTGGAGCGATCGATCAATACTGTTTTGACAGTGGTATACATAATATTTATTTTTGATAAGTTTCGGTGTTAAAAATGATGGTACACGAGTGACATTTATATAGATTACTTAGGTCAGTATAATATAATAATTATAAATTTTTCACATCATATCCATACCGTATCCAGAAAGTTATATTTTTGAAATTTTTAAGAAGATTCGGTACTAATATCATATATTCAAGATCTTTGGTACAATAATGTTGATACTTGCCATGCCAATTTAATTACTATAAATATTGGCAATGATAGCTTTTTATGATCTTTATACAACTATATTTTTACATTTTCACAAAATTAATATACAATTTCTTTCTTGGAGCAAGGTTTGTCAGAACTACTGGCTATAGATGAACATCAAATATTATATCGAATTTGTCTCAGCTTTCAAAAAATAATAAACTTTTAACTTTACATTTTTGTAATTTATTATTTATGAAGTAAATAGAAGTCAAAGTGATAAAGAGTAAAATATAATAATTATTATACGTCTAGTAATTGTTTCGTAAACTAAAGTTTACACATTATTGTTATTAATAAAATGAATATATACTTTCAATCTCATGTTATGCGTGAAATGGTAATTATAACATATATTAATAATTTCTTAATGAGTACAGGGTAAAAAGCAGTTGGTGTCAATTAAAAGTCTGTTAAAGGAAGGGGTGTGAAATTGTATATTTATCTTATTTATCAATTTTTAATGGTACAACTTTTAAAAGACAATAAAACTCTAGTCTTTTATTTCACTTCTTATACACATGGACGAGGAGGTCAAGCTCCAGCTCAAACTTGAGAATCATTCAAGGCTAGGTGACACTGTGTGCTCTCTGAAGGGCTCTCCCTAAGCATGCCAGCTAGCTCTCGAAACTTTTGACACCAGTATCTGAACCAACAACAGATTTGTGTCTTCCCGTAAGTTCTACTGTCCCCATTGAACTCCAGATCCAAGGTTGAACCTTTCATATGGTCAATACAACAGATACTGTTGCTAACCTAATTGAAAGACTCAAAGATGCTCCTCATGACCAATAGATCATCACCATCCCACAACTCCCAAATAGAATCCAACCTGTTTTTTGAATCTCAAACGCTTCTGCCATAAGCTACTACTGGTGTTACAGAATGTTTTCTTGGAGCACTTAATGTCCATGGTTAAGACCAGTTGACCCAAATTTCCAGCTTGCTTTAGCGAAGTCACATGAAGGCATCGCCAATCATCAGAATGACACCACTGGTCCGTCTCCAAAAGTTGTTGATTCAACCCGCCCTATCCGTTTTCTCTCTGGAATTCCTTTCAGAATTTACCAAAATTTTGAAGAACCAAAATTTTCGAAACAAATGTGTTCAGATGTAGATCAAACTATGTTGTATGGTTAGGTCATTGGACATTGAATTGGAAAACAAAGGTAACCTCATTTCTATTTACTAGAAATCGAATTGCTTGTCAACCACTCCAAACTTTAATGCTTAGAGGTTTTGCCCAACCTTGATACCAAAGCTATGAATCGGACCCACCACGTCCGCCACAATTTTGCCGCTAGCTTGGCCATCGATACGTCCAGCACGATCCATGAACATTTTCTAAAATGCTGTGTTTACCTCTATGTTGGCCAACACAATACACAACACTGCAAGAAACTCTTTCCCTACCGGTCCTGAACCTATTGGTCATTCCTAACCTAACCGATGTGTTAAACTATAAGAAGATATCCCAAGAACTGTATTGATTATGGTACCTAGGAAGCTTGCTGTAATAAAAGAAAATGGCAAGTTGACGAAATTGTGATTTCTTATATAAAGCCTAACTTATAACATCAATAATCTAAATTTTTCACTGTTGACAACAACTAATTTCCATACTGTACATATGTGATAACTATACGTAACTAAATATTGTTTAGATAATTATTTGTTTTTAAATCTAATTCAAAATATTACAAATCATAATCTTTTGACTAATCAAGGAGGTAATGTATATACTATCTAGTTATATATTACTAAACTTGTTATTAGTTGCTTCTAACAATATAAGTCTTAATCATAGCTGCTAGGATTCATATTACACAATTACTTGTAATTTATTGGAATAGTACGATATTCAATCTTTATCATATTATTTGTAATAGTAGTTATACTTGCATTCATATTTTTAAATTAAGGCAGATATCAGTGTAAAGTGATTGACAACTTCATTTGAAATTTTCGAATTGAAACGGAAAATGCTAGAGGTGAAATGAAATTATTAAATTAATTATTATAAGTTAATGTAAATAATTTACTATTACACGACCTAATTATATTTGTTCAACACTTGTTAAATCGTGAATTTGTGCTTTTGCTATAATTATTCTAAAATCAACGAACTCCTGATTATAATATAATTTATAAAACATCAATAACCTGAAGTAGTACGAAGCTAAAATTTGGATCAACTTAGTTCATCTTCTTCAAAATAAGTCTAATTTTATCTCAAGTTAGTTTTAAATAGAATGTAATGAAGTGAAACTAATATTTTTAATTTTGAAATATGTTTTATCTAGTAATGCATGATATAAAAATAAACTTGTTCTTTCTTCTTATTAATCCATTTCAAATAAATTAATATTTATATTAATAAAATGTTGTTTACTAGATAAAGTAATTCTAATTAATAATCATCACTTGTATATATCTAGCATCGCAACTGAAAATTATAGGCGATTGTGAAAGTATTCTAATTTTGTAGTTTTAAATAAGTTGTGAATTAATAGTGAAGTCAAATAGTTTTATTTATTTTCCTTGTTCTTTTAGAGTTAAGTAATTAAACCTCTAAAACTTTCTACGATTCGTAGAATAGAACACTACGGCCTAATTTTACTTTTTTAATATTTGTGACTTAATTGACTTAAATTATAACTTAACGGTTGAAACTAATATAGTAGTACAAATTGATTTCCTCTATTATAAAACATACATTTTGTGGGTCTAAAGTGGACAGAAAATAAGAATGACAGCTTATGGTTGGCTAACACAATAAAATAGCTTGTTGAGTAACTAGAAGCATCTTAAAGATTACGATTGGTTGCATTTTGCGGCGATAACCACAGTGTTAACATAGCAAGTCACAAGCTACTAATCGGATAAGAAGTAAAATCATATAAAAACTATGATTAAGCTACAATTGCAGCTTTAAATCTCAAAAGGTCTATCCCTATGCTAAATTGTGCATGCCATTCCTTGGATTTAGCTATGGGAGACTTTGTTACATAGTATAACATAAAGGAAAAACTTTAATCAGTTTGTGAAGTATTCTCAATTCGATTTTCTTATTGTCCAACGAGATGGTTTACCCTATACACCAACTTAAGAGAAGTTTGTACTTAAGATAAAGAAGATAAATATGATATGAACATCAATATGAGAATAACAAAGCTAGTTTCAGATGCTATTGGAGAATTAGAGAGAAATGGATGTACTTAAGAATAAGCTCAAAATATAATGACTTGGTTGAAAGCAGATTTGAAAGAAATAAAATTATTAATACTGGTAAAACAGTAACTAAAGCTAAAGCAATGATTAAATTAATTGAAAAAAGAGAATTGAAACATTTTGAAAATCATTATGAAATCGCACATTACAGTCGTCTAATATAACACGATACTTAATGCACTTAAG
Source organism: Hexamita inflata (assembly GCA_963988835.1). Taxonomy (NCBI): domain Eukaryota; phylum Fornicata; order Diplomonadida; family Hexamitidae; genus Hexamita; species Hexamita inflata. The sequence continues at coordinate 32,081 of CAXDID010000651.1, read as the reverse complement.
AGGAACTAAAGAACAAGTCCTGTGATTAAATGAAAGATTTATTTGATGTTCACACCAATTGGAAGCGTATTTGGGATTATAAACAAGAAAATATACCTGAATCAACTAAGAATGAACCACTACATATTTAATATGCAGCTGTGTGTGCATAAACAGCTTATATGTGTAACATTCTGAAAGCTTTAGTTGTTGGTGAAGCTGAAATTGAAAGAACCTTCAGTTTTTTACGTCGTTAGTTGGATTATACTAGGTCTAAATTGTATCCAGCTACTTTAGAGAACATACTGTACGTCAGAATACATGATAATATGAATTATGAAACTTAATTTGAAGAATACGCTAAATAAATAGATAATAAAGAAGATGAAACTGAGTGATTTGACCACAATTTATACGGATAAATACTATTTTATACGGTATGTCTGCGTATTATTCCGTATCATTTTCATACGGAAAAACGATTTTTCCCGTATATGCCATATAAATAACAACCCTATTATCTCTTTACGAGCAGGTATAGCGTTAGGTACAGATATAAGTGAATGATACTAAAATTGTTACTAAATTTATTATATATAAATTTAACAGTAGTCAATCACTAATTCGCTTCCAAATTTTTAATTAATAACGCTTAAACATTGAGTATATTCTCTATACATTATGTACTCTACCCGTCGGATAAGAGCCTTTAATTTGAAATATCTTCCACTTCACCTTGCAATATTTTATATTAAAAATCGGACAATAATATATATATAAGGAAAATAATTTTTTTAATTAATAAATATATAGTAAATAAACAAACATTAAATTATTAGACCAATAATTTTTCTATCATAATTATTTGGGACCGCCATCGCCAGAGCCATAGATTCGAAACTTGACGAATCATAGCTGAAAAATACTAAGCCCTTCGTGGAATTTCCATGTCTCTAACAACGGTATCTCGTCTCCTGACCAAATTCAGTTTAAGCTACTATGTTGCTAAGATAAAGCCAAAACTTACCGAAAAGCATAAATTGGTAAGTAGTCACTAGTAATGTAAAAACTAGTGTAGACTTAAATTCAAACTTAAGTATCACATTATTGAGAATAAATTATAAATTGATTATGAAATAATATTGATTAAGTTAGTTTCACCAGAGCCTCTTTGAATCCTCGATTTACTGCTGTGTTGGTGTTGACTAATTATTATTATTATAAACTTACCCTCTATTAATCAAATGTTGAACGGGCGAGAAATCAACGATTTTATTCCCATAAACGTTCAAATTCGTCAAATTCGGCAGTTCCTTGAGACAACTGATGTCCACAACATTATTAAATTAGAACGCGAGCGTTTAAAGTTGTTTCATCTTCTCCACTCCGCGAAGGCTTTTCAAACCACAATCATAAACGTTTTCAAGGCACGTGATGTTGTTCGGAGTCCTCCAAAAACGAATGTTCGGACACCTTTAGATATAAAGAGTTGTGATTTTGAACTTCTCTACGAACTTGAAGTCTTTGAGTTCGTTGTCTTCTTTAATTTCCAATCGATTCCCAGAAACTTTGTTTTAATACTTCCGCACCATTTTCTCGTCATAGCTCTCCGGGCCCGTTCTGATCAGTTCCCTCGTTATCTGCCCTTTTGTTTCAAAGTGTTTTGCGAACTCTGCTCCAATATTGGATAACTTAAGATAATTTTGGATGTCAGAATTTGTTGGGGTCCTTTAATAGTAAATCCAGTCAAGTTTATAATTTGGTAAGGTGGTGACGAATTCTAAATCTTGGATGCAGTTGTTGTCGATGAAGAGCATTTAAAGGTTAATAAGGTGTTTAAGAGGTTCGCAGGAGATGATGCAGTTATCGCGCAAATCAATATATTATAATTACTTCATATTTTCAATCCCAACAATATTTGTTATTGTCGTGTTATTGATTGTTAACGACGTTATTTTCGTCGGAGTCCGCTTCAAATTAACATTTGCACAATTATTCAAAATTAATTGTTAAATATTCATTTGGTCCACGAACTTGAAGTCTTTAACATTTGAGTCGCCGTTTATATTCAAAACGCCGTTTTTAATTTGATTCTGGTATTTGGTTCTCAACTCGTTCTCGTATTATGTAAGCTGTAATATAAGTTGTTGTGTTTACGCCTTGAACGGCTGAAGAGCAGTTTTGAAGTCGTTCAAATTAGAGGTGGAAAGAGTGTCTTTGAGATAGTTCTGGATAACTTAGTCGGTTGGAGAATTTTGGTAATAGATCCACTCCAAAGTGTAATTTTGATGAGAAGTTAAAGTGTTGAGATCGTGGATGAAGTTGTTGTCAATAATAAGTTGATTTAAATTAAGCAATTGTTTTACAGGCTCGATCAAGACTATTTAGTTGTCTTTTAAGTTTAAATATGTTAGCTGCTTGATATTTTCGATTCCAATAACGTTCGTAAGTTTGCTGTTATTTATAGTTAAAGACACCACATTTGATAGTAAAAATAATGGTTTAATATTAATAAAGGAATTATTAACAAGTTCTACCTTCTATAACTGCACCAATAGCTCAATTCCGTTTAAATCATTAAGTTCGCAATTATTAATAGTCAAAGCCGTGATTTGGCTCGGAACCTTCATCAATTTAACTTCAGAGTAGTCCACAAGCTCTCCTCCGCTCGTTTTGAAATATTTTACTTTTTACAAAATTGGAAGTTTCACGTTTTTGCAGTTCAAAACAGTTAAAGTTGTGACTTTAATTTCGGTTGTGAAGCCAAAATCGGTCAAAACGGGGTCGTTTTCTATTTTTAGCTCAGAGTTTTTAACGGCAGCGGAGTATTTCTGTGTCATTTGTAAATTGTAGTTGTAATCGAATGGAACAATTGTTGAAAGCTCATTTAATTAATTTTCGGTACTATTTGGTCCGAGGAAGTTCTTGTAATTAATGAGCTGAGGTTTTTGTTAATTATTAAGTGTGATATTATCCGTTACAATATTATTGTCGATTAGAAGCTCAATTTTGAGTAAATTTAAAGGTTCGCTGAAGATAACCTTGTTGTTAGAAAGGTTCACGTGCTTAAGCTTACCAAGGTTCCTCAACTCGTTGATTCTGTGGATGTCGTTGTTTTGCAGCTCAAGTTTGTTGAGATTGGTCAGGTTTCCGAGCTCGCTGATTTCCCTGATCTAATTAAAGCCCAAGTTCAGCTCAACCAGCTGCTTCAATTATTTAACACCAGTAATGTTATTTAGCTTCGAATTGCTAACGGTAAGTGACGTAACTTGTCTGAGGCCCAATATCGGTTCAATGCTTGTGACCGGATTATCAACTATTTGAATTATCTTGAGGTTATTCAGAAGCTCAAGCCCAACTAAATTGGTCAGCTTGCAATTAACAGCAGAACATTAAACAATCTACGTTGGAATCTGGATAGGTCTTACATCGATGTAATTTTCAAGAACCCCATCTTTTACTGTGAAGCGCTTTATTAGTGCTCTCGGCAGCTTTAAGTTTGAACAATCTTTTACAGTTAGTATTTTTACATTCAATCCTTGGGTAAAACTGATATCACCAAGATCGCTATCGCTGTTGATACTAAGACATTAGTTTTGAACTTGGTTGTACTTTTGTTTCATTTACAAATTATAGAACATGTCAGACGAAATTTGAGCGAGTTCATTTACTTAATCATCAGTGCTATTTGGTCCCATGAAATTCTTATAGTTGACAAGTTATGGTTTTTGTTAATTCTTTAGAGCAACGTTATCGATTACAATATTATTGTCGATTAGAAGCTCAATTTTGAGTTAATTTAAAGGTTCGCTGAAAATAACCTTATTGTTAGAGAGGTTAACGTGTGTGAGCTTTGTGAGATTTCTCAGCTCATTAATTCTGTGGATGTCGTTATTTTGCAAAAATAGCTTCTTCAGATTTGTTAAGTTACCGATTTCAGATACTTCCCTTATTTTATTAAAGGAAAGATCCAACTCAATTAACTGTTCCATTTGATAAATTCCAGTTATCTAATTCAAACCCATATTTTAATCTTTGAACGTGCAATTATTTAATTTCAATTTCAACAATAATATCGGAATCTGTTCATCTGCAAAGTTTATCGTTTGAGAATTAACCGCTTCAAGTTCAGTTAACTTTAACACATCAGTGAACTGTAGATTGTTCAGTTCCGTTTCACCGTTTATCTTCAAAGAATTATTAACAACTTTGTTCTCGTACTTCTTAATAAGCATGTACTTGTTGTCGCTCATTTCTTTCTTTTCCTTGTTCTTCATTAATATTTTAGAAACTTCAAATTGATTGCAATTAAACGCGTTCATGAAATCCACTTCGGTTGGAACATTTTATTACCTGACCCAGTTCTTATTCGCGAATTAAAGTTTTGCAATTGGTTCAAAGTCCTGAATGAAGTTATTTTCAAGGCGAAGGTCGTAGAGCTCAGTAAATTTATCTAAGACTTAAATTGAGATTATTTTGTTCGAGCTCATTAATAAATGGGTTAATTTCGTCATTTTAGCTAGGGAGTCGATGTTGCAAGTGTTGGTTTGGGTTATATTCAGTTGTGATATGCTGGATAAAGATGATAGATCGTTAAGGGACTTGAGATTGTTGTAACTTACATCAAGTATTTGCAAGTTGAGCAAATTACGCAAAGATGAGAGTTCAGCTATGAGATTTTCGGATAAATCGAGGGAAACGAGCTGCTTAAAGTTGGATATAACAGATGCGCATTCGATGTTATTTTACCCAAGATCCAAAGCAGTGAGATTTGTTAATTAAGCCAGTAAGCTAATATCAGATATTTGGTTCAAGCTCAGGTTCAGCTGCGTGAGCTGTGTCATAATTTAAATTCCATTTATATCCTTCAAATTGCATTTATTAATAGTTAAGCTCTTAACGGACGATTTTGGGCAGCAATCCAACATCAGGTTGTAGCAGCTTATAATCCGCAGTTCAGTAACTTTATTTTGATTTTTATAACCAATTAGCTCAATAAATTCTGTGCTTTTCAGGCTTTGATCTTTGTTTATCTCTAGAACTCCGTTTTTCACTTTATCTTTGTATTTTTATTGCATCTCAGTGTCATATATTATTTATTCGTTGCTAACAGCGTTTTCTTCCATTTCAGTTACCATTTCTTACACTTATGCTTCTGTAGCTTCTTATCCTAGGTATTATTTGTAATCTGCAATTCTTGGTTTTGCCTGCTTAGATACGAGCACATTTTGATACTAAATATATTCTCTAATATACTTTAGATCAATTATTTTGTTATTCGTCAAATTAATAGCTTTTAGCTGTTTCATATCTTTTAATACCTCACATTTAACTAAATTATTTCCACTCAAATCAATATATTCTAGTTCGCTCATTTTCTCAACCCCAACTATATTGTTTAGTCCACAACAAACAATAGACAAGTGTTTAATCTTAACTGGTACTTGGTCAAAGCAAACGTTCGGGCAGTTGTTCAGGCTCAAAGTGTCAATACTCAAGTAGTCGCTGAACAGTAAATTTGTTATTAGTGACTCGTTTTTAATATTAAGTTTATTATTTTGAACTAATGGGGAAACAAGTGTTATCATTTTAAAACGGTACTCAGAGTTTTCTTTCTTCTCGTTTTCAACTTGAATTAAATTATTAACGTTTTAATTATTTGAACCCGGGGTGAGAGTATTTGCAACGTCTTCATGTTATAATAATTGTTGAGGAGAAATCCAGGAGGGGAGGAAGTTCTCGTGGTTGATAATGGACTCGAAGTTGAGTATCATGTTGTTATTTGTGTGAAGCGTTTCCAGTTTCTTCAAAGCTGCAATGGGGTTGATTAAAATTACGTAATTGTTAGCGATGTCAAGGTAAGTGAGCTCCTAATGGATTATTATCTCGGAAATATCGTTTATGAGGTTATCGCGGATATCTAAGTGTTTTAGATTCACTAGATTGCACAGATTCTTCAGGCTCTGCAGAGAGCACGAGTTTATCTTCAGAATTTGAATATGGACCGGAATATGGTCCAGTTTCTTGAAGTAGATGTTGACGATACTCACGTTCACGTACTTTTCGATCTCTTTTTTGTACAAGTCTTCTTTTTTACTTACTAAGTATTACTGTTGCGACATATTTTTGGTTAAAGGATGGAGTGGTCGATGTTAATCAATTAATTTATATTTTACTTAAAATAGATTATAACAGAATTGTAATAGAAACTGATGATTATTTCAAGTACTTAACCGTTATTTTGAATAGTAACCGAAATAACTATTGGTCACAATAAATTTAAGTTAAAATAGTTAAGGAGGAATAATAACTACTAATATTTAATCATTAATTATTTTATTTTTATCGTTGTTTTAATCTCAACAATTGAATTGAATTTTAGTTAATGAATTTGGATTTCGTTTTGCTTGTTATTTAATCCAAGAAAATTAGTGATAAATTAGTGAGTTTGATTCGATCGTAGGTAAGCAATAATTAATCATAAACGAATTACTTAAGGTTATTAATTGTTTGTGAGTTAAGTGACTAAATCTCAGATGGCTAGACTATAAACCAACAGTTTTTCAGTTCTTAACATTTAAAATATTTAAATGGAAACTGTGGAGTGTAAAATTATATACTAAATAAAATTTTAATGAAGTATTTGCGGCCAAGCTAAAATACACATTCATTTTCAGCTCTAATTTCGTTCTCGATTTTCTTATTCCTAGACTACTTAAACCTTGTAAGCAAGTTCTGCATTTTAACAACATTATTGACAGAAGTTATATTTGTAAATATCTTTGGGATGGCTTGTATCTCGGTTTCGTAAAATATAAGCTAAGATATAACTAAGATAGGCTTAAATACTGCACAAAAATAATCAAAAATATATTATCATAACAGTTTAATATTAAATAATATAATTATTTTCACCACATACTCATCAATTTCCTGCTTACTCGGCTACGTTTAACTGTTTTCAAATAACTTAACTGTTTTCGGATATCCTTGTAAACTAAACACCCTTTCGTCTTCAAATAGTTGAATAGTCAACGTCGAGACATAATCAAAGCGAACATAAATAATAATACCATTTGCAGAACAGTAAATATATTGGATTCCGAACTTGAAAAGTTATAAAATATAAAATATAATTTAAAACATCATGCGCTGCCCATAACCCACATTTCACATTAAATTAAAATTAGTTTATGTTATCTTTGTCTTGAAATATATTAAATTAATATTAGATATGCATCAATTGACTAAATTTATAAATACTTTCTCTTTCGTATTCTATCAAGGGGAATATAATTATTATTTGTTTCTCTCACCACTTTCTTTAAAATTCTATAAATCAACGTAACATCTAACTAACGATACTAGATTGTGAATTACTTAGTACTATTTTTGATTATTTATGAGAATCAAAATTTGATACTTCAAATCGATAGGAGAACTTTTAACTGTGATTAAACCTGATATTATATATTTTAAAGTATTTATTATCTCTTTATAAATTGTAAAATTGTTAATTTTGTATTTATTCCTCTCACCACAGCCTACTCTCGTCAATTTTCTGCTAACTCGGCTGCCATTAATCACATGTGTAACATCCATTTCTAAAACACCCTTTCGCCTCCAAATAGTCAACGGCGCTCAAGTCCATCACTTTGTTATTTCTCAAATCCAAATAATTTAATTTGTTCAGCGCCCTCAGCCCGTTCGCGTTCACGATTTCATTCCCACTATACAAATACAACCTTTCCAAGTTCGTCGCCTGTTCAACGCATTTCACCGTTTTCAGATTCGAATAATAATATATCAAACGCCTCAAGTTCCGGGGCATTTTGCGCATGTTGGGGCAGTTTTGAATGCAAAGATCTGTGACCCCGAGATCCTTCACGAACTTCAAATCGCGAACCGAATCGTCTCTGTAGATGTCTAAATAGTCGCCATAACCGTTTGGATTCTTTTAAATTTAGCGTTGATACTAAGCTTTCATCTCTAATTCGTACTTTACAACGTAATCTTAAATCAGCTGATTCGATTTGGTTATTAGTGGTATGAAACTACTTTTCAGTTGAGCTACGTTAATATTCATATTAACATCAATAATGTAATTCTGGTAGTCGGAATCAGCCGGAACACGCTGCCTGCAGATCCAGTCAGAGTAATTCGGAACTAACCACTCCAAATCAACGATGAAATTATCGTCCAAGTAAAGTTGCTTGAACTACTTGGTATGAAGCAACTGAGATAGTGGCTGAATTGAGATAATCGCATTTTCAGATAAATCCAGGTATTATAGTTATTTTAGATTTTCGATTCCAACAATATTTGTAAGCTTTGAACCTGTGATTTACAAAGAGAGCAAATTTACTAGGGAAGAGATGTGAGATAGAGAACGCAAGGGACTGTTGGTGATTTGAAGCTTCTTCATCTACGTGATGTATTGCAAACCCGACAAATCTTAGATATCGCAGTCTTATAGAGATAGATACTACAAATTGCTCGGATTTCTGGTGAACTTAACATTAGTACACCTGCTAAGAATTATCTCAACTAGATCCAATTTCTCTACAAATTTAAGATCTTTTATAGCGCTGTCATTCTCAACATACAGCGTTTGGAATTTAATAGCTGGTTGATACTTGTTGCGCATATCATTATCATATTCAATTAATGGCGCAACTAATTAGTCTGACTTTGCTTTTTAAGGAGCTATTTAAGCTTTGAAAGTATCAAGAGTTAATGGAGAATTAGTATCAGTTAAATATATACTGAAATTTTGTTTTTTGCCAAAGTGAAGTTATTTATTAGATTATAATTTATATATAACGGGAATATATTATAGTCTGAATGCAATTATTGAAAGAAGCGGCATCCTTGTAGGACAAGCTGAGGTTGTAAATTTATAGTGGTCATTTTTTATCATATATCGAAAATTATTGTATAACTTCTATTTAGAATAAATAACAGATTTTAAAAATTTCATTAATTCCGCTCCAAAATCGCCAAAATATGGGAAATTGGAATCAAAATTAAAACGTTAAAGTTAAAGGTACAGAAGTCGTGGTCCAAAGAATGATTTCCACTAGTGACTAAAGCTCATTGACCACTTTTTGAATGTATCTATTTATTCCAGAGCTTAAACTGCCGTAAATTGAAATTCACGTCTAGAAGTACCATTGAAGATACTTCAACCAACGAAACCATGTTGATATAACTCAAATGCTGAGACTACCTCAAATTTTGAATTTAGAAGCCATATGAGAAGAACTAAAATCGACATGTTGGAATTACAATGAAAAACGAAGAATAACTTTGAAAAAGTGGTAGGTAGATCCAACTTCCGAGAGCATTTCTGATATAACCCAACTATAATATGAATACAGCTAGGAAAAGAGACGTCTACAAATTATTGGCACCACCTAAATTACTAAAATAAATTTAGAAGCAACTTAAGCTGCTTTAACGGAACCATGAGGACCTTTAATTTCTTGGAAAACACAGAAATTAATTTATTTAGGCCAAGTTAGAACCTCGAAGAACCAGAGAGACATGGACCTACGTAGTTATGAAAAGTTTAACTTAGTCGAAGCTGATAATCGATTTTAGGAATTTAAGCCTTGAGTATTATCAGGTGCTCAAATAAATGTGGTTATTGTGCTAGGTTGTATAAATGTAATTAACTGTATTTAAGAGGATGGTATTGGTATTGTGTTTGACTTGATTTGAACCTAGTATATTCAACAGATTGTAATTATTTGAGCTACAGCAAGACTCTAGGTTGCTGAGAGGTTTGAGTAGGAAATCCAATGTAGACAGCGATTTAGTCTTTGAAAGGGATACTAAAGTTAAGTTGACCCTACTTGCACTTATTATTGTTGATGGGCTGTGGGAGTCTCTTCTTGAAGATGTAATCGATTACCCCTTGGACGGATTTAAGAAGATCATTGAAGTGGAAAGTGGACTTGATAAGGTGAGGATGTTATTTAAGCTTAAACTATGTTAGAAATAATATGTAATATATATCATAAATTTACACTACATTCACTAAATGAACTTGTAACCGAGTTAAGATTACAAAAGTTTATGGGATGTAAACTATAGTGGATAGTAGTTTACTAATACAAGCGATTCCACACACGTCTATCTTAAGAAAGAAGGCATAAAACAAAATTTCAGTATACTTGAATCTGGATCTGTAGGAGCTTTCTGTAAACTAATCCAATTTGGATCAGCTAAATATTATAGATCTAAAATGAAATTATTGTCAACAAGGACTTGCTTCAAGCTAGTTAACTTTTCCAATTACTCGATTAGAACAATTTGGTTATCTTTCAAATTTAAATATTAAAGTTGCTTCATGTTTTCTATGCCAATTTTTCCGTTCTCACTAGTATAAGCGGTGCTGCAGACTCTTTCTGCTGGCGTCGGTCGTCTTCATTTGTAAGAAGTGGTATGAGAGAAACGCTTGTAATATGTAATAAATACATGTTTATGTAATTGTCAGAAAATGAAGCTCGAATAACTTTACTCAGAAAGCAGCTCAGAGCGATTCGCTTTCGGGATGGATGGCTCTGGTTGTGTCATACAGGACCCGCAAGTATCGGAGAAACTGGTTCCAAGTCGACTTCGAGAAACTGGAATAGTATTTCACTGTTTTCGTCTGCTTCGACCGCTGTATTTCTGGATAGAAAGCTAAACTTCTTGAAGTCAATAGGAGCGAGCTGGCTAACACGAATCGATTGTGATAGATGAATATATAAGTACTAACTGGCCTGCTGGAAGTCTTAGAAACGGAACTCACTTGTCTTTTCACTGGACTTTATCGTCAAAGCTCTTATGGGTCTCATTTGTTTCCACGTACACGCACTCACGTCCACTAGTCAGATAAGTGCGATTATACTTCGAACTGCTTGTACTTCGTGTGAACTGCTTTGTCTTCGAGTCTCACAATAGCACTGGCTGAAACTTGCGCGTCTACAGCGCTCGTCTGCCCGAAGCACGCCGTACTTTCCCTTTCCGTTCTCACTAGTATAAGCGGTGCTGCAGACTCTATCGAATATTTTTGTATCGATTTGATCATTGGACATATCATTAGACCTTGACAACTAAAACTTGATTAACTTTCACTTAGCACCAATAATTCTTCAAAAAATGTATTTACGGTATTATCTGATTTATTTAAAAATTAATATAGCATATTTAAACAATATAATGGTGATAATCTAAATTATTATGTTAATATTTGATCAAAAAGTGGTGGAGTGGTACTGACTAGCTTAACGTTATTTATATCTACAATTGTGCATTATTAGCATGAACTCGCTAATATTTTGACCGTGATTATTAAACATCAGTTATTCAGTATTCCCTTTGTTCCCATAATTGTGTTCTGCGAACGAAACCTTTCAAATGATCGTTCAGTGAAAACAAATTCCTCGCGCGTTTTCGTTCGGCAGGAGATTCGCGAAATGTAAAACGGGTCCCGGAAAACTGGAGTGCAAAATGTTTTGATTAAACGGTTCGATTTGTTCAAATTATAATTATTAGTAAAACTATTTAATCACAAATTATAAAGATAATATTTACCTGAATTCAAGTATTCTTTCATTCATTAAATTTTACGCTTTTCAATTTGTTCTTAAACCAAAATTTGATGCTCACTACTATGGATTATGAATAATATAATAAGTGATAAATATTGATTGATAATATTATTAAAGTAATTAAACTAGATTGAATATTATAATTAAAAGTTTACACCAACAATTTAAAGATTGGCACCATCCAGCGTTAACAGCATAAGACTTCGACGCAATTAAAGCGATAAAGTAACAAATAATTCCATTTGTAGAACAGCAATTATATTGGATACACTCTTGAAAAGTTATAAAAGATATAATAGAATTTTAAACATCATGCGCTGCCCATAACCCATAAATTCATATAAAATTAAAATTAGTTTAAGTTAGCTTTGTCTTGAAATAGATATGCATCAATTGACTAATATAAATATTTTCTCACCACAACATACTTTCCTCTATTACCTGTTCTCGTAATAAGTTCGTATTCTATCAGGGGAATATAATTATTATTTGTTTATCTCACCACTTTCCTTAAAATTCTAAATCAACGTAATATCTAACTAACGATACCTGATTATGAATAATTGTTTCTGAATATTTCTGAGAATCAAAATTTGATGCTTCAAATCGATAGGAGAACTTATACAACTGTGATTAAACCTGATATTATATATTTTAAAGTATTTATTTCTCTCACCATAGCCTACTTTCGTCAATTTCCTGCTAACTCGGCTGTGTTTAACTATCGGTGAAACACATTTTAAGACACTCTTTCGCTTTCAAATATTAAGCGGCGCTCAAATCCATCACTTTGTTATTATTCAAATCCAAACGATTTAATTTGTTCAGCGCCCTCAGCCCGTTTGCGTTCACGATTTAATTCCCACTGTGTAAATACAACTGTTACAAGTTCGTCGCCCGTTCAACGCATTTCACCGTTTTAAGATTCGAATAATAAAATTGCAAACGTCTCAAGTTCCGGGGCATTTTGCGCGGGTTGGGGCAGTTAATTAAATAAAGTTCTGTGACCCCGAGATCCTCCACGAACTTCAAATCGCGAACCGAGTCGTCTCTGTTGAAGTCTAAACGGTCACCATAACCATCTGGGTTCTTTTAAATTTAGCTTTGATATTTTGCTTTCATCTCTAATTCGTACTTTACAACGTAATCTTAAATCAGCTGATTCGATTTGGTTATTAGTGGTATGAAACTACTTTTCAGTTGAGCTATGTTAATATTCTAATTAACATCAATAATGTAATTCTGGTAGTCAGAATCAGCTGGAATACGCTGCCTGCAGATCCAGTCAGAGTAATTCGGAACTAACCACTCCTAATCAACGATGAAATTATCGTCCAAGTATAATTGCTTGAACTACTTTGTTTAAAGCAACTGAGATAGTGGCTGAATTGAGATGATCGCGTTTTCTGATAAATCCAGGTATTAAAGTTATTTTAGATTACCAATTCCAACAATATTTGTTAGCTTCGAACCAGTGATTTGTAAAGAGAGTAGATTAACAAGAGCTGAGATGTGAGAAAGAGAACGCAATGAGTTAATGTTGGTGATTTAAAGTTTCTTCAACTGCGTGAAGTATTGCAAACCCGACAAATCTGAGATGTTACAGTCTTATAGGGATAGATACTGCAAATTGCTTGGAGTTCTAGTGAACTTAACATTAGTACATTTGCTTAAAATTATCTCAACAAGATCCAACTTCTCTACGAATTTAAGATCTTTTATGGCGCTGTCATTCTCAACGTACAGCGTTTAGAAAGTTGTAACTGCTTGATACTTGTTGCACATATCATTATCATATTTAATTAATGGCGCAACTAATTAGTCAGACTTAGCTTTCTTTGGAGTTATTTAAGCTTTAAAGGCATCAAGAGTTAATGTAGAATTAGTGTCAGTTAGATACGCTTGAAGATTTGCATCTGATGCAACTTTTTACTCACAGATCCAATTTTGATTAGTTAAATTCTCTAAATCTTAAATATAGTTGTTTTCAATAAGTACTTACAATAAATTTGTTAATTATTTCAATTGTTCTATCAAAATAATAGCATTATTTCTCAAGTCTATAGAAATTAGTTATTTCAAAACCTCAATCCCAGCGATATTTGAAATCTTTGTGTTGTTAATTCGCAGAGAAGTAATATTTATCAAAGAAAATATAGGTTTAATTGTTGTTAATGGGTTATTTACCAATTCAATCATTTTTAATTATTTTATTGATTCAATTCCATCTACAGTTAAAATATTACAATTATTAACTATAAGCGAAGTAACTTTTACCGGCACTTTTACGAACTTAACATTTTTACAGTTTTCAATTGTAAGGTTAGTAACATCCAAATCATCTGCGAAATTCAAATTAATAAGTTAATCATTATTTTACACGCGAAGGCTATTATTTACCACATCCTTTTAATACTTCGTAATCATGTCCTTTTCGTACCTGCGCCCGAATTTCTCAATGAGTTCTTTGCTTTCTTTCTTTTATTCTTTTATTCCTTCTTTAAACTTGTCTAGATCTATTTGTTAATTCGTTTACACTAGATAATTAGTGTAATCTTAATCAGTTGCTTCATCTTGCTCTTGAACCCAGTCTGTGTTGTAGTTTTTCATTTCCGTGAGTATTTTCATATCATAAATAATATTGTGCTCCAGTTCAATTTTAATTAATTACAATTATTTTAGTTCTTTGATTGAAACTATTTTGTTGTTTTTAACATTTAATTCTTTTAAGTTATTAATTTGGTCAATTCCAGTTAAATGGGTTAATCCACAGTTATTAACTTTCAAAACGGTTAACAACGTTAATTATTGAATTAGTTTTACGTCCAAGTTATCACGAACGAATCCATTTTAATCGATTTGAAGTTGAACGCATTTTCTGATTAATTGAACGTTTTTGCAGTCGTTCAGAATCAGGGATTAAATGTTGAAATAGTTAATAAACTGAATATCAAAAAGAGATTCGTCGTTATTTATTGATAGTGAGTTATTGACCGAATTATTGTATTTCTAACGCATATTATTGTCGTAGGAAATGAAGTTCATTAACTCAATTGCTTGCTATTCAGTGCTGTTTGGACCAAGAACATTCTTGAAATGCTCTTAAAGTGGTTTGCGTTGGTTTTATAGCTCAAAATTATCACAAATGAAGTTGTCAGTTAATATTAAATTATTATTCAGTGATTAGAAATGAACTATAGGTTGCATGAACACGATTTTGTTCGCGTTCAGGTTCAAATAGGTAAGATTTAGATCCCTTAAAGCACTAACGCGGTTTATAATGTTATTTTACAGATTAACGGACTTCAAATTAGTCAACGCAGCTAGCTCCGCTATATCCAATATGTGATTGCTTGATAAATCGATGTCAGTAAGTTATATAAGTTGATATATGTTAGTTATGTACTATTGTGTTTCATCATTCTTCAAAATGCAGTTATTCAGCTTCAAGCGCAATAATAATTTTGGATAGTCATCGAAAGTAATCATTTAGCAATTAATAGCCTCGAGATCGGTTACTTTCAATATATCTGTGAATTAAATTGTATTCAACGCTTTTTCGTTGTTAATTTATAACTTGTTATCGTTTGTGACTGAATCTTTGTACTTATTAAAGAGCATAAGTTTATTTTAGCTTGACTCGTTTATATTCTGTGAAATGAAGTTTTTAACCGCTGGCAAGGTGCAATTGTAGGATCTCATGTAGTCTTCATCTGTCGGAGTGAGTTGATTTGTAATCCAGTATTTGTTTGCGTTTTGTAATTGCGCCACTGGCTCAAAATTCTGTATTAAATTGGATTCAAGGCGTAAATCCTGTAGTTTAGGCAGTTCTTTACATATTTCGAGTGAAATGATTTTATTGAAGCTTATATTCAGGTACACCAGATTATTCATATTTTTCAAGCAACTAATATTTGCTATATTATTTTTACTAACGTTTAGTCTTGTTAACTCAGTGAGATTCTTTAATTCGTCTATATTATCAATTTTATTGTAGCTTATGTCCAGAATCTACATTAATTTCAATTATGCGACCGCAGAAACGTCCTCCACCAGATTCTAGCTGACGTCAAGCTCAACTAATTAATTTAATTTAGAAATGGCGTTTATTTGTTCAATGTTGTTCTGTCCAATATCAAGTTTTCTTAAGTTGACCAGATATTAAATCTCACTAACATTTTATAGTTGGTTCATGCTCAGATTCAGCTCAGTTAACTGCTTCAAGTGTTGTATTCCGTTCAAGGAGCTCAAATTGCAACTGTTGATTGTTAAAACAGTCACGTTTTGGGGGCTCCTTTTCAAATCTAAATTATAACAGTTCAAAATTGTTAGTTTATTTACGTTTATGTGATCTGTAAAGTTAAAACTGAGTAGTTTTTAGTCGTTTTCAATTATAAGGTTATTGTTTTGAACTTATGGTTGGTATTACTTTATCATCAGTGCGTCGTGGGTTATTTATTAACTGGTTGCAATATATTCCGTTAAATCGTTTATAAAGGTGTTAATTTAAGCTTCTGAGCATTCAATATTATTAATATTCACACAGTAGTTGCGATAATCGCTGATTGTTGGCTAGTTTTGCTCGGATATCATGTCCCAGCAGAATTTAACTAGATTCTTGACGTGAATCAAATCTTAAAGCATATTTCCATCAATTTGTAAACATTATAGCAGTTTTAACGCTTACAACGGCTTGCAAATAATTAGCTTGTTGTTTTGCAGATTTAATTACTCAAGGCTCGCTAATTTACTTATGTTGGTAATATCACACAATATATTGTTACTGATATCAAGATTTTGAAGCAGAGCTAATTTATCCAAGTTTTTCAAATCACTAAGTTAATTATTACTTAAGTTTAAATTAGTGAGGAGTGCAGCATTCTCGATTCCATCTGTACTTTAAAGACCACAATTGTTAATGGTGAGATTTTTAAGGAGATTCGGAGCTCGTTGCAACGTTAAATTTAGACAATTAGTAATTTTAAGCGAATTCAATTTGAACTGATCAACGAAACCAAAACTAGTAAGGCTTGAATCAGAATTTATTTCAAGTGAACTATCTTTTACAAAGTCTTTGAACTTTGAAATCATTCTCGAATCATACAGGATCTACTTACTTTTAATTTTGTCGTTTACAATAGAAGAGGCGAAATTCTTAGCGTCTTGTTCAGTTTTTCCTTCACCCAAGTGCTTTTGATAGTCTAGTAACGCAGGTTCGTTTTACTCCACAATCATATCCCATGTAAGCTTAGGAAGTTATTTTACATATTGTAAATCTTGTATTAAATTTTCATTGATATCTATAAACTTCAACTCTTTAAGTGTTTCTACAGGTTTGACAACAATCAAGTTGTTACGCCTGAGATTCAAAGACTTCAGCTTGATGAGAGCGCTTACTTAGTCGATTTAGTACAGCTGGTTGAAACTCAAGTCGAGTGCTTCGAGCGCAGTCAACTTATCTAAGTCTTCGAGGTCGGTCAAGCTGTTTTTGCTGAGAGATAAATGCGTCAGAAGCTTGGCATTATCAATGCCCTTTGTACTTTGAAGGCCACACTTGTTGATAGTGAGACTTGTCAGCAACTTTGGAGCTCTTTCCAACGAAAGATTCGGACAGTCCACAATCTTGAGCGAAGTGAGCTTCCAGTGGTCAACGAAGCCGAAACTCGTGATGTTGGCGTCAGAGCTTATTTCAAGCGATCCGTTCGCAACCTGGCCTTTGAGTCTATCAATCTGCTTCGCGTCGTACACAATCTAAAGGCTTATCTTCTGCTCTTCGTTCATTTCAATGCCATCTCCTTTTTCACCTACAAGCTTTTGCTTCTTCTGTCTGCTTTTTAACTTATACTTCCCCGATACGGTTTTCTTTCACGATTACCTCCCATTTCAGCTTTGGTAACTATTTAACATACTACAAATCTTATAGAGAATTTTCAGTGATGTCCAATTCTTCCAATAACTTGAGTGTTTCTATCGGTTTGACTATTTTGAGGTTATTGCGTTTAACGTTAAGCGATACCAAATTGGTAAGCTTACCAACATTGTCTATATTTTATAACGCATTAAAACTGATATCCAGCTTTTATAAAGAAGTGAGTACGTCAAGTTCAGTTAAATCATTCAAAAGGTTGTTGGATAAATCTAGAGATGTGAGAAGCTTAGCAGGTGCTAATCCTTTCGTGCTTTTAATATTACAGTTATTGATTACCAAATGTCTCAAGTTCTTTGGAACTCTTTCCAAATTCAGGTTCTACGACCCACTTACAACTAAAGATTATAAATCTAGCTCGTCAGAAAACTCTATGCTCAACAAGTCTGTATCGTTTTGGATAACTAACGATTTATCTTTCATCTAACCTTTATACTTTCTAATCATCAAAGCATCGTGAACGATTTATTAGCTGATCACGGTTTTGTTTGCCATTTTATCAATCATTTCTTGCACTGAGTCTTCTGAACCACTTTTTTCCAAGTAGTTTTGATAGTCAGATTCTTTTGGCGCCTTTTATTGAGATATCATTTCCCAATCAAAAGTGTTTAACTTTTTCACATATTCCAAATCTTAAATCATGTTTTCGTCTATTTGCAGGCTTTTAAGTTATGTAAGTGTTTCTACAGGTTTGACAACAATCAGGTTGTTGCGCCTGAGGTTCAAAGACTTCAGCTTGATGAGAGCGCTTACTTAGTCGATTTGATACAGCTAGTTGAAACTCAGGTCGAGTTCTTCGAGCGCAGTCAACTTATCTAAGTCTTCAAGGTCGGTCAAGCTGTTTTTGCTGAGAGATAAATGCGTCAGAAGCTTGGCGTTCTCAATGCCCTTTGTACTTTGAAGGCCACACTTGTTGATGGTGAGACTTGTCAGCAATTTTGGAGCTCTTTCCAACGAAAGATTCGGGCAGTCCACTATCTTGAGGGAAGTGAGCTTCCAGTGGTCAACGAAGCCGAAACTCGTGATGTTGGCGTCAGAGCTTATTTCAAGCGATCCGTTCGCAACCTGGCCTTTGAGTCTATCAATCTGCTTCGCGTCGTACACAATCTACAGGCTTATCTGCTGCTCTTCGTTCATTTCAATGCCATCTCCTTTTTCACCTACTTAAGCTTTTGCTTCTTCTGTCTGCTTTTTAACTTCTACTTCCCCGATACGGTTTTCTTTCACGATTGCCTCCCATTTCAGCTTTGGTAATTATTTAACATACTATAAATCTTATAGAGAATTTTCGGTGATGTCCAATTCTTCCAATAATTTGAGTGTTTCTATCGGTTTGACTATTTTGAGGTTATTGCGTTTAACGTTAAGCGATACCAAATTGGTAAGCTTACCAACATTGTCTATATTTTATAACGCATTAAAACTGATATCCAGCTTTTATAAAGAAGTGAGTACGTCAAGCTCAGTTAAATCATTCAAAAGGTTGTTGGATAAATCTAGAGATGTGAGAAGCTTAGCAGGTGCTAATCCTTTCGTGCTTTTAATATTACAGTTATTGATTACCAAATGTCTCAAGTTCTTTGGAACTCTTTCCAAATTCAGGTTCTATGACCCACTTACAACTAAAGATTATAAATCTAGTTCGTCAGAAAACTCTGTGCTCAACAAGGCTGGATCGTTTTGGATAACTAACGATTTATCTTTCATCTAACCTTTATACTTTCTAATCATCAAAGCATCGTGAACGATTTATTAGCTGATCACGGTTTTGTTTGCCATTTTATCAATCATTTCTTGCACTGAGTCTTCTGAACCACTTTTTTCCAAGTAGTTTTAATAGTCAGATTCTTTTGGCGCCTTTTATTGAGATATCATTTCCCAATCAAAAGTGTTTAACTTTTTCACATATTCCAAATCTTAAATCATGTTTTCGTCTATTTGCAGGCTTTTAAGTTATGTAAGTGTTTCTACAGGTTTGACAACAATCAGGTTGTTGCGCCTGAGGTTCAAAGACTTCAGCTTGATGAGAGCGCTTACTTAGTCGATTTAATACAGCTAGTTGAAACTCAAGTCGAGTTCTTCGAGCGCAGTCAACTTATCTAAGTCTTCAAGGTCGGTCAAGCTGTTTTTGCTGAGAGATAAATGCGTCAGAAGCTTGGCGTTCTCAATGCCCTTTGTACTTTGAAGGCCACACTTGTTGATGGTGAGACTTGTCAGCAATTTTGGAGCTCTTTCCAACGAAAGATTCGGGCAGTCCACTATCTTGAGGGAAGTGAGCTTCCAGTGGTCAACGAAGCCGAAACTCGTGATGTTGGCGTCAGAGCTTATTTCAAGCGATCCGTTCGCAACCTGGCCTTTGAGTCTATCAATCTGCTTCGCGTCGTACACAATCTACAGGCTTATCTTCTGCTCTTCGTTCATTTCTGCTTACAATTTCTGTGCGTCTTATTCAGAGCTCTCAACACCAAGATATTTTTGGAAATCGGATAAGTATACGAGTCTTTGGGGTAATATAAAATTCCATTAAAATTTGGGTATTTTAGTTATATGCTATAAATCCTGTATTTTATTTCCCATAATATTTACTTTCGCTAGATTTGGTAATTATGACAACAACTTACAGCTAATCAATTTGTTGTGGGTGAGGTCGATTGATTCCAGTTGCTTCATATTTTCGAGTCCGTCAATGCGGTATAATCCCGAATTAGTTATCGAAAGGTGTTTAATCTTCTTCGGCAGCTCTTTGAAATTAATATTAGGGCAGTGATCCAGACAAAGCGTATCAATATCGAAGCAGTCCACGAATCCAAAATGCGTAATGCCAAGTAAATCTTTTACAATTAATTCGTTACCTTTAATTAGTGGAGCCAGCGTTTTGATCATATTTTCTAAATATTGGCTTCGCTCTTTCTTGACGTTTTCGGTGTTCATGAGTTCGTTTACTTTCTCTTCTGATGTCCCTGGTGTAAGGCACTTTCTGAAGTCCTTTTGTTCCGGTACATATTATTACTGAAGCCACTAAACAATGAAATTAACGTGTTGCACCAGTGGTTCTTGGTTTACAATGTAATTATTCTCACTAATAACAGTTTAAAGTTTTTCAAGTTTCTTAATGTCTACAATTATTACGTTATTAAAGCTGAAATCAAAGTATTCCAACTGTAAATGCGTAACTATTCCGCTAATATCGCTGATAATGTTGTGCTTGACGTCAAAATACTTTAAATCTTTTAAATGGAACAGGTTCTTAATTCCCTATAATTTGCAGTTGTTTATAGTTAAAATTTGAACATGAACGGGCACGTCGTCCAGTTTCTTGAAGTATATGTCCATGATTCGCACGTTTACGAACTATTTAAGTTCTTCATTTAACAAATCGGTTGGATCCTTCACAATGAAGCATTCAGTCATTTTTGGTTAAGGGAGTGGATTAAATGCAAATAAGTATTTATGGTTATAAATGAAATGAGACGTATATATGAACGAATAAAATGAGTAGAAACCTTAAAATATACTTATTATCACTTTTGCTGAAAAATAGATGATATTTTGAGGTATTCTCACCATAAATTAGCACAGGTTGTATAAATCCGGAAAATATCAACTTTTTAATGCTTTAAAACAACCACCACACAATAAAGATAAGATAATTGTAAAAATAACCAAATTTTCAATAATAAGTAAATATCATGTCTTTCACTACTTATGAATCAATCATTAAACATCAAGATTTATTACCCTTTTAGCAAAATAATATTTATTTGGTAACAATATATATGTAACTGTTAGACTTCTAGTGATGATTTAATCCATTGTTTCTATCGTTATTTAAATTATAACCTACAGTTCCTATCTCAGAGTTACGGAGACTTTTAGATGTTTTAGACTAGTTAAGAATGATTGATGGAAAATATTGTGAATACATATTTTTACTCATATTAGATGTCAATCATATCTTTATGTACACACTAGCTATTATAGTCTATTCGCAATAATTATATGATACTATATTAAATTATATTGTGTTTTACATCATGTTATAGTATCATCTTTCATTTGATTATTTAATTTTAACTTTTATTGCAGGAAATTAAGGTGTCCCAAAACGACGGTTTTGCGGTTTTTGATCGACGGTCCCGACGGTTTTTACGACGGCGGTGCATATTTGACCCATGGCGGTTTTTAACCGTTTTTTCGGATTTTTCCTATTTTCGAGCTAAAAAGTGCATCGACCGGGAATTGAACCAGTGACCAAAGGTATATTTACCTTACGTACTACCCTCTAGACTAAAATGTCACTATAGAAATATGATGTTTATCTGAAATAAAATATATTGAAACTCAATAAATTTCTTGCATATTGCCACAAGAGATAAAGACAGGAATAATATGGTCATATTTATCATATATACGATATATACCATTTTTACAAAATTTTTCACTTTCATAAAAAATGAACTATAATCTAAATACAACTTAAATCTACCTATAAACAGTAACATATATCTAGTATATTAGTTTATATTATTTAAATTACTTATGTAATAACAATATAAATGAATATATTTATGAAATAAATGGTTATTTTAATGAAGTAACAATGAATATAATGCTAATTGCTGTTAAATTGAATTATATTCAATAAAATGTAGTATTATTAAGTATTACTATAAAATTAATACAACCGTCGAAAAACCGTATTTTGATTGACTGAGATTGGGAAACCGCGATTTGTTTGTCGCCAAAAACCGGCGTGACGACGGTTTTTAATCAAAATGGGACACCTTACAGGAAATACTGTATTATATTATTTACTATATTTAAATATATTTCCGCTTCACTATAGATGTTAGAATAATCTTCAGTAATTAACGCTATACCTAATATATGTACAACTATTTAAATAAATTTAAAAGAAAATTAAAAGATAAAACGTATATTAGCTATAATAGTTTAATTGCTTAGTTATATTAGAGAAAATCTAAAAAAATAGCTTTGAATAACTTATTGACACTTCAACGTTTTGAATTAACGCAAAAATTATCTCACCACAACATGGCTTCATCTATCTCCTGCTAACTTGGCTGTGTTTATTCACCAATGAAACATGTTTCGAGACAACCTTTCGCCGTCAAATACTCAACGGGGCTTTAATCAACCATTTTGTTATATCTCAATTCAAGAAACTTAAGGTTTCGCAGGGCCCTCAGCCCGTTCGCGTTAACAATCATATTACCGTTGTGAGCATACAAGACCTCCAAGTTTACCGCTCCCTCAGCGAACTTGAGCGTTTTAAGGTCCGAGTTATAGTGCTAAAGCTGTTTTAAGGTTCTTGGTATTTTGCGCGCGTTTGGGCAGGAGTTCATGCACAGGTCCGTTACACCGAGTTCAGCAACAAAATTCAAGGAGCGAACTTACGGGTCTTTGTGAAACTGCTTTTCAGTTGAGCTACGTTAATATTCAAATTAGTATCTTGAATGTAATTCTAGTAGTCGGAATCCGCTGGAACACGCTGCCTGCAGATCCAGTCAGAGTAATTCGGAACTAACCACTCCAAATCAATGATGAAATTGTCATCTAAGTATAGTTGCTTGAACTACTTGGTTTAAAGCAACTAAGATAGCGGCTGAATAGAAATAATCGCATTTTCAGATAAATCCAGATATTAAAGTTATTTTAGATTACTGATTCCAACTACATTTGTTAGCTTTGAACCAGTGATTTACAAGGAAAGCAAATTGACAAGAGCTGAGATGTGAGAAAGAGAACGCAATGGGCTGTTGGTGATTTGAAGCTTCTTCAACTGCGTGAAGTTTTGCAAACCAGATGAATCTGAGATATTGCAGTCTAATAATGATAGATACAGTAAGTTGCTCGGATTCGTTGTAAACTTAACATTCATACATTTGCTCAAAATTATTTCAACAATATATAATTATTCAACAATTTTTAGATCTTATATAGAACTATTATTTTCAATATACAAGCTTAAATAGTACATCTTGTTGACCTACTTAAGATTAATGATTTAATCTATTTTATTATCTTCTTTATTTGTTTCAGAGCACGTGCAATAATTTTTTTCATTTATGATTTGCTTCTATTCCATTAGGTGAAGTGGAGATGTGAACAACTTTATATTTTGGAATTTTATAGAATTTAATGATTAAGATCTATAAAATTATATAAAATTCTTAATTAAGACTAATCTTAATATAAATTCATGTATATACCAGAAGCTTTTCAGTGTAATTTATTCTGAAAAGCGCTCGAATAATTCATTTTTAATTTTGTAGGCTCTATGCTTCTTCTTATTATATTTTTCAAAGATTAGAACAAATTATTAATTTCTGGATTATTGGCACTATGCTCATAGTGCAGTATGAAGGTAAAATAAGTAATTTACTGAAACTTTAAGTGAAATATGTTGTTAAATGAAATATTTTAAGTCCGCATTCTAATAAAATATTTAGCTTGGATTCAATTATGATGAAACAGTGTAGTTATTTATTTTTCTCACCACAGCCTCGCTTCGTCTATTTCCTCTACGTACTTGCGCCGTAGCCATATTATCCGTTTGGTCCGTACTATTGAGTGTTTTTTGAGCTTCTTGTTGATATTTAGCCTTCATTTTGGCAATCATAAGCCGCTGGATAATCTCTGATGAGTTCAGAAGTTCGGCGCTTCTTCGCCTCGAAACTCTTATCTAACTAAATCAATATTATTTATTTTCTACTTAAATCCATTTATTTCTAAAAATATAGTAAATAATGGGATATTATATATTGTTTGAATCCTACAATGTTCAACTAATTTTGTATACTTCCTGTTATGTATTGTTAATAATAGAAAAGTGCAAAGTCGTGTTCTATCAGGTAAAATGATAAATATCATTTATTTCTCTCACCACAGCCTTGCTTCGTCTATTTCCTCTTAACTCGGTTGTTTTTATCCACCAGTTTCACATCTCTCTTTGCAGCACCCTTTCGCCTTCAGATACTCTGCTCCGCTCAAATCCCTTATTTTATTATTCCTCACACACAATACCTTCAATTTATCGAGCCCGCGAATATTCAGCTCAACAATTTAATTAATATTCAAACCATTTTATCAATTCCAACAAGCCTTTCAACTCCCCTAACCGTTTTCACCAAGTAGTAATCCTAAAATTCTCTCACTTTCCAGACACTCTCAGCTCGTCCTCGTTTTAACAGTAACACAATTCTAAGTGATGACTACCAGTTACTAGAAGAAGCCAAGTCCACAGCTCTTTTCCATCAATACAAAAACGACAATACCTAAGCATACTCTACTATAATATTTAACCTCATTTTAGCTCTTAAACCGACGGATAAACATAAGTTTAAATTCCACTTTAACCACAAAAAATGTTTTCAGCCCTGTAAAGAGATTTTGCTGTATCAAGTATGTATCGCATCAAAAACCTCTCAATTTCTATGATATTATATCCATCTGAAATATAGTTTCATGGCAATAAATTGCTCTAAACAAGATTATGTTGTTTTCATCATTAAATATATATATTTTTTAGACCTCTTCACTCGACCGAGACAACGCAATATTCAGCTAAACTTCAATGTATATAACTTAAATAGATCCAACTAACAGGTCTCCCGTAAGCTTCGTGTTGCTGATTGTTAGCGAAAGGAGATTCTTCAATGTGAATACTTCCTTGACAGACTGTATTTGAGTGTTCTTGATCAACTCTAGCTTCTTTAATTATTGGAATTGATGCAAACCTTCTAAATCTGATATGTTGCAGTCGTTCAGCGTTAGATACAAAATTTATGTCGGCGCTTTTCTGAAACTGAAGTTATTACATTTATTAAGGATTAAGCACTAAACTGATATTTTATCCATGAATTTAATGTCTTTAATTCCAGTATCGCTGAAAATCTCTAATTTTTTGTCGCTTATTTGCGGTTAGTACTTGTTTGGCATATCTGTATCATATTTCAATAGAAGTGCAAGTAACTGATCTGAATTTACTTTCTTTTGAGCTATTTGTGCTTTAAAAGCGCCAAGAGTTAATGTAGAATTAGTATCAGTTAAATAAGCTTATAGATTTGTGTCAGTTGGAACTTTTTGTTCACAAACCCAGTCTTAGTTGGCTAAATATTCTATATCCTAAATATAATTATTATCTATAATAACTTGCTTCAAGTTTGTTAGATACTTTAATTATTCAATCAAAATAATCTAATTATCCTTCAAATTTATATATTAGAGTTGTTTCATATTCTCTATACCTACAATATTCGTGAGTCTGCAGTCATTTATTGTTAGTGAAGTTATTTAATTTGGAGTCTTGAGTAATACAACATCTGGATAATTGATTAATGCGCCACTATTATCCGTTTTTAGATATTTCAATGCATTTTAAATCGTAAGCTTCACGTTTAAGCAGTTTTGAATATTCAAAGTGTGAATCTTCATTTCACATGTGAATCCAAAATCTATGAGCGTTTAATCGTTTTAAATTTATAGTGCATTATTCGCCTAAGACTGTGTGTATTTCTAATTCATTCGCAAATTGTACTTTTCATCACAAGGGATAATATTTGAGAGCTCTTTCACCTGATCTTCAGTACTGTTTGGACCAATGAAATTTTAATAATCAACTAACTGCGGTTTATTCTAATTCTTCTATTCTAATTCGTTATCAGTAATCAAGTTGTTATCAATGAGAAGTTTACCTTTCATCTAGTTAAGGGGCTTGCTGAATATTACCTTGTTATTAGTAAGATTAACATTCTTCAATTTTTTGAGATTTCCAAGAGCGTTTATTCTATAAATATCATTGTTCTGAAGGTTAAGCACTTAAAGATTAATTAGGTTCTCTAATTCGTTGATATGACGAATATTGTTAAATCCGAGGTCAAGCTCAACTATTTGCTACATTTCGAATATTCCAGTAACTGATTGCAACTCGCATTTGTTGATCTTCAGCTTTATTGGAATGCGAGGGCAGTTTTCAAAGGATATATTTGGACAGTTGGTAATGGTAAGTTCTTGAGATTTGAGTGCATCTATGAATTTGAACTACTTTAAATCGATATTATCCTAAAATCTGAAATTTGTCCCAATTGGAGACTTCAAGCATTCTTTGACTATCATCCTGGTCTTGTCAGATTCGTGCACGTTTTGTTCAGATGTGTACCAAGCTGCCTTTTAGTTAGGAAGATAATCGAATACACTAAATAATTCAATCATGTTTCCATCCAGACGTAAATCAACTAGTATTGTGAGGTCTTTAATATTGTCTATGCTCTTTATTTGATTATATGAAGCATTGAATTGAACTAATTTTGTCATTCGTTTTACAAAATTGATACTTTTTAAGTTGTTGTAGCTTATGTTAAGCGTTATCAGATTGGTGAGCGACTCTAGTTCTTCTGCAATAGTTATCTTGTTTTTGCTCAAATTAACTGATCTCAGCTACTTCATAGACATTAAAGAACTAATGTTTGAAAGACTGTTCTCGCTCAAGTCTATTTCAATAAGATTCACTTGTTGTTCAATACCACTAATAGATTCCAAGCTGTTCTAAGCCATATCAAGCTTTTGTAATTAATTCATTTTAGAAAGAACTCCTATTTCAGAGATTCTGTTTCCTCGAAGACTCAGCTCAACAATAGACTTCATATTTTCCAGTCCATTTATGTTCTCTATGTAACACATGTTTACCGCCAGTTTTTTGATTTTTAATGGTACTTGTTCGAAGCTCAGGTTGTGGCACTCAAGCACGAATAGAGTTTCAATGTTCATTAAATCTGTAAACTAAATACTACGTAATTCCTGGTCATTGTGGATAACAAGAGTTTTATTAATGACAAGAGGAGCGTACTTTAAAATAATAAGATCATAATATGGACTTTGATCTCTTCTGGAAATCGTTTAGGTCATCAACATAGTTGCTTGTTCTATTGTGGAGCTCGGTCCAAGATAGTCCATGAAGTTTCTAATTTAAGCTACGTTTTGAGGACAAATCCAGTTGATCTTGAAATTTGGGTTCTTAGCGAGCGCATCAAAATCGTGGATCATATTACTTGCTAAAAGTAATTACTACAACATAGGTAATGCAGAAAGTGGCTGCGAAAATATAATTTTGTTGTTGGTCATGTTCAAATACTGCAGATTTTGAAGATACTGCAAGTCGGATATGTTCTTGATGAAGTTATTGCTGATATCCAGGTAACTCAAGTTCTTCATGAATCTCACGCCAGATATTTCTTATAAGCAGCATCCAGACGCAATCAGTTTCGTGATGTGAACCGGAATCTGGCTGATACTTGGGTAGTAGAGCTGGTTTACCTTCAAGTTAGCAATACTGTCTATTTATTTGTCCGCTAGATTTGTATCAGAACGCACGCAGTAAAATTTCTCGTTGTCAACGATTTGCTCCTCCATTATAATTAGGTGAAGTGGAGATGTGAAACTTTAGCCTATATTTTATTGTGTAATGATTATATTTGCATTGATTTGATCATTAGTCATATCTTTAGACATTGACAAATAATAACGTGACTCAACAGCAACAGTAAACAACAATAAATGTTCCAATTATTTTACTATAATCAAGTTCAGGTTATAATATTTCATTCCAATCTAAGGGATTTTGTTTCCTCATTTATGCAACAATACGTTCAAATACATAAATATAAATATATAAGCCTGACAACGCAAAATACTTGCAACTCAATTCAGACCTGACATCTCCAGATTAGTTGACAAAATAGCAATTATTAACATTCAAAAAGCATCTCAATTCAGCTTGAACTTTACACAGATTATTCTTTATTAATCACAAGTAGAAATATGGATGCACAAGAACCTAGTTTACCTTATCATTTTTGAAAATTTACATATAAGAGGGAAAACTTTTTATTTAGATTATTGCATAATGATAATTTTAACATCGATTTGCATTAGACCTTGATAAAGTTACTGTTAAATAGTATATCATAAACTTAAACGCTGATTTAATGAAATGCACTATGAAGTTGAATTGACATTTTGCACAGTTCATTCGTTATTAATCACTTGAACAGTTTTCCGATGATTCGTTCTGGGATTTAAACTACATTTTGGTTTAATTCACGATTCAGTTCAGATGAATTAAAACTTACTAATACCACGATCTGGTTAACACCGTTCTGTGAATGAATATACCGGAAAAACTGGTTACAAGTCGACTTCGAACTGGAATTTGACCAATTATTAATTATTAATTATTACTTTTGTATTGAAATTGATTCTCACATATATCGAATATATTAGCTATGAACGAGAAATTCTTAATGTCGAGAAACCGAAAATATTATTTCACTATTTTATTCTGCTTTGAAACTTGAGCTTTATGGATGGCGTACTTTTGAAAACTAACTGCTTTACAGTCAGTAACAGGAATATACTATGATAAATGAATATATAAGTGCTCACTCGTCTGCTGGAAGTCTTAGAAACGGAACTCACTTGTCTTTTCGCTGGACTTTATCTTCAAGACTCTTCTGGGTCTCATTTGTTTCCACGTACACGCACTCACGTCCACTAGTTTGATTCACTTAACTTTATTTTATTCTGCTTGCACTTCGTGTAAGTAACTTGATCTTCGAGTCTCATTACGGTGACGGCTGAAACTAACACGTCTACAGCTCTCGTCTGCCCGAAGCACGTCGTACTTTCCCTTTCCGTTCTCACTAGCATAAGCGGTGCAGCAGGCTCTTTCTGCTGGCGTCGGTCGTCTTCATTTGTAAGAAGTGGTATGAGAGAAACGCTTGTAATATGTAATAAATACACATTTATATTATTGTCATAAAATGAAACTCGAACAACTTTACTCAAAGAGCGGCTCAGAGCGATTCGCTTTCGGGATGGGTAGCTCTGGCTGTGGCATACAGGACCCGCGAGTATCGGAGAAACTGGTTCCAAGTCGACTTCGAGAAACTGGAAATAGATTTCACTATTTTCGTCTGCTTCGACCGCTGTATTTCTGGAAAGAAGGTTAAACTTCTCGAAGACATTGGGAACGAGCTGGCTAACGTGAATCAACTCTGATAAATGAATGAATAAGTACTAGATGGCTTTACAGAACTCTTAGAAACGGAACTCACTTGTCTTTTCGCTGGACTTTATCTTCAAGACTCTTCTGGGTCTCACTCGTTTCCACGCACACGCATTCACGTCCACTAGTTTGATTCACTTAACTTTATTTTATTCTGCTTGCACTTCGTGTAAGTAACTTGATCTTCGAGTCTCATTACGGTGACGGCTGAAACTAACACGTCTACAGCTCTCGTCTGCCCGAAGCACGCCGTACTTTCCCTTTCCGTTCTCACTAGCATAAGCGGTGCAGCAGTCTCTTTCTGCTGGCGTCGGTCATCTTCATTTGTAAGAAGTGGTATGAGAGAAACGCTTTAAATATATAACAAATACATTATAGTAATCATCAAAAAATGAAGCCAAATAACTTTACTCAGAAAGCAGCTCAGAGCGACTCGCTTTCGGGATGGGTAGCTCTGGCTGTTGCATACAGGACCCGCGAGTATCGGAGAAACTGGTTCCAAATCGACTTCGAGAAACTGGAAAAATATTTCACTATTTTCGTCTGCTTCGACTGTTGTATTTCTGGAAAGAAAGCTAAACTTCTCAAGACACCGGGAACGAGCTTGCTAACACGAATCAACTCTGATAAATGAATGAATAAGTACTAGATAGCTTTACAGAACTCTTAGAAACGGAACTCACTGTCTTTTCACTGGACTTAATCTTCAAGACTCTTCTGGGTCTCACTCGATTCCACGCACACGCACTCACGTCCACTAGCCAGATTCACATAACTTTACTTTATTCTGCTTGAACTTCTGTAAGTAACTTGATCTTCGAGTCTCATTACGCGACGGCTGAAACAACACGTCTACAGCTCTCGTCTGCCCGAAGCACGCCGTACTTTCCCTTTCCGTTCTCACTAGAATAAGCTTGCAGCAGGCTCTTTCTGCTGGCGTCGGTCATCTTCATTTGTAAGAAGTGGTATGAGAGAAACGCTTTCAATATATAACAAATACATTATAGTAATTGTCAAAAAATGAAGCCAAATAACTTTACTCAGAAAGCAGCTCAGAGCGATTCGCTTTCGGGATGGATGGCTCTGGCTGTGGCATACAGGACCCGCGAGTATCGGAGAAACTGGTTCCAAGTCGACTTCGAGAAACTGGAATAGTATTTCACTGTTTTCGTCTGCTTCGACCGCTGTATTTCTGGAAAGAAAGCTAAACTCCTCGAAGTCAATAGGAGCGAGCTGGCTAACAGGAATCAACTATGATAAATGAATATATAAGTACTCGATGGCTCTACGGAAGTCTTAGAAACGGAACTCACTTGTCTTTTCGCTGGACTTTATCTTCAAGACTCTTCTGGGTCTCATTTGTTTCCACGTACACGCACTCACGTCCACTAGTTTGATTCACTTAACTTTATTTTATTCTGCTTGCACTTCGTGTAAGTAACTTGATCTTCGAGTCTCATTACGGTGACGGCTGAAACTAACACGTCTACAGCTCTCGTCTGCCCGAAGCACGTCGTACTTTCCCTTTCCGTTCTCACTAGCATAAGCGGTGCAGCAGGCTCTTTCTGCTGGCGTCGGTCGTCTTCATTTGTAAGAAGTGGTATGAGAGAAACGCTTGTAATATGCAATAAATACACATTTATATTATTGTCAGAAAATGAAGCTCGAATAACTTTACTCAGAAAGCAGCTCAGAGCGATTCGCTTTCGGGATGGGTAGCTCTGGCTGTGGCATACAGGACCCGCGAGTATCGGAGAAACTGGTTCCAAGTCGACTTCGAGAAACTGGAAATAGATTTCACTATTTTCGTCTGCTTCGACCGCTGTATTTCTGGAAAGAAGGTTAAACTTCTCGAAGACATTGGGAACGAGCTGGCTAACGTGAATCAACTCTGATAAATGAATGAATAAGTACTAGATGGCTTTACAGAACTCTTAGAAACGGAACTCACTTGTCTTTTCGCTGGACTTTATCTTCAAGACTCTTCTGGGTCTCATTTGTTTCCACGTGTACGCATTCACGTCCACTAGCTAGATTCGCATAACTTTATTTTATTCTGCTCGAACTTCGTGTAAACATCTTGATCTTCGAGTCACATTACCGCGATGGCTGAAACTAGCGCGCCTACAGCACTTGTCTGCCCGAAGCACGGCGTACTTTCCCTTTCCATTCTCACTTGCATAAGCGGTGCAGCAGGCTCTTTCTGCTGGCGTCGGTCGTCTTCATTTGTGAGAAGTGGTATGAGAGAAACGCTTGCAATATATGATTAATACATATTTATATTATTGTCACAAAATGAAGCTCGAACAACTTTACTCAGAAAGCAGTTCAGAGCGGCTCGCTTTCGGGATGGGTAGCTCTGGCTGTGGTAAGTAGAAGCCGCGAGTATTGGAGAAATCGGTTCCAAGCCGACTTCGAGAAACTGAAAATATATTTCACTATTTTGGTCTGCTTCGGATGCTGGATTTCTGGAAAGAAAGCTAAACTTCTC
>CAXDID010000650.1:0-45746 GCA_963988835.1 Hexamita inflata | reverse complement strand
GTATACACGGGAAGCCGGGGTATGATCTGCTTGCTCGTGCTGTTCGGCGTGATTTTAGATTTAGGAGCGCTAAACAGCGGGTGTCTAAGCGCCTACTGAAGTGTGTACCTCTAGACCATGTTCTACCTTGTTAGCCCGGAAATGAGATCCGCCACCACGATTCCGTAGATCGAAACACAGCTGCTGAACTGCTCTGTGTAGGACTCCATGGGAAACTGCAGGAACTCGTTCATGAGCACGTAGTAGATAACACACCCTACGCTGTACGTGTCGAATTTGTCGCAC
Source organism: Hexamita inflata (assembly GCA_963988835.1). Classification (NCBI taxonomy): domain Eukaryota; phylum Fornicata; order Diplomonadida; family Hexamitidae; genus Hexamita; species Hexamita inflata. Next base: position 45,461 of record CAXDID010000650.1, on the reverse strand, counting down.
AGAACAACTCCGTGCTGGCTGTCAAAACGAGAAGACGAAAACAGCTCTGTGACTTGGATTGGCCAAGCGGTATACGCTTTTTCAATTAGTAAGGAAGCGTTACTATCGATTTAGTCTACTATTTGAGCGGATCCGAAATCGATCAGCTTGAAGTCCAGCGTCTGTTCCGATATGAGAATGTTTTCTGGCTTGATGTCGAAGTGGTAAATATTTTGGTCGTGAAGCTGCTTGATCGAGCTTATAAGTTGTTTGATGAAGTTGATGGCAGCCTACAAGCCAGCCCCACTCAAATTAACGCTGTTAAATTGCTGGTTGCTTAGAAATGGTTTGATCGACAACTGTTGGTAGTCATAATACTCACACACCGATACCAATCTGTTGGCGTCAAGCTTTTAAATCAGCTTTAGGTTCGTTTTGCTGAGGTCGTACTTGAAAACGGTGTCGATTTTCTTCGAGCCTAGCTTTGTTTAGGATGATCTATGAACTAATGATCATTCACGTGGAATCACGTGGACTTACTATTCCTGTACAGAAGACTGAACTAGTATAAACGAAAGTTAAGTGAGTGGGATATATAATTATAATATGCGAAATCACAAAGTTTAATTGAACAACGGTTTATGTAAATTTGTGGTCAGTGAGAATTTACTTTGAGAGGTTTATTTTATGTTATTAATTTTGTTGAAACGAAATAATGTTATGCTGTTGACGATTTCCACTCCACAATTAATGAAAGAAATATAATTATTTACATTGATTTAACATTCATTTACGACTAAAGATTCAGAAAATGTATTTACGATATAATCTGTTATATTTAATACTTAATCTAGCATATTTGAACAATATAATGGTGATTATGTTCAAATATTTGTGTTTAAATGGAGATACTAGTAATTTAATAAAATGTGGTGGAGTGGCTCGGCAGTGACATTACATTATATTGATTTTAATACATAAATGTACATTTTAAGACCTTGAACTCGCAAATTTTTTGACCATGATTATAAATAAACCGTTGTTCAATTAATTGAACAACGGTTTATTTATATTTAGCATAATTTTGCTTTAAATTATATTTGCAGAGTTTATTAAAATTAATATAATTATAATTTGAAGATAATATTGGATGATAAAATCTAATATGAATATATACAAAAAGAATGATTCAGTTAATAATCATATAAATGAATTATAATTAAAATAACTAATTGCTAATATGAAATCCCACACTTAACTTTCGTTTATACTATTTCGGTCTTCAGTACAGAAATAATCGCTGATGATTATTATTAACTAGACTAAAACCTATTAGTGGGGTTTACAGTTATAATATATGAATATATATAGTAGATACCAAAGAATAGATACATCGAGCCTAATCGTTCATTTTTCTTCGTTTATGGTAAAATGAAATATATAAACAAACGCTCACTAAAACTAGCTTTCATCTGAAACTAATAAGTTAAATAAACGGCTAGTTTAAACCATAAACGCGTTGAGCTGCTGTTCAAGAGTTTTATCCAAACAAGTTCTATTTTATTAAAATTAATTTCTTTTAGTTTAAAACTGCCTTTGTTTTTGTTTGAAAAACTGGTTTTTCTCTCTAATTTTGAATATTTATTCAAGCTTAATGGATAAACGGATTTGTCCAGAGCCTGGCTAGTATTAATTGTAACTGAAAATAAATTCACGATTTATGTGAGAAATTGGAGATAAGTCTAGTATATAATTATAGGTCACATTGATTTCTACATTACTCCACGATTTAAGAGCAGAAATATGAACTACCCTACTTTTACTTATGTCTAATTTTCTTAAAGTTAATTATCGAAGTGCTGATATATCAATCACTTAAGTACAACATAAATTTAGAAAATCTAATTTGTGCAAATAACTTATAGGATAAATATCGCTTACCTTCGTTTCACACATAGATAAAATACCTAAATTTGTCAAATGACTCAGCACAGAAATATCAGAAACTAAATTTCTACTAAAAGTAAGCTTCGAAAGATTTGTTAATTACTTTAGTGGACTTATATCAACAATTAAATTTTCATTTAATACTAACTCTGTTAAATTAAATAAAGAGCCGAGAGCTGAAATATCTTGAAGTTTGTTGCTTTTTAATCTTAATGATTAAAGTTTCCCAAGATTTTTGAGAGCTGAAATGTCTGTAATTTGGTTATCACACAGATACAGTAAAGTCAGGTTTTACATACTTTCTAATACTTATATATCTTCAATTTCATCAGAATTTAATTTTAATGCAATAAGTTGTTTCATCTACTACAAACCTTATAAATTATGAAGTTTACAGTTGGTTATTTCTAGTATTTATATATTTAAAGGTACTTAATCGAATTATATAGAACATCTATTAATTTTAATATTAATGCAACATAATTACTCGACAAACTTAATATTCTTTAGCTCATAATTATTTTCTAAACATAAAATTTAAAATTTAACTTTATGTTGATATAGTTTAGTCATTTCAATATCATATTGACTTTTACTCATGTTATAATTTTGTGGATTGACTTATTTAATTTTATTATGTTAATTAATTAAAAATGAATATAGTATTATATTTTTAAAATTTAAAATGATGAACAAAAGACTAAAATAATCGGATTATCACTCTTCAAGAACTAAAAATCGATCGCCTTCTTCAGAACATAATATGCCTTCGAATGTATCAACATATTTCAAAAGCGGTTGTTATTATCCTTATTAATCAATAGACTTACTATGAGTGAAAGAGCCGCTAATATTTAGATCTTTTACTTTAACCTCTTTACTTTAAACTAAAAACTATAATTCTGGTTCGGAATCAGGTCTAAATGTTACATACTTTTATTTAACACAGCATTTAAACATTTTTAAAATGAAGCGAGGTTGATTGATAAATTGTTTTAATATAATTATAATATGTGAAATCATAACGTTTAATCAAGTTTAACTTAATTATGAAACGATTAATTGCACGAACATTCTTGTCAAGACATTCGTTGTATTCCGTCAGCTCTATTTTATTTAAATTTCCTTCTCACTTAACTATCATACTTGGTTGGTATCTATATTTCAGTTCACTCGAATTTCTGAGATACATTTTCGCTGATACTGAGGCAGTCGAAGCTCGTGTAGTACGAATCTGGTCGGAAGCTTTGCATCAAGTCATCGTCCGTCTCCAAAAATGAAATTGACATTAGTTGCGACACTTTGGCTGTGATGTTCTTTGAGTTATTTTTGGGCTCTTTTTTGTTCTCTTCAATTAAGTTTTAAAATGAGACAACTTTTTAAAGAATTGACTCCGTTTCGTCCGTTTTGAGTTTTCTGGGTTAGAAAAACGGGTCTTTCAAATATTTTTGGTAGTCGAATAGTTTTTTAAAGTTCACAAAAATAAATATTGGCGTTTGAACGAGGAGGTTCGTTAATTAAAAGGGCGTTTTAGGAAACAACTGGAAATTATTTATTTAGCGCTGAGCGAAGGAGTAACAAATGATATATCTACTTAGAACAATTGTGTCGTGCCTGATCGCGTTCTAATAACACATGTTGTGCTGGTCATCGCATAATTAGTGCTTTCGTGAAATGAAATGAATTTGGTTGAAGCTCAGTGACTTTTTAATGCGCAGCTTACTCATTTATTTGCCCTTAAAAGACGCATTGCCGTCCAAAATGTACTCAAAAAGGGCATTAACTTAAGTAGATGGATTTTCTTTGCATTCAATTGCCCCAACGCTAAATTAGCAACCGCGTAATTATTGACTCTACCCACTTGTATACACGGGAAGCCGGGGTATGATCTGCTTGCTCGTGCTGTTGGGCGTGATTTTAGATTTAGGAGCGCTAAACAGCGGGTGGTTAAGCGCCTACTGAAGTGTGTACCTCTAGACCATGTTCTACCTTGTTAGCCCGGAAATGAGATCCGCCACCACGATTCCGTAGATCGAAACACAGCTGCTGAACTGCTCTGTGTAGGACTCCATGGGAAACTGCAGGAACTCGTTCATGAGCACGTAGTAGATAACACACCCTACGCTGTACGTGTCGAATTTGTCGCACAGAACAACTCCGTGCTGGCTGTCAAAACGAGAAGACGAAAACAGCTCTGTGACTTGGATTGGCCAAGCGGTATACGCTTTTTCAATTAGTAAGGAAGCGTTACTATCGATTTAGTCTACTATTTGAGCGGATCCGAAATCGATCAGCTTGAAGTCCAGCGTCTGTTCCGATATGAGAATGTTTTCTGGCTTGATGTCGAAGTGGTAAATATTTTGGTCGTGAAGCTGCTTGATCGAGCTTATAAGTTGTTTGATGAAGTTGATGGCAGCCTACAAGCCAGCCCCACTCAAATTAACGCTGTTAAATTGCTGGTTGCTTAGAAATGGTTTGATCGACAACTGTTGGTAGTCATAATACTCACACACCGATACCAATCTGTTGGCGTCAAGCTTTTAAATCAGCTTTAGGTTCGTTTTGCTGAGGTCGTACTTGAAAACGGTGTCGATTTTCTTCGAGCCCAGTTGTTTAACCACATTGGGCATATTTTAAATCATCTCTAGAATATGAATCCGCTATTTGGACAAAACGTCGTTTTTCATGAAAGCGAGAACCAGTTTGGTCCCCCTCACGTCCACCAAAATCGTCACCGCCTACTAACCAGCGTCAAAGACTTAAATAAACGTAGAATCGTTAAAGTGCAACGTGTCTCCTGTTTACCGAATCGTGAGCACTTTCAAACTGTTAATGAATTACTGCATTGTGGAGTGAATATACCAGTTGTTTAACCACATTGGGCATATTTTAAATCATCTCTAGAATATGAATCCGCTATTTGGACAAAACGTCGTTTTTCATGAAAGCGAGAACCAGTTTGGTCCCCCTCACGTCCACCAAAATCGTCACCGCCTACTAACCAGCGTCAAAGACTTAAATAAACGTAGAATCGTTAAAGTGCAACGTGTCTCCTGTTTACCGAATCGTGAGCACTTTCAAACTGTTAATGAATTACTGCATTGTGGAGTGAATATATACTATTTAAAATATTCATAATTCTATATATGTTAAATATATGTCAAGTGTTTGAATGAAAAACATATATAGCGTATATAGTTTGTATAAATTAAACATATTTATAAAAACAAAGTTTGAATACTTTTATGTGAAATTTTCGTTCTCATTATGTTTAATACCACTTTCTAAAGTTGTTTTTGTATTTTTATAATCTATAAATAATTAATTCTACACATAATGCGACGGAATGATAAAAATTATTGAATATTTAAATCATAATTGCCTATTATTTAGTTATTTATTATCAAAATATCCAACTCACTCATTTTTCTGGCTTCCATTTTCACTTATACTCAAGAAATCGAAGCTCGCACAGTGCGAGTCTGTTTACAAGCTTTACAATAGGTCATCATCCGTTTCAAGATATGATACTTGTCCGAGCAGCGACATTTTTGAGCACGAAGTGTTTTATGACGTTTTTCGTGATTACTTTTTAGTTTCCTCCCAAATATTTTAGAATGAAACCACTTTTTATAAAATTGATTCTGTTTCCTCGGTTTTCAGATTTCTAGGCTGGAAAAACGGGTCTTTAAGGTATTTTTGGTAGTCAAGGAGTTTTTTATAATTAACAAATATAAAAAATGGTGCCTAAATTAATAAATTCTCTTGTTTGTGAGTGGCTGATGGAAACAGCTAAAAATTATTGATTTAACGCTAAGCGAAGGAGTAGCAGATCACATTTCGGTTAAAGTGAGTATTATATCTGATCGCATTCTGATAATTCAAATTATGCTAATCGTCAGAAAGCGATTGCTTCTTGGTTGTGAAATGAAGATCGCTAAAGCTTAGAGATTTTTTGATTCCAAGTTTACGAACAACTTTATGTTTGAAATCAGCATTGTTCTGTAAAATAAAAGAAAATAAGGAGTTAACAGATTATTAAGTGGTCTCTGTTTTGCATTCAATTATCTCCGCACTATATTGACGGCCACGCAGCTGCGGATTCTGCCCGCTAGTATACACGGGAAGCCGGGGTATGATCTGCTTGCTCGTGCTGTTGGGCGTGATTTTAGATTTAGGAGCGCTAAACAGCGGGTGGTTAAGCGCCTACTGAAGTGTGTACCTCTAGACCATGTTCTACCTTGTTAGCCCGGAAATGAGATCCGCCACCACGATTCCGTAGATCGAAACACAGCTGCTGAACTGCTCTGTGTAGGACTCCATGGGAAACTGCAGGAACTCGTTCATGAGCACGTAGTAGATAACGCACCCTACGCTGTACGTGTCGAATTTGTCGCACAGAACAACTCCGTGCTGGCTGTCAAAACGAGAAGACGAAAACAGCTCTGTGACTTGGATTGGCCAAGCGGTATACGCTTTTTCAATTAGTAAGGAAGCGTTACTATCGATTTAGTCTACTATTTGAGCGGATCCGAAATCGATCAGCTTGAAGTCCAGCGTCTGTTCCGATATGAGAATGTTTTCTGGCTTGATGTCGAAGTGGTAAATATTTTGGTCGTGAAGCTGCTTGATCGAGCTTATAAGTTGTTTGATGAAGTTGATGGCAGCCTACAAGCCAGCCCCACTCAAATTAACGCTGTTAAATTGCTGGTTGCTTAGAAATGGTTTGATCGACAACTGTTGGTAGTCATAATACTCACACACCGATACCAATCTGTTGGCGTCAAGCTTTTAAATCAGCTTTAGGTTCGTTTTGCTGAGGTCGTACTTGAAAACGGTGTCGATTTTCTTCGAGCCCAGTTGTTTAACCACATTGGGCATATTTTAAATCATCTCTAGAATATGAATCCGCTATTTGGACAAAACGTCGTTTTTCATGAAAGCGAGAACCAGTTTGGTCCCCCTCACGTCCACCAAAATCGTCACCGCCTACTAACCAGCGTCAAAGACTTAAATAAACGTAGAATCGTTAAAGTGCAACGTGTCTCCTGTTTACCGAATCGTGAGCACTTTCAAACTGTTAATGAATTACTGCATTGTGGAGTGAATATATACTATTTAAAATATTCATAATTCTATATATGTTAAATATATGTCAAGTGTTTGAATGAAAAACATATATAGCGTATATAGTTTGTATAAATTAAACATATTTATAAAAACAAAGTTTGAATACTTTTATGTGAAATTTTCGTTCTCATTATGTTTAATACCACTTTCTAAAGTTGTTTTTGTATTTTTATAATCTATAAATAATTAATTCTACACATAATGCGACGGAATGATAAAAATTATTGAATATTTAAATCATAATTGCCTATTATTTAGTTATTTATTATCAAAATATCCAACTCACTCATTTTTCTGGCTTCCATTTTCACTTATACTCAAGAAATCGAAGCTCGCACAGTGCGAGTCTGTTTACAAGCTTTACAATAGGTCATCATCCGTTTCAAGATATGATACTTGTCCGAGCAGCGACATTTTTGAGCACGAAGTGTTTTATGACGTTTTTCGTGATTACTTTTTAGTTTCCTCCCAAATATTTTAGAATGAAACCACTTTTTATAAAATTGATTCTGTTTCCTCGGTTTTCAGATTTCTAGGCTGGAAAAACGGGTCTTTAAGGTATTTTTGGTAGTCAAGGAGTTTTTTATAATTAACAAATATAAAAAATGGTGCCTAAATTAATAAATTCTCTTGTTTGTGAGTGGCTGATGGAAACAGCTAAAAATTATTGATTTAACGCTAAGCGAAGGAGTAGCAGATCACATTTCGGTTAAAGTGAGTATTATATCTGATCGCATTCTGATAATTCAAATTATGCTAATCGTCAGAAAGCGATTGCTTCTTGGTTGTGAAATGAAGATCGCTAAAGCTTAGAGATTTTTTGATTCCAAGTTTACGAACAACTTTATGTTTGAAATCAGCATTGTTCTGTAAAATAAAAGAAAATAAGGAGTTAACAGATTATTAAGTGGTCTCTGTTTTGCATTCAATTATCTCCGCACTATATTGACGGCCACGCAGCTGCGGATTCTGCCCGCTAGTATACACGGGAAGCCGGGGTATGATCTGCTTGCTCGTGCTGTTGGGCGTGATTTTAGATTTAGGAGCGCTAAACAGCGGGTGGTTAAGCGCCTACTGAAGTGTGTACCTCTAGACCATGTTCTACCTTGTTAGCCCGGAAATGAGATCCGCCACCACGATTCCGTAGATCGAAACACAGCTGCTGAACTGCTCTGTGTAGGACTCCATGGGAAACTGCAGGAACTCGTTCATGAGCACGTAGTAGATAACGCACCCTACGCTGTACGTGTCGAATTTGTCGCACAGAACAACTCCGTGCTGGCTGTCAAAACGAGAAGACGAAAACAGCTCTGTGACTTGGATTGGCCAGGCAGTGTGAGCTTTTTCGATGAGCAAGGAAGCCTTTGCATCAACCTATTCTACAACCTGAGCGGACCCGAAATCGATCAGCTTGAAGTCCAGCGTCTGTTCCGATATAAGAATGTTTTCTGGCTTGATGTCGAAATGGTAAATATTTTGGTCGTGAAGCTGTTTGATCGAGCTTATAAATTGTTTGACGAAGTTAACAGCAGCCTGCAAGCCAGCTCCACTCAAATTAACGCTGTTAAATTGCTGGTTGCTTAGAAACGGTTTGATCGACAACTGCTGGTAGTCGTAATACTCGCACACCGATACCAATCGATTGGCGTCAAGCTTTTAAATCAGCTTGAGGTTCGTTTTGCTGAGATCGTATTTGAAAACGGTATCGATTTTCTTCGAGCCGAGTTATTTTACAACATTTGGCATATTTTAAATCATTTCTAGAATCTAAATCCGCTATTTGGACAAAACGTCGTTTTTCATGAAAGCGAGAACCAGTTTGGTCCCCCTCACGTCCACCAAAATCGTCACCGCCTACTAACCAGCGTCAAAGACTTAAATAAACGTAGAATCGTTAAAGTGCAACGTGTCTCCTGTTTACCGAATCGTGAGCACTTTCAAACTGTTAATGAATTACTGCATTGTGGAGTGAATATACATTAGACAAATTTACAGCACCATATATGCTATATGACATTGTTTAAAATGATATTTACAAATAATATCAAATAATATGTAATATATTTAAACATACTAAACAAACACACTTATGAATACTTTTAATTTTATAACTATAAAGACTTGTAATCAGATGTAAAATTAATTGCTATTATTCTAACAGTGTTTTGAACGTGTGTTTTGATATGTTTTGATCTTTGAATATAGTAATATTATTATATTACTAATCCAAATCAAACAATACATGTATTTACTACTTTGAATTATATGAATACTATAGTATAGACTTAATTTACTGTCTTCTTATTAATACTATATACATTATAGTAATACTATATAAGCTCTTACCCCTTTGGTTTGAGTTATATTTTAGCATATATAAATAATAATACGAATAATATTTTAATCCACTCCCACTGCGCAAATATGAATCGCACAACTTAATAATTAACATAAGAAGTAACTAAATTTTACTTGGAGTAAAATACAACAATTGATCCATTTTTAGCAGAATTAGTAGTTAAATTTGCTATTATATCATGCTATCAAGATATTTCAAGAAATGTGCAAATTTCAGAAAACGATTATAAAAAATTAAGAGAACTCGCGATATCTATTCTTCACGTCGATTAACCACAAAATTGCATTACTGCACTAACTCTCAGATTACTTGGTGCTTCTATCGCAGAATATGTTAACTATTTTGACTTGAAAAATTCATTAGAAAGTAGACCAAGAGAACTTGCTGCACAATGCTATTAACAAGTTTAACCATTACACAACCCAGATACAGTTTATGCTCATCTTGAGTAACTTTTAACAGATTCTTGTCGTCCATTTGCATTAGAGTAAAATAATACGCAATTGGCTTATGGATTGAAGATTTCTCTAAACTCCATTCTTCCTAGATCGGATGTTATTGTGTTCAGAGACATGCTTGTGAAAGAATCATAACAAGACAAGCCGGGTTAAGTGAGTTCTGGCGAGAAACAGCTAATTGAGCTTGCTGAAGTCACTGCTGGTGTGAGTTTGGTTGGCGATCCTCCAATTCAGGCTTTATAGGCTCTGGAGCAGTAAATAGTGATTCTGCTCAAGTAAATTGAGATTCAGATGAATTAGCAGCTTGGTTTGTACACTTCAACCTTGCTTCCGATGACCTTATTTTAGTTGGATTGCAATGCGTAGACCAAGTAGCAATAGTAAGCTGCTCGTTAGCTGTTATTGTACTAGATTAACCGTTCGTCTGTTATTTAGTGCTTCACAACGTTGTTTAAGCAGATCCAGGCGCTTTCCCGCGATTTCGAGACCGTTAACAAGAACTTCAAGGACAACATTTCTTAATTGTAGGTGTTGCTCAAATCGCAGGAGTCAATTCCGAAAGCTACCATTTACCCAAAATTCGCCGCCATCGCCCGTTTATATCAAACTTTATAATCCATTTCAGAGTAATTAGTATAATTAAAGACCTGGCATTCCAGGGTGTCCCCGCACCTCGAGGACCGCGATTTCACCCCATTACCCGATGCGAATGCGAAAAATCCCCTCTACGACTCGTCCGAGGTCGTTAAAGCCCGTGAGTGGTTCATTAAGGTCCATTCTGGTTAAATTCAGGGCCAAAAACAAGATAAGGAGTCCATTATGCGCTCCCGTTTCACCCGTTTAGCGTTAGTTCTTCAAACGCAAAATGCTCAGGCCTCAACTTTTTTGAAGGATTTGTCCCAGTTCACAGCACTCGATTCGGATTAAATATTCGACTGCGACTGTTTGTTCAACGGAATCGACCCGGTTTTAGCTTTTACACCAACAAATTCTTCACTGGGGGTTATAAGCTTTGCGAATGCTCCACATACGGTGTACTAGTTATCCAATCTGAGCCAGAAAATAACAGTTAACAACCCAGCACTGGAGTTAATTGACAATAGAGCAGCCAGGGAGCGCGCACAAGCATCACTAGTTACTCAGCACATGACCACGTTCCCCAGCCCACGCGGGTACGAACTGGTGTCGTTTAGCACTGTATAATCAAAGGCAGTGTTCGAGCAGAACCCAGCACTGTTTTTGTCATACCCGCTAGCACTGTCACTGAGCTCAATTGACTACCTACCACTTATCATGCTCATGGACCTGCCAAAACTCGCTAGAATTCTTAATTCAGTGCAACTGAAACCACTACGCCAGCACTTACTGAACACCTCACCAACCCTGTTCTTCGAGTTCTCGCCACTGCAAAAACAAGCACCAACAACCGACGAACCCCCAGTGCAAAACTTACATGCACTCCTCTACAAGAACATAGGCGCGAAAAAGATACTCGCAGATAGCATCGGATACATCCAGAAACCAAAATGCGTTGAACTCTTCGAACGCTTTTTATTAGGCAGATTATCAGAAGCCGAACAGCAAAACTCAATATTCAGCTCCCAATTCTCAGTTGAAACGATCCTGAGCTCAGAAGTACTCTCGTTCTACGGAGACTTTTACGGACACGCGGTTCTCTAAAAATATGTTGAATACAAAAAGAACAACTACGAAGTTAACTCTGAAACGCTAATTGGACAGGAGAGCGTTGTTCAAAAATAACTTATGAGGGGAGTGGGCGTAGACCAAAACGTGAACACGGTCGAAGAAGAAATTCAAACACCACTGCATTTTTACGAATCGCACCTCGTTGAGGGGTACACCAGCTCAGAATGGGAACTCAGAGCCAGAGCGCTCAGACTGCACCAAATCCAATAAAAATCAACAAAAATCATGAACACGGACACTACCGGAAGCAAATCAAACGGATGCACACAAACAGTCGAAAAGAAAGACGCAGAAGTTCAAAACAAAGTTGATGGAGGAAACCACGCCGTTCAACACTACAGCTATCAACGAAAAGTATACCCTGAAGAAATGTACGAAAGCCAAGCCAAAATCGTCAGAGAAAGATGCCAAATCAACATGAAAATAGACCTAGACCAAATCAAGAAAGACGCAGACAAATTCAGACAACTCAGAACAGGTGGAAAGTGAAACACAGTTATATCTTTTATAAGGGTAAGAAGCTACAATTATTAACGTATTACAAATAATACAAATAATAGATATTATTAGATTTGCATTAATTAGTGGCTACATTAGTTATTGTAACCATAAATGAAATAATACTCATATAATAAATTTGAATGAAATTATACGTAATTTTATGCAATATATTAACACACCCCATATATGAAAAGTAAAATTGTATTGTTAGGTGATACAGGTGTTGGAAAAACGACCCTTATTTAACAATTTACTACTCATGAATACAATCCTATGATCACATCTTCACTATCCGCTGCTTGTGTATAAATGTAGTTTATGGATAAAAAATTAGAAATATGGGATACTGCTGGATAAGAAAAATATAACTCAATAACACCAATTTACTACCGAAAAGCCTCATGTGTGCTTTTGGTCTTCGATTTATCTCATTCGTTTACTTTCGAAAGAGTAAAGTGGTGGTTTGAAGAAGTAAGACGAACAACTAAAACTAATATGATAGTTGTTGGAAATAAATCAGATTTAAAAAGAAAAGTTAGTCCAATTGATGTTAAATTCTTTGTCGAATCAAACAAATTAACATATTTTGAAACTTCTTCGAAAACTGGTGATGGTGTTAAAGAGGTTCTTAAAGCTGCTGCAGAATATGATTTTATTTAAGATGATATGTTAGATTTGAAAACTAACAAAAAGGGTTGTTGCTGAGTGAATTTTTAATTTTATATTTAAGATGTTAATTTAAGAAGACAGTTAAACAGTATATCAATCTAATTTCATTCGCATGTTTGCATCCTTTTTCTACAAACATCCATCTGAGTTTCAATACCCCTTACGATACAATCGTATTCGAGTATTTTTCTGAGCATTATGACTAATTATAATAACTCGTCATCTTATTAACCCATATATCTTCGTACAGGTATACAATTTTGTACATTTAGTATGCACGAGCTGAAATTGTCATCTAGTAAAACAACATTTTTCAAATCTCTGCCTAAACGATTGAGATCCTTTATATAATGGCCATTTACATATTTACAGTGGTTTCTACTTAACACATAGTCTACATAGTCGGCCAGATTACAATAGTTCATTCTGGTTTGAACATAATCATACTCACCAGCAGACCACACCACAACTTCAAAATTATCTCGGCAAAATTATAAAAATGGATATAACTGAGCTCTAAATGATGTTGTAAGCCCATCATTAAAGCGAGCTGTTTCGGGCGCATTTGGCATTTTAACATCTGATGTTTATTGTGTTGAGAAAAGAATAGTAGAGTCAAGGTCGAGTACTAGAGTTGGTTTGAATTTATCTTACTTTGGCAGATAGTTTTCATTTATTGGCTTTGTGTTTATTGCAACTGTTTTAACTGTAATTTTTCTTTTGAAGTTCTTTCGAATCTCTCTTATTTGTTCTCTACGATTCGGAGGTTATAGTGCAAACATATCTTTAAACATATTACTGTTTTTAAAAGGTTCATCTATTTGCATAAATTCGCTGAATCGTTCGTGTAATCTTAATTGCGGCATTTCAATTGGAGTATTGTTAGCAGTCGGAGACTTTATTGGTGATGAGTCATATCGTGTATGGTCTATCAAGAACTTATTAATAGAAATCGTTTTCATTGTGCGCTGAGATGGAGTGGAATTTGTAGAGAAAAGTCTATGATGAATGGATACAACGTAATATAACATTTCAAAGGCGGTTTACAATAAAATTGCCACTTTATTTTATCACGATGTTGGCAATAATTGTATTTATGAAAATATTTACTTATTGAGGTAATTAGTACATTAAATAGCATTAATATGCATTTGTAAATTTTTGTTTGATTGACACGAACACACTACTTCAACCTACCTAATTTAATGAAGAAAACAGCATTATATTTTAATTTCACTTCAAACATGAACATATTAACTCTGCCCTTTGCCCCTAACACTACACGGTTAGCCCAAATTAAAATAGATGGATCTGGTTCAACTGAATAAATATCTTAATAATAATGTAAAATAGATGTAAAACAATCTAAATTACCACAATTTAATTTTTAGGCACTCAAAAATCATTCTACAAATTTACCAGCAGCTTCGTTTATGACCTCAGAAATATTTTAAACAGAGCGACGATTATAAAAATGCATGTATGGATAAGCGTGTAAACTCGGTCCCAGATGTCCTTTCAAACATGACGAATGATGCTATTTCATTTCTATTTATTTCATACACCAAAATAATCCTGTTAACTAATAACCTTGAAACCAATATGAGATGCGCTTTATGTAATGATATAGAAAGCATTTTTAAAGATCAGGATAAGGTTGGTGACATTTGTGAAAGATATTTTATAATTGAAGAAAAAACGTGATACGGTTGTAACTAGATAAAAATATAAATAAAACTATTATTTTAATTAGTTGAACGGCCGTTTGTAAATACGCGATCCTCTTATTTGTTTCTTGGTTACTAACCTGCTGAGAGAGCATGGACTATTGGATAATGTACTGCGGAGAGAAAAACTAGAAGAGCGTGACATTTGGAGCGGGAAATTGAAATAATAATATTTATATAAATGGATATTTGTAATATTATCATCCAAAATATGACAAAAACTATTATTTGTTATAATACATCAAGACTACTACCATTTGAGTGAATTTGCACTAATAAATAATATATCATAGAAACTATATAATAATATCATAGAATTTTGTTTTTTCATTCATTCAGCCCTGCTAGCTCGATACGTGAGATTTTAGACTAGTTGATTTCACCGGCTTCAACGTTATCCTTGTTCTTCTATAATCTTTTTCTCTGCACGAAGCATAACAGCATAATAGTAAGACTGAACAGAATCCAAAGTGCCACGACTATACCCGCGATGGCTCCACCTGTAATGCCGGACTTGCAAATTGGTTTCTCGCCTGAAATATCAGCTTTGCACTTCAATAAATCACAGGAGGATTCGCATGGAACAGAACATGTGGCCTGTTTGGAGCTAGAAAGTATGCACTGATTTGCGCATGAATCAGTTGAGCAATTCGTTTGTCCGTTGATGGAGAGGCACTGGGCAGCATTTTACGTTACAACACATTTTTTGGTCGAGTCGCATTACGAACAGGTTGATATCGAGTTCTTGGGGATGCACTGAATAGTAAACGGGTCGTTTTTCACTTACGCGCATATTCCGCTCACACAGTTTAAATTAGTTCCTTCGGCTGCACACAAATGCCCAACATCTTAGGTACAAATTGGATTGAGTTACAAGTCCAAAGCAGGAATGGTTCAGGGTTATGCGCAGTTAATTATCTGCGCTGCGCACTTATAATCGGTGGAATAAATAACCGGATAACACACGTTCGAAGCACACTGTGAGTCGTTTTCACATTTAGTATCATTATTCAATAAACATACAATGCTGCTATTTTGTATGAAAGGACTTTTTGGTGTTTCACAGACAGGTATAGATGCGCTGCAAGTCATTTAATCACTTCCAATAACATTTAAACACGAATATTAACATACTTCCGGTGATTAAGCCGTGCATTGTTGGCCTGGGTTGAGATAACAATGCATTTTATAATCGGCGCTTTTGATTATTCCTACGTGAGAACTATCACAAAAAGGATCATAAGATTCTGCGCATTTCGATGAGTTATCAGGAACATACTAATAACAACCAAATGCACACGATGTATCATTTGCATTTATATTGCAGTTCTATCCTCCTTTTTTATAACATTAACTGCTTGACTCATCAACATACACTGAAATTTAAGTATTATCACATAATAAATATACTGCACATAATCTGTTTCCAGTTTTTGTTAAACTGCAAGCGTTGGTGAAGCACTCGGAGTCATTATTGCATTCTTATCCTGTTTCCTTTACACAAATCGGTTCAAATTTTAAATTCAATGCTGGAATTTGGTTGCTTAGAGATCCACATTCAATTTACGATTTTGAACATCGGCTAATAACAGATTGAACAACAGGATAACAATAACTAGATTTACATTCTGAATTTTTTGCACACATTTCTCCGTCATTTGGTTTACACTCCACCGTTCCACTTAGATTTATAACCGCAATTTAGACATTGTCACAATTCGGATCTGAGGCGCTGCATTAGTATTTTGAAGAACTCAAGTTTAAAATACATTGATATTTACATATATTATTTTCTTATACGCATTCAGATCCAGCCTCGGCATTGCACGTAGGACGTTATCCAGTGATATCAGCTCTGCACTTTGTTTGATCACACTAGTTATCACATTTAATTGAACATGTGGGGACATTTAATTAAGACGAAATACAAATATTAGCGCAAGAATCTGATGTACATCCTGTTTAACCATTAAGTTACAAACAGATTCCATCATTATTTTAATCAGCTACACATTTCTTGGAGTTTTAATCACAATCACACGTAGAACCAACTGAAATGCACAATAAAACGCTTTGATTTCCTTAAATTTGAGCGCAATAACCACTAAAACAACTGGAATTTTAACCTTCAACTGCACAAGTTTGTCCAGCCATCTTTTTGCACACAGGTGTTGTTCCATCCAAACAAGCGCTACCGATTTACGAATCGCAGTTAATTGAAGTTTCAGAACACTTTTTGACCTTAGTTTATACTACGGAAAGACATATTCCAGAATGGCAATCCTAGTCAAGATTACAAAGCTCTCCATTATTTGGCACACAGCTTCCCAGCCCATTTTCATCAACCTTTGCTAATTACTTAGAGCTACATACCACTGTTTAAGAGCTGCAACGATATGAATTAGAAAGAAGTAGCTTTAAACACTAAAACTCACATGTACTATTTAATGGCGAACAAATATCTCCTGGAAGACTGTTGCACGTGGGAATATTTCCTGTCAAGTCCGCTCTACATTTGGTTTAGTCGCAAGAGATATCACATTTTATTGAACATGTGGGAATGTTTATTTTTGAAGAAATACACAAATTCGCGCAAGAATTTGTTGTACACCCAGTTTAGCCGTTAATTAACAAGCAAACTCCAACGCCATTCGAATTAACAACACATTTCGATTTAGAAGTATCACACGCTTTACAAATTGCAATTGATTCTGTTGGAACACATTACATAGTCGATGGATCGTCTTTTATCTGCGTGCAAATTCCACTTAAGCAGTCATCAACATTTGATCCTTCGATTTAGCAAGATTTATCTGGTTTTTCAATACATATCTTTAAGTTAGATTGATCAAGTGCTTTTATTTTACCAATTTCTGCTGAACAGTCAATATCAGCGGCGGAACATCTTTTTATGTTCGTTTAAACAACAGGGAAACAGAATCCGGAGTGGCATTTACTATCATCTTCACAAACAACTCCGTCGTTCGGTTAGCAACTGATTTAACCGCCAGTTAACACTTCGACTTAGTTTTGTGGACATGAACTTACACCTGAGCTACAAACATAAGAACTGGATTCAGTTTGTAAAATGCACGAAAACTCACATTCTCCAGATTAATCTGGGTCGCATGAATCACCAGCCGTTTTCCCGCATATAGGACTAATTCCGGTTCGTTCTGAATAACAAGTACTAGAACAAGAAGCGCATTAAACGGAACAAATTTAGGTGTTATCTCTTGAGGCTAAACAATAATTCGCACATGAGTTCTGAGTACAACCACTTTATCCGTTAATTGATAGACATATACCGGCATTGTTAGAATCCGCCACGCATTTCTACGTTGAATCACACGAGCTACAAGTTGGAACAGATTCCATAGAAATGCACTTGAGAGAGTTCGAATCAAATTGAATTTGAAGACAAACTCCACTGAAGCATTATTCATCAGCAGGCTCAGTTGAACATTCAGAACCAGCGTTCAGAGCACAAAAAGGTTGAGTTTGGGAATTCAGCGCCTAACTCGCTCCAGCTGTACATGTAATCACAGAAGGTGAGCACAAAAGTGTTGATGATTTGACAACAGGATAACACGCATTTGAAGCACAGTCAGAATTTAAAACACAAACTCTTCCAGTTTCCAATTTGCATACCAGAGAATAACTCTAAAGATATGGCTTCAAAGGAGATACACATGCTGAAAATTAATTAGAACATAGAAAATAATGAGATATGAGTTATTCGATGCATTCGTATATACATTGATTGCTTTATGTGCATTTCATATTTTCTCTTAAAAGACATTAGGGAACTAACGCCGCTGATTTATATTTACGAGCTTATCCCATTGGACATTATAAAACAATTGCAGTAGAACATCTAAATTTATTCATTAATACATCTTAATAACATCCATATGCACATGTTGTAGAATCTGATTCTGATTTACAAGTTTTACCACTTATATCTTTACATGTATAACCTGATACGCTGACAAACACTTAAATATTTGTATTTGAACATTAAACATTTGCACCTATTCTAGCACATTTCTTAATTGAAGGATCTTAATCAGTAATATAACATGCTTTTGAATCGCAGTTACTATTTTATGTACATATAGTTCCTTCAGTCATTGAAGTGTAAATATATTTAATTATAATATATAAAATATATACTAAATCATCATTTTGATATTTTGTATAAATATGCAACAATAATAATATGCAATAATATTCATAAATATAAAGCATTAACATTTCTATGTTAATATGTAATTAATTTGTACAATTTCGTTTAGTGTTATAAGTGTCATCACAAAATTGTCATAGAATTTTATTCTAACGCTTTTTAAATTGCTTATAATTATCGAATATTTAAAATATATTCAAAATTGTGACGAAAATTGTGACCGAGAAATAAATATGAACTGATTTGAAATATTATATAAAATTGAAAATAAAATGTTATTAAAATGCTTTAATAATAATATTTTTAACTTTTAATAATAAATAGCTCTTCATGCATTAACCTAGATTTCAAAGGATAATAACCAAAAATAACTCTGAAAACGATATATAACGAAGTAAAATAACAATATTTGCTGTTTAACAATAGAATGCTGGTAGCACACCTTTTGTGGAAAACTTTGCTCCATTATAACAAGTGAGGAGTGGTGTTCCAACTTAAGTTTAGCAAAAAGTTGGAAATGTCAATTTATGGGCTGATTTAACAATAGTCGACTACTAGTATAGTCGACGAAGCGATTTTTCGGGAGAAATTTTTGTTTCAGAATAACTTTATATTACACTATTATACAGGGCTGGTTCATAGTATGAACAGTTAAATGAAATAATTTTGTGATCAATTTTCTCTGTCTTATTCTTAAATAATATCAACGAATCAAAAAGTATGCTACTCCATTCAATATTTTCTAACATATAACATATTATTTAAAAATAACAATAAATTATAGGTTTCACTCCAGTATCGCGGATGAGTAGAAATACATCAATGTTATAAAAAGAATTTGTTTCAAAATCTCCATCTATAGATGAGGATAGAGACGTGCATTTAGTGTTTAATCCGATTGGAGCAACTGAAATTTCGTTAAATCCATAATTGGATCCAGTGCAAATGCGCATGCTTCCAGTTGAGCAGCGTAGAATATTAAATGAGCAATACAGGTGCAAGCGCGCTCAGGAGGAACAAATAAACGCGATTTTGAGAGCTAAAATGATCTATGAGGCGACTGTTGAATCCACAACAGCATTAATCGAGCGCTAAAAGCTCCGTTCTGAGGTATTAATCAATTAGTAGTCTAGAAACGACTCGTAACTATCAGCTAAGGCAACTGAGCTCGAAATTCAGCGTGCAGAGAAGATTCAGCAAATGCAACTAGCTCAGGCCAAAGCTGAATAAGCCCACATTTAATAACTAGTAGCTCAAAAGCAGCGCTCAGTGGTTCCTCAATCCAGTAAGAACCACCCTCCAGTATCCCGTTTAGTGAAGCAAGCAACGGCCCTCGTGAACAACAAGTAAAAACGCGCTCACAAAATTGAGCAGCGTGAAAATGCGCTCAAAAATTAACAAATTGAGTACCTTTTGAAACTAAAAACGCAAGAAGCGAATTAAAAGAAGCAAAGTGAGGAACTAATTCAACAGTAAAAATAACAAAACGCAACTAAAACGAGGAGAACCGTTTTATTCGGAGAGAAAATGGACGAGCTCCACTTCAAAACGGAGGAAAAGAGGGAAAAACAACTAAAAACGGAATCAATAAAATTAAAAGAAAAATACGAAAAGGAAAAAGAAATCGGATTCGACTCAAAACAAGCGCAAAAGGATAGAATAAGATAAATCACAGAACTCAAATCGCAAATGAGAAAAGAAAATAACGCAAAATACCAAGAACAACTCAAAAACGACTTCGAAGTGGAAACCAAAAGACAATAACAACAAGAAGCCCGAAAAATAATCGAAACACAAAGAATCATCCAAAGACTCAAAAGCGAGTGAAAAAACCCGGTATTATTTCATTTTTTGAGCGTATATAATCTGGCAGAAGAGTATGTTTTTGCTTTGAGGCACTTGACGTTAATTAAAAAGTAATTAAACGATATTAAATGTCAATGATATTTAATGTAAAAGTAACTATGCATCATGAATACTCTGATAAAATATTGTAGTATGAATATTATAGTTGTTTCATGAATATGTTTTAAATGGCAGTTATTAAATTTCTATTGTTAGCTGTATCTTTTAGGATACACCTTTTCTAATATTTCATTGACAAATTACATAATTTAATTATTTCAACATTTTAACAATTGGTGAGTATATACATATAGAAACATTAAATTTCTTATTTGTTATTATATTAATTAGCTTAATTATTCTATAGCTATTTTAAGTGTTAAAAATATATTTCTCACACCTCCTATCCTATGATATATTTTCTTCATGTGCAATAAATGTTAACGTTCGAATTCAGCTATAAACGTATAATAACATAATTATATGTATAATCTCATCTCAATCAATAGTTATGCAACAATAAAATTAGTATTAACAATGTCAAAGTAGTATATTGCCAAAAAACAGCTTTTCTTTCAAATAATTTAGTATCTAGGTAATATATTTCTTAATAATATCTAAACTATTTTAGTTTGTATACTGATAAAATATAAGATGTGATTGTAAATTTTTAGGTACTACCCTTAAATCTACTTTCTTTTTATCTGTTTGGTGCAACTGAGAAAGTCTAAATATAAAGCTCAAAATTAAATGTCAAAATCTCAATGATACTTACTTAAAGTGCACTTATTTGTTTCAAATGCGATATACATGCAGTTTCATCAGATTTAATCTATGTGGGAATTGGTACTAATATTTCTGGTTTAGTTTATATCAGTAAAAATTTCATAGTTTTGGAAAATTGTTCAGTTCAGTCTAGATTATCTGGAAAAATGATTGGTGGTTTGGTGATGTAAACAAATCAATTAAATATCGTATTTTAAGATACAAACATCACCAATTATTTAAATGGAAATGAAATCATTGGAGCGCTTATTTCCTTTGCAACTAATAATATTTAAATATCGTCTTCTAATCTATAAATTTGTTCTAACGCAGTGTAGAATGTAGGTTTTGGAGAAAGCTATGTTGTTATTTCAGGTATTTTAATATAAAACTGTCTAATATGTCGAAATATTAAATATTCATATGGTATATGTTAAAGTTCCCTCGAATTTAGCGAATAAATAAATTATAAGCTTGTATGTAAATAGCAATTCTATTTTGATGGAGAAAAGTGTTCGTGTATATTTGGAAAAGTTATAAACAGTTCTTGTATTAATATTCTAGCAGAGACTGACCACCTGCTTTCTTAATTTGAAGTTTTTGCTAAAAATTTAAGACAATAAGAACTTTTACTACTCGATAACATTTCAGTATTCAAACAAAATGCTATTATTTAAATTTAATAAGTTAATATATCAAATCCTAGTATAAATGAAAATTTTAACATTTAGCAAGGAATTAGTACTGATATTTACCTAAAATATTTAACTTTGTATGATGCAATTTAATTAGTAATACTGAAGTTCAAATGCGGCAGATAATATGGTCACGCTTTTGTAAATAACTAGTGTCAAAATATTATTTGTACGATTTCAGGATAATACGCCATAAACGGAGTTTGTCAATGTCCAAGTTTAAATATGATCATTAATGGAGATACTTGTGTTTGTCCAGAAAATTCTTAGTTAATAAATAATGCATGTACCTGTACGATATCTGGACAAGTAGTACAATCTGGTATATGTTAGTGTAAATAATTAGATGCATTTGTTTCAGGGAATGCTTGTGTTTGCCCAATAAATTCTAGTATTATTGGAAACAAGTGTATTTGTAGCGTGATCGGTTAAATAATTATAAATGGGGTTTGTTTGTGTTCAACAACTGGCGCGTTTATTTTAAATGGAGCGTGTAGTTGTGGAACAGATAGTTTAAATATATCTAATATATGTAGTTGTCCGACTTATTCATAATTAAATGGAAATGCTTGTATCTGTAGTGGAATTATCGGAATATCCATGATAAATGGTTCATGTATCTGTCATTTAGGTTATACTATTGTTAATGGTATATGTTAATACACAATAGATACCGGTGATACGGAAATAATTTGTTCGCAGTTTACTTATATTACTTCATTCGAAATTTTAACTACTACACATTAAGTTATTAGCAACGCAAATTACAGTAGCGGATATGTTTTCAAAACTACAACGATTATTTAGAATGCATTTATAGATATTTCAAACAATGTTTACACTTCAACTATTTAACCATTGTTTTAAAGTTAAGCTTCTTTCACGAATATTAAAGTGTAAATAGGCTTTTAAACAGTCAATACTGGATCTATAATCACATCGGCCACAACAATTACAATAACTTAAACCAATATTGTCTCGAAAATAAACACTTAAATTACTGTAAACACTTTATAATAACTTCAAATAATATAAAATTATACTACAACTGCATAAATAACAAATCTGCTCGTAAATTTAAGTTTTACACATTCTTCAGGAAACATAACATTGATTAATATCTCAAGCGGGGTTATGAATATTACAGGTTATCAATTACTTGGTGTATATTAAAGTACTCAATATATTGCCATGATAGCGTTTACTATTATTTCATAATCAACATTAAAAATATATAACTTGACCTTTTAACCGAGTATTTATTGTATTGGAAACTTATCTTCTTATTATTTTATTAATGTAGACACTAGTAGTGTTATATTTAATAATATTTCAGTAATATTGGGAACTATGTCATAGTTTTAGACTCTTACTTCAATTTCATCAACTGATTCTAATAAGTACTAATTTGGCGGTCTTATTGCAATCATAGGTGTTAATAGTAATATAATAGTAATAAATTTACTATTTGATTGCTATTAAATAATTAATACTAATTATACTATAAATTCAGGGTTTATTTTCAGTTCTATATAATCAAATTAAATAAGTAAATTTTAAAATTTGTGTATTTTGTAGTATTTTAAGAGCAGTTCTCTTATATTTAAAGAAACAAGTTTAATGGGAAGTTTTAAAGGAGCACTTTCAATAAATTAATGTAGTATAATGTTTACGACTTAATGTAATTCTGATGATGTGGGTGCAGCATTTGGATCTTTTGGTGTTATTGCATCGCAATCTGGATAATCAGAAGTAACCAATTTATTAGTTACTATGAATCTTTTAGTAAATACTGTTAAATTCGGACGTATTGGTTTCTTTGGGTCTGGTTCTGGAGGTCCCTCTGTAATTTAACACTCCATATTTAAAAATTTTAACATGACTTTATCTTTTGTTGGGATTTTGTGTGGGTTTTAGCGTTTGGAGGTTAGTTCAATAATAAATACAACTGTTAAATCATGTAATATTAGTGCCACAAATGCAATGAGTGGGTTTTTTGCGGACGCTTGGAATAACAACATATATGTTTTAAATTCTTCTGTAAAAAACATGAATATGACTGCTTTGGAGTCATAATACTCTGAATAAAATTATGTTGGCGCTATGTTTGGTTGTATTATGTCAGACAACAAGTAAAACTTGTGTATAACTAATTCTAGTGTTGTTAATAATAATATGTTTGGAAAAA
The DNA here is from genome assembly GCA_963988835.1 of Hexamita inflata. Classification (NCBI taxonomy): domain Eukaryota; phylum Fornicata; order Diplomonadida; family Hexamitidae; genus Hexamita; species Hexamita inflata. Next base: position 21,302 of record CAXDID010000650.1, on the reverse strand, counting down.
ACACTACTGGTGGAGTTGTGGGCTAATTACTATATTTTGGTATGATGGATAATTAGCCGTTTAATGTAACTATTGTTGATTTAATCCTTACAAATAATAATATTTCTGGGAAAGTATTTACCTCTGGGGTAATTGCTGACTATTCTAAAGGTTATAAATCACAAGTTTTATTTTTGTAGAACTTAACGTTGTTAGAATGTAACATTACATGTACAACTGGAAGCTGCGGCGGACTAGTAGGTACTTTTGGTGAAACAAATACATAAAGTGCTTCACTAATTATTAAAAACACAACTTTGCAAAATATCAAAATAACTGGTCCATCCTTCGTAGCAGGAATTGCAGGTGTTTTATAAAAGTGTCTCTCATTTACTTCATTACAAATTTATAATTCTATGGTGTCATCAGTAGTTTTGACTGGATAAAGTTGTGGGATGATAGTAGGATTCAGCAACGGGACAAGTACTTTTGACATATAAACCTCCAAAACAACAGGAAACAATTTTGTGAATTCAACACTAATTTAAAACTGTGTAAGCATAACTAATGGAATTTCACAATCTGGGTGTTGATTGAAAGATATATTGATTTATTACAATTATATAAATTAGTGTTTTGTATTAGATTATTATGATTATACATTCGTTTGTACCGTCTGGTACCATACCTACGATAATAAAATATACTGTTAGTAAGAGCGTGAATTTTTATGTTATAATGGTCTGCCTCAGGTCATCAAGATCCTTGATTGCAGCACTTTAAACTGAGGAGTTATATCTATCCACAATCGATGTATCATGGCCAGGAACAGGACACAAAATTGATGCGAGAGTAAGTTTCATAAATAATATTAATTGGATCTATATTATAAAACACACTGATTATCCAGTGGTGTGAACAACTTGAGTTTTTTGAAGTTGTGAGGTGAAATAATTAAGGTACACGAGTGAAGTTAGTATAGTATACTCAGGTTATCATAATATAATAATTTTAAAATTTTCACATCATATCCATTCCGCATCCAGAAAATTATATTTTTGTATTTTTTAAGAAGATTTTGTACTAATATCATATGCAAAAAATTTTAATAAAAATTTTTAATACAATATTGTTATTAGGTTTGGTGTTAATTTTATTGGTATTACTTTTAACAGTTAAATCGTTCAATCTTTATGATTTAGCTACATGTATATTTTGTAAATTTCATAAAATTAATAAACACTTTCATTCAAGGCGGAAGCTCGATAGAGTAGCCAGTCACAGATGACTACCAAATAATATATCAACTTTTGGATAGCTTTCAAAAAATATTTAAATTTTAACTTTACATTTTTGTAATTTAATATTTTAAAAGTAAACTGAAGCTAAAGTACTAATGAATACAATATTATATTTTTCATACTACTAGTACCTGATTTATTAACTAATACAAGTTTATACAAAATTAGAATACTTTCAAAATTGCTTATAATTTTTGGCTGCAATAATAGATATGTACAAGTTATAACTGTTAATTAGAATTACATCTTCTATTAAACACTTTTAAATAAATAAAATTTTTAATATATTTGAAATGGATTAATAAGAAGATTGACCAAGTTTATCTTTATATCATACATCTCTAAACAAAACATATTTCATAGTTGAAAATATTAGTTTCACTTCATTTAATTCTATTTAAAGCTAACTTGAGATAAAATAAGACTTATTTGGAAGAAGATAAATCGGGTTGATCATAATACGTAACACTGCGTTTTCGCTGATATTGAATATATTATTGAAATGATGGTATTAATTATATATTCGTTATTTTAAATGTTCATAGTAGGTGTTTTTTTGGAATGAGCTGGAGTTAGTTATATTTTTGCAATAGATACTATATAATAAGAAGAATGTTGGTAAAATATTATATGGTAATTTTTTCACTCCATAGGTTTTATGGAGTCTCCTTCAGTTTTAAAGTCTTAAATAGTACATGTTTCGATTTTCTTTCTAATATTATTTACAACTATGTTGATTTATAACAGAATATTTAATTATATTTATCAATAAAAATATATTATTCTTCTGACGTTAAATTTTGTAAATATAAACTTTGGAGTGGAATATTTAAGTTTTTCACAGTTAAAATTATCAACCGATACTGTTTTTTACAAATAAATGAAATTGTAATACGCATAACTCACATGGAATACATACTGTGATGAAACACAGCAGCTGCTGGTAGACACGTCGTGGAAGTGGGATTACCCTTTGAGAGGTTTATTTTATGTTATTAATTTTGTTGAGACAATGTTATGCTGACTAAAGATTCAGGAAATGTATTTACGATATAATCTGTTTTATTAAAAACCTAATCTAGCATATTTAAACAATATAGTGATGATTATGTCAAAATATTTGTGTTTAAATTGACAAAAATTTAAATGGACATATTTTAATAAATAGTGGTGGAGTGGCTCGGTAGTGACATTAAATTATATTGATTTTAATACATAAATGTACATTTTAAGACCTTGAACTCGCAAATTTTTAGACCATGATTATCAATAAACAGTTGTTCAATTAAATAGGTAATACTACTTATCTTCAGACTACTTATCTTCAGGTATGTATATAAGATAAATATTGGTTTAACCGTTAACCTATTTCATCGTTAAATATCCAGAGATTTTTTAACTTTTCGTTATATTTTCATCCCCAAAATCAAGTTGAAGAAATATTATATAATCCAATCACTATTCTGGCTGAATGAACCTGAAATCGGTGTGTGAACCCAAATATTTGTATTCCCAGTGTAATGGGTCTGGGTCAATGGTTCCTGCTGTTTCGTTGAGAACGCTTGCGAACATTTGTCCTTGGTTTGTTGGGCTGGAGAATACTTCTACCATGCTCAGTTTGGCTCTGGCCAGATTTGGTCTTTCCATGAAGAATTCTTGTACTTTTTGGAATGTGTCTTCCCCTCTGGTTACTGATTGAATTGCGTACGGTTCGGCACCTCCTTCTAGTGGGAGCAGTGTGGTAATGAAGTGGTACGGGGTCGCTGTGTGGCTGCATATGATTGATTTTATGCCGTTGTGCGCCATGAACTCTCCTGCGTACGGCTACCTGTCGTACGACCACAAAAACGAGTGCCACAGCTGATTCTTCGTCTTCGGTGTGTCCTCGAGGAGTGGTGTTTGGAATCTGCTCGGGTACAGGTTATCAAGTGTTTTAAGTGAATATGGCTGAGCTTTAGATGTGAATTGAATCTGTCCATTGAGTGGATTAATCGTTTGAACTTCGCTTGACATTGGAACTCCTCCGTGAACAACGAGAACTTGTTAATCAATGGTGTGACAAATGGGAAGGGAGCAGAAGAGCTCTGAAACGGAGGTGCGGATTTATGAGAGGTCAACGCCCGGGAACTTCTCCTTTATCTCGAACATGTACTTGTGTCCCATCCCGGGGGCGAGGGAGGCACCGAACATATCACTCTCGTGGTTGCCCCTGTTGATCTTCGTGTACTCGGGCGAGGTTAAACAGAGCAGGCAGAGCATGAACACGATTTGGTAGCCAGAGCCGCCACGGTCGACCAAGTCCCCGTTGAAAATGTAAATGTTGCGCCTGCCATCTACAATATCTCCCGGGAAACCAAGAGGCTCGATCTAGGTGGCCTAGTCGCCCACAAACAACCGGATCACAGTCTCAAAACAACCATGCATATCACCCACCATTATGAAACGGTCGTTGCGCTTGGTCTACAATTAAACATGATTCGGCAACGTCTTGAAATACTACGCAGCTTGCGTGATGACCCACTAAAAGTCCTCCAGAGACGGAATTTAGTCGTTCAAAAGTTGATCAAACACCTCGCGCACACTCTGCTTCGATATCTTCCTGTCAAATTACATTATGGATTTTGGCCTCTTGTCCCACTCAGTTGTGTATGAATACTAAGATCCCATATTTTGTGAAGTGAAACAAGAATTTATGACATTTTGAAGATTATATGATGAATAAAGTGATAATTGACGGAGATGGCTTAAATACTACTTTTTAGTTTGTTTATTTATATTTGAACAGTTAACCCAAAACTGAACTTTAAATATATTATCAATATAATATTTATATACAATTCTCTATTAGATTTCCATTTCAAAAGTTATATTATAAAAGTTGACCGCAATCTTAAAATGCTATAGCCCTCATTATACAATGTATATAGACATTATGCTATATAAAATGTATATACAGCAATAATAAGTTGAGCAGCATTATAATAATTGAGATAATTATGTAATTGTAAACTATGTTATTGTGATGTGAACTAATATAATATAATGTACTATACGGTAGCTAAACAATTATAATGTTGATTAGCATGTTGTTATATAAATGTTTAAAGTTAACCTTTTTTGTAAAAGTTGATCAAAATTTAAAAATAGAATTAATTAAGATATTAAGATATTATGCTAAATATATGATAGAAGAATGATTATAGTGTTAACGTAGTAAAAAACCAACTAGATATCAAGTTATCTCATTTCATGTCTAATTTACTTTTAATAACAATATTTGACCAATAATTAAATAATAAATACAAAGTTAAATGAAGGTCCACTTCACCACTGAAAATGGGTTTGAACTAATCATTCATAACAGAATGGGACAAGATGCCAAAAACAATAATGGAGTTTGATCGTAATATAACAAAGGAATCTGTAATGCAAACAATCCAACAAATGCGCAATCACCAAATTCCATCAATAGATGATTTTTGTTGGGCGTGCAGAGAGGCTACAAAATTTTTCAGAGCCCTTCCAAATCACGTCGATGTAACTGTTTAACCAAACGACCGTATGATTTTAGTAGGTGATATGCATGGTTGCTTTGAGACGTTAATCCGTTTGTTTATCGGTGAGCCAAAGACTCAAATTGCTCCACTAGGCTTTCCAGGTGACATCGTAGATGATTTCCGTAACGTATATCTCTTCAACGGAGACCTCGTCGATCGTGGTGGTTCTGGCTACCAAATCGTCTTCACCATCTGCTTGTTGACCATCACATGCCAAGAATGCATTTACGTTAACCGTGGTAACCACGAGTCTGAGATGTTTGGTATGTCCACTCAACCAGGTCTCGGCCACAAGTTCATGTTCGAAGTTCAAGAAAAGTTCCCACAAGTTGACTTCCTCAAGTACAAGCAAGCTGTTTCTGAGCTTTTCTGCTCGTTCCCAATTTGCCACACCTTAGACAAGAATATTTTCGTTGTCCACGGTGGTGTCCCAATGGCCAACGATCTGAGCTCAATGCCAGCTCCATCCCCATCTCCATTCGCCCAAAAGGTCCAATAACCAATTTCCTACAATCAAATGGTTACTCCATACCCAATAAGCCAGCTCCAAAATCTCAACCCACCAAGATTCCAAACACTCGACTTTGAAGATTCTCCAAGAACCAAAAACCTCGTCTGGCACGGATTCCTCTGGTCATATGACCGTCTTCCTTATGCCGCTGCTTTCCTGGACTACAACGGTTACAAGACCATGGTTTGCAGCCATACCGCCACACCATACCACTTTGTCACGACTTTCTTACCAGTTGAAAATCAACCAGAAGGATTTGGCATCCAATCTGTTGCTAACTCCCAAGATAAGTTCGATGCTGTTTACCAATTCTTTGAACAACATCCAAATCTTTAAAAGATAAAGCTGAGTATTGTTGAAGTATTTTCAAGCCCAACCAATTAAGGCTAACTATACGCATGCGTAATAAAAGGCAAAAATGCTGCTGTAGGATAAAGACTCGACTATGATCCACTTCACTGGGAATATAAGATGCTTGGTAGCCACACCGAATTTAATTTTGTTTAGGCACAACCAGGTCCAAACGGAATGTGAGGCTAAATGAGGTTTCTTAATTTGTTATAATTTATCATAATAAGTATAATAATAAATAAGTAAATGATTATGAATATTCATTTTGTGAAATTTCTTGTTCTAATTAAGAACTTTTAAATTAGTAGAGATTTAATTCATGATAATATAATAATAAATGATCTTATAAAGACTCATACTGCACAGTGAACTACATTTAATGTGGTTTTATCAAGAAAATCGGGTAGAGCGCTTTAGTATCCTTTTTCTTTAATAATTTGTACTATATGAATAGTATCAACTTCATTGAATCCTTTTTCAGCTAATTCTTCGGCTATTAGCTGCACTTCAAATCCTTTAAGTAATTAATCACAAATCCACTGTCTCCATTGATTTGGTATAATTTATTTCATAAAGCAATATAACTCTTTAATCCCAATCAACTTATATTAAGAATTAAAGCAAAGTGCTGTCATATTTTTTGTTACCATGTCAATTAAATGTTCATTATTTTCTCGTCCAAGGGCAGTTTCAATAGCATCTTCAGTTACAAATCCACGATGTATATATGCGCAGTTATATTTGGTATATTCTGCAAAAACGTTTAATGCTAGTTTATAATTTGGTTTAGTTGGTGGCGATATTCTAATATTTCTAAATAGTTCATAATTTATTTCCTGATAACCAAAATTTATTTCCATAACTTCAGTTAGGATATCATTAATCTCTTACATAGAAGGGTTAAATTTCAAATTATTTAAATGAGTTTTCAATGATTTTGATGATATTTAGGGTTTTCCTTGTGAAAATGTGTCAAAAAGCCGTTTGGATGTTTTTTCAGGCTCTTCATAAAACCAATTTATTTATGATAGATTCATTTGATTGAAGTGAAAAATTATATTATAATTCTATTAAAAATGACGGGATATATCGGAATTGGCTTTAATAATGGTACATTGTATAACTCTATGTTATTATTAGTTATGAAATTTGTCTTTTGTGACATATTGAATAGTTTTATATGAGCAAATAAGTAAATAGATAAAATGACCAGAGAAAATGGTGATCAGTACAGACATAATTTGCAGTGTGATGTCTTTCTCTTCAATAGATAATATTCTAATAGATAATATTCTAACTTTACTTCATACAGTATACAATACGGAGTAACCGTTGATAATTGAAGGATAGGAATGTGAGTGAGTGAGTTTAAATACAAAAATAAGATTATAATTTTTAATTTCACTCTATTTTTAGCAATTTCATTAAAATTATCTTTCCCTATGATGTATTTGTAAATTTTCCACATCTCAAATGGCATTACACAGCAAAACAATCTAACGCAAGATGTTTTAGCATGAAGAATTAGAGAAACTGCAGTAAACTACAAAAAATGTGCTTCAGGAAGTTTTTTCTGATTTGGATATTAATTTGAGTGTGCTTGATTTGTTAAAATCTGGAGAGGTTATGGGCTAATTGTGTAATATGTTGGCTCCAAACGCTGTAAATATCCAGAAGAAACAACAGAATTTCGTGTTTATGGCTAATTTGCAGTAGGTGAGGAAGTTTTTGTTGGATCGTAAAGTTCAAGAAGATTAGATTTTTGATCCGCAGGATGTGATTCGGCCTAAAATTTAGGATTTCACTCTTTCTCAGATGTGTTTGGTAACGTTGTCTTTGTGCAGTGAGCTTGGTTACCCGAAGAAGCGCGACGATTTATTTGCCGACGATTTGGTGTAGATTCTCGAGCCGGTGGCTTCCGTTGATTCTGCAGCTCCTGTTCCAGAAGTGGCAATTGTTAGCCCGCACGAATTGCCCAAATCAACTTTAAACATCACAGATGTGCAGCCAATGCAGATTTCAACCGCACCGCCATTTAACTCGCAAATATCAACTGACGAGCTCGCTGAAGCCTATTTCAACGTGAAGAAGCAAACAAGTAACAATTTCGTACATTTAAACCGTTTGAACGCGCAAATTGAGGAAATGGGCAGCAAAATAGAGGCGAAGCAGGCCGTCCTCGACGACCTGAGGGATAACACCTCCTTTTTGAGGGAGGATTTCGTTAATCAGTTCAAAACGGAGATAAAAATAATTGAAAACGAGCAAAAAATATTCACCGGATTCTCTCTGTCGATGAACGCCTTTCTGATCGGAGTCGTCGCCGCGAAGGTCTTCGAGCTGCTCGTGAAGAGGAACGCGAGCAAATTCATGTGAGATGAGGAGGAGTTTTTAATTCGTTTCATAATTTCAATAGTATATTATCTCTCTATAGTCATAAAGATGAAAGAAAATCAGTACCATTTAATATTTAATATATAAGAAGTTTTAATTAAAATATAATGCATAAATTTGTTATTATAGCCTATTTGTAACGCGTTTATGATATTATGTTTGTTGTCCCTTTCGGTTATCCCCCCAACCTACACATATTCAATATTGCAGCAGTTTAGTCCACGTTTTTGAGTTAAATTCCCTTCTCTACTTATTTACCTATATATGTGCTATATTTTCACACTTCAATTATGATGAAAGCGGAATCGTTATAAATCATCAAGCAAAGTTAATACTTATATTTATTATTATAGGTTTATTAATAAATGCTAGCAATTATGCTAATTAAAATTGTAAATTTCAAAGAAAAAGCTCATTTGACACTGATAATTGCTTAAATATTGTCATTCACGATAATTTAAGCTTATAAAAATCACTGTCCGACCTTTCATAAGTCATTTACTATAATACTCATCATTTCGAGATAAATAGTAATAATTGAGATAAAATATTAATATATGTTCATGTTAAAACTATATAAACTAGTGATAATGACAATTTTATATTTTAATATATTTTTAAATATCAATATGTGTAGGTTGGGGGGAATAACCTCCCTTTCATCGACTTTTAATGTAATTATTCATTTGAGTTATATTATGATAACATATATAATTTACTGTATTTTAATATATTTCCACTTCACCATGACGATAAGTTGAATCTTCAGTAATAATCTTCGTATTTAAAACTATTTTTTATCATGACTATTTTAAGCATATCCTCGAGTTAAATTGATGTTACTAACTATTTAGTTTATTTATGATAAATAAAAATCTTATAATACACTATCATCACTATTTGTAAAAAATTCCATGCATGGCTTGAACCAAAAATCTCCTATATTCGCGAAGAAACATATGCATAACAATAAATAAATATTTTTCATTCTAGATCTAAAAAATCAAAGTGTTACGTACTATCTATAGTCTCTTATCTTTCTATAGTATATTTGTGTAAGAAACGGGATTAAATACAAAGTTTACACACCTTTATAATATTATCAATTATTTTGTTATATTAAGAAAACATCACACCGTAAATTATGTCTATGCTGATCATCTACTCTTTTTCTCTGATCATCACATTTTCTTTCCTTTCTAAACCAATGATCCCTAACAAACCAACAACATTCCTCTCTAACCAAATGTCTCACTCGGCGTTATCACACGTCAAACCTCCTCACAGACTCTCCGTTAGCTCACTTGTTATATGACAAAAAAAGATACATAAATTGATCAATTTTATAATTTTTGATATGTTATCAATAGATATATGTATATTAAATATATGTTATTTACACCTTTACCACATCAAGATTTGTTGAGATATCGTTAACATCAAATTTTCGCTTAATTTTAACTATAACTAAATCAGAAGAGGAGCTGGGAGTGAAATATTTTACAGTATTATATAGTACTATATAAGTTATTATCCAGTATAAAATAATATATTTACTTGAGAAAATATTTTTAAGAACAGCCATTCTTACAAGTTTTAAACAAAGTTGAAAGATTAAAACTATCAAGAATAAACCAAATACAAAGACATATCTAGACTAATTTTCAGTTAAATAGAATAGTGACATTCCTCGCTTCAGTTTTTAATTATAATATAGCGTTATTTTGAAGAAATTTTATTTCATTGTGAAGTGATGTTATTCATCACAGTTTTATATACTATATCACCTGTAACTCAAATATATGCTTTAAAATATTGCGCTCGTTTATGGCGGGTAATTTTTGTAAGAAACTGGTTCATGTAAATTATAATATCATTATACTAATAAATTAAAAATACGAATAAAATATAGATTTCACACTTCAAATGTATTACAATTTTGAAAAATGAAGCTTGATTTCCTAATAAAAATAGGCACATGCATAATTCATTTATATATATTTATTTATAATGTATTTATCATTCTTTGAACATATAAAACAACAAATATTCATCTAAATTAACATATTGCTTCAACTCATTGCCTAACGCTTCATAATTAACTCATTTTATAAAAATATTCAAAACTTAATCAAAATTAATGTCTATTTTTGTTTCCTAAAGATTTAATTTTAGATATAATACTACTAGTAATATAGCATAAATTGGTATAACGAATAATAATTCTATTCACATTTATTCTTAGATTATATACAAATAACTTACGAATTATATATTTATTACTTTAATTTTATTGGTTGCCATTAATATAACATAAGTATGATTACTTACTATTGGAGTGTAAATATTATATTGTATCTTATTATCAATATTTATAACGATTTATAAAAAGTATAATTAATTCCAAATTCAATTATTTTACATCAACTGCCATTTATGCTAATTAACTAATAATATGAATGTAATAAAATAATAAATATTATAAATGAGACAAGTCTATATTAGAATAATTGAAAGAGTATGGGCTTCTAAACTACGATGAAAAATCACTTAATGCAGATAATGGAGGATGGCTAAGTTGCATATCTTTTCGTCAACAAGTTGAATTTTGTACCTTTTCACTCCGGGGTACACTTTTATCATATAACAAGTGTTAGCTCTTTCGGGCTAATGGAGTTTGTTTTGGAGATCTTTTTGTTGATAACAGCTTTTAGTTGAGTAGGGAAGTTGCGTGTTATATTGCTATTTAGTTATAATAAATAAGTAAATCTAACGCCATTTTAATACGAAGTGAAATTAGATCTGAACTATATTTGAGGCAGGGATTAACATGGATTAACTACGCCGTTCAAAGTTAGGATGTTTTATAATCACAATTAAATTATTTTCTCCAGCAAATTCAAAAATATCTTGCATTTTCCATACTTTTTAAAATGATAATATTCATCATATATATGTATATGTGCTTGTAATTATGTGATAAAACGATTCACTTAACTGCAAAACCTAAACTTACTCCGATAAAATTTTCTCCTAAACAGACAAAGAAATACAAGCCATTAACTGCATCACGGTAATTTAGTGTTTTTGGCAAGTAACATTTTGTGTCGGAGCGAAATAAATTCATATAAATTACCACTTCAGATGAGCAATTAAACAGAAATGTTATCACTAAATGAACATATTTATAATTTATTGACAAAATATTCATATAATAATAATATAAAAATGAATACCAAAGAAAATGAGATACACTTTCAGCTTAAATTAATTTTTTAGTCATTATTTTGATATAAACATTCATACAGTTCATGTTTGAAGTGGTAATTTTTATTTACATTTCATGTCCTTATATTTGCAAAATGTAAGCTACCTGTATTTTAATTTCGTTGTCTGCCAAAAACATAAAAATACCATGCAGTTAAGAGAAATCTTTTTTGATGTATATGATAACTCCTAAACTTACATTACTTTTTGCTTATATTCTTAGTTTATAGCTTTATAATCACACAATTTTCTATCTCAAACGTCTAATTCAGATGCAATTATAGCAGCTGAGCATGAATCTGTTCCTTTTTTCTCATCAATCAAAGACAATAAACCTTTCAAATTTGATAGATCAATCAATAATTAAATATTATTGTTATTTAAGTCAATTTTTCCACATCAAACAATTTAAGTTAGTATGTAGATTAAAGCCAACCAATAAGCGTTAGAAAACTGAGAAAGACGTTAAGAAAGACGTTAGTAAATCTCTAACGCGATGCAAGTTAAAAACTAAATCACTTTTCAACTCATGAATATGAAGAATGACAACATACTTACACTACTGTATGTCAAGCAAATCGAAGTCACAAAGACATTTTTAAATTTAAAGCCACATGGATCACCGCCTATTATAGATGATTACTGAGCAAGCTTCATCAAATTCAATCAGATAAAATTTTTAGCAAAATATTCCAGAATTGTGTAGAAACATTAAAGAAAAATCTTAACTAAAATGTAGCAAATAGTACTCTTTGGAAATATTTAAAACATAACGGTTATGAAATATATAAAAAGAAAAGTGTACTTCCAAAATATGTTGATAAAGTGTTGCTGCCAATATACTAATGATTAAATAATTTAAAATATAACATTAAACTAATATTTAACAATAATAATCACTTATAGTTTTTATATTAATTTTGCTATATTAATTTTTATATTAATTTTGCTATTTGGAGATAAATTTGATGTCACAACAAACTTCATTAATCAACTGCCCATAATGGTCTTGTTACACGTGCATGTACTTTAAGATCGATGTCCATAATAGTGATTCTGCGAGCATGCTAGGCTAAAATTACCGCATCCCCCAGCAATGTAACTGCTAACTGTTCAGCAGCTTCTTGCAACACATCAAGCGCTTGTTTTGAAAATCTATAGTCTAGACCATATCCAGAGCTTATTTCTTTTACAACACGCACAAAACACGCTTTTGGTATACAATTTTATGAGGATTTCTGTTACATTTTAATTTCTAGATTGGCAAAACTACTAGGTCCAGATTTTCTTTTCGGACGTACTTTTCTAGGCTCTGCAGCCGATCTTCTGTTAATTTTCTTGGTAACAACAGATTTTTTTGACACTTGAACCTTCTTAGATTCTATTGGTGCATGCACTCTTACTCTTACTTTGGCTCTACCCATTGAGGTGGAAATAGAACTCATATATCAATTTTGTGTTTATAATAGTATTATATAATTATAATTAAAATACAAAGATGTTTTAGTGTAAATGGAATTATAATAATTACTAGCTTTATAATTCATGTATAATACACATGTAAAATATGAATGGTTTAAATATTAAAAATATAGAACATTTGTGATTGTTTAGTCAAAAGTTCATTTAACAGCGTTATTGTGTATGCGCAACATCATGATGCTGTTTTTGCTAATACACAATATCTGCCAAACATCTTTGCTTAAACATTATAAATAAGAAAATACATTCAAGCTTTTAAATGGTCTAGTATAATAGATAAAACACTATACTGAAGTACTTCAGTATACATATACTTAACATCCCTCATATATTAAATTTCTATAAATATTCGTTACAGTATTCATTGAAATTAAAATGCCTGTAAATTGCATATATTACGTATCACTTTTGCTTTCTAACTCGTCAAACCTACAGATTTTGGAAGTGAGTGTGATAAAATATAAAAGCAATAGTACTAAGAAGTTAAATCTCATAATAGTAAGTAATAATTTAGGTGTAGGCGAAATTAGTAAACTTATATAACATGATCACATTAAATCTTTTAAAGTACCTCTTCCTATCATTTAGAATTCAATGCCACAAAATATTTCAGTTTGATTCATTATTGAAGCCTAGTTTTTATCTAATAAATTCTTTCGATGTTCAATAAGTTGAATTCTGTCGATTTCTCTTTCAACTTCTTTCACTTAAGAGGGTTTGAATCTTGTTGGTGTTTAAGTTTTTTATTTAGGCATTTAAGACTATGCAAACTCTTTTAAAATTTGAAGTTGAGTACTTGTAGTTTTTTAACTACTTATCATAAATGTGAAGTGGCGCAAATAAATTAAAGTAATATAATATATATTTTTTGAGTGTTTAATATTGATACTCACACCACAGAATGGATAATAACCTGCCTTAGTTATCATGGGAGAAAGATAAGCCTACACTAACTGAAAATTTGACTAAAACTTAATAAATAGTTCTAAGTTGCATGTAAGCATACAAATAGTATAAAAATGATACAACAGTAAGAGACAAAAGTATACCTTAATAAGAGATATAAAAAATATAGTAGTATACGGATCGTTTAAACACAATTTTAGGTTAAGTTTACGCGGTTGACCATACTATTTATTTAATGTTTAAAATGGTTAAAATATCTAATGTTCTTCTATAATACAGTTCAAAGCCAATGAATGAAAAACAATAAAAAGAAATTTAGAAAGCCATTGAAGCAATGCAACTATATTTAATGAGTGCGATAGGTTTTCTCAAGTGTTTGTTTGGCAATGAGATATGATACTTATATTAACTTTTATTACTTATTTTTAAGAGCTTGTACATATTTATTTATCTACTTACCAAAAATAATCATCAATTGTAAGCCTAATTCCAACATAAATCTATTTTTCGCTGAAAATATGAGATATTATTTCACTGATACCTTTAGTTATTGCATAGTTATATATATAGTTATATATGTCTTTATTATATATTTCAAAAATCATGCTTTTCTTGATTGAGTAATCTAAGACTTGTTATTTCTTAATGTTATTCAATATTTGCGTTATTTGCGATCCAATTCCACTTCATTCCTATACCACTTCACTTAATTATTAAATGGACGGCCATGAAGATGTTGAGGTTTAGCACAATAAGCAGACCACTGCAGCCTAATTATGGCGTTAATTCAAGACGATGTTGCGTAAGGACTTCATTGTTACCGTTCGTCACCCCGTTCTTCTCGTGTTGGAGTTGCTTGTCCCAGCAATTTTGTTTTTGACAATTTGCGACAACCGTTTTACTCAGCCGAAGATGAACACAAATTATCAGCCTTAGGACTATTCCAAGTTCGATTTGACCAAGCGCTCAATAGCCTACTATCCATCTGCTTCTCAACCAATGGTTAACTGGATCAAGTGCTTGGAGACCATGTACACCGACCCTGCAAATCCAGCCTCCGTTCCAACATCCGACCAAATAGTCGGTTTCACAGACGAGACCGAGTTCAAGAACTTCGTGCTCAAGAACTGCTCCGATTGCTTCCACGCCTCCTTCTCCTTCTTCGAAACTGACCCGGCCCAGCTCATGTTCAACTACACCTGGCGTATCGACTCGCAGTACATCGGTGACCAGGAAAAGGGAAAGGACGCCGACCGTCTCTACGATTTCATCATCGCCGAGAACATGGCCGAGTACGCTACCACTGCCTACCTAGCCAAGCACCCACAGGTGAAAGTTGTAAAGAACCAACAAATTGACAAGGTCACCATGGAGGTTCAGCTGAGGAAGTTCCCCGACGTCGTTTACTACGACCCCTACGGAATCTACAACAAAATGGGTTCCGGAGCCCCAGTCGTTCTCGGTATCTCGTGCATCTTCTCCTTCTTCGCCTTCACCTACCAAATCGTTTCAGATAAGCAAATGAAGCTCAGATAATCTTTGCATACAGTTGGTTTGAGAGATACCAGCTTCTGGGCGAGCCTTTTTGTGGTCGCTGTTATACTAGCAGCCCTGTAAAGCATCATCATATGCCTGTGCGGACTCATTAGCGGGTACGTGTACTTCAAGTACTCTCCGTTCTTGCTCAACTTCTTCATCATCTGGCTCACGTTCTTGGCCTCACACACGTTCGCGTTTTTGTTCGGAGCCATCATCTCACAGGTAAAAGTACTCTCATTCGTCATCTTCGCCTTTTTAATTGGCTACTTCTTACTCGGCTCGTTCTGCACCAACCACCCAAGCATTTATCCAGCATTTGGCTCACCATCAGCCTGGTAAGTATTCTTCCTCACCCACTCTGCATAGGCTTTGTACTTGATCAGCCAAAAAGCCATCCCATTCATTGATAAATACTACCCGTCGCAGGCTCACAAATTCACCTGGTCCGATTCAAGTCACTTCACCGGTATTTGCGATGATTACACATGCAATCCAAATGGTTATGATTGCGGTCACACCGTTGCTTTCTGCGTCTGCATGCTTTTGGTTTTGTGCTTCGTTCACTTAATCCTCGCAGCTTACATCGATTTAGTCACCCCAGCCGCCCACGGTGCCAGACTGAAGTTATTTGAACCATTCACTCCAGAATTCTGGGGCTGGATGAAACAAGCTCCACCCCCACCGTCTCACGTTCCAGGATATCAATAAAGACCAGCTTTAAGCGATTGGGATACCGATGTAAAAATGGAAAGCTATAAAGTTTTATCTCCAGTTAATACCTACGAATTTGCTCAAGTTAAGGACGCTGCCGTTATTATCTACGATCTTAACGTTAAGTTCAAGGGAATGTTCTCAAATAAGGTCAAGCACGCTGTTAATTCATTGAGCTTATCAATCCCAAGAAACTCTGTTTTAGGTTTATTAGGCGCCAATGGTGCTGGTAAGACCACCACCCTTTCTGTTATCACAAGCCAACTCCGTCCAACTTCTGGTTATATCTAAGTTAACGGTTTGTCATGCGCTCATCAACGTAGATAAGTAGCTGAAATGTTAGGTTATGCTCCATAATTTGATATTTTGTGGCCAGATCTTTCTCCAGCTGAACATATCAGAATTTTCGCCGATTTACGTGGTTTAAGTTATGAAGAAGAAGTTGCTTCAATCAAAAACGCCAGATGGGCCGCTTAACGTGCTGGTCTCGCTCCACTTGATGAAGAAGATGAAGAAGAAACAGGCACTGAAACTGTTGAAACCGAAACTGCCTCTTTATAAAAGAGAATGACCAAGAAAGAAGCCCTTGCTAAATTAATTAAGATGCGTTTACAAGACGTCGCTTTAGATCAATCTTTGAATACTGTGTCCAGATAACTTTCTGGTGGTATGAGAAGACGTTTAACTTTATGCTTAGCCCTTGTTGGTAACCCTCCAGTTCTCCTTTTGGATGAAATCTCAACTGGTCTTGATCCAATCAGCAGACGTAAGATCTGGGATGTTATCCTCCGTTCAAAAACTGATAGATCTGTTTTGTTAACTACTCACTCCATGGAAGAAGCCGACACCCTTTCTGACCGTCTCGCCATCATGGCTTATGGTGTATTAAGATGCATTGGTAGCTCATCTAGACTTAAACGTAAGTATGGTATGGGTTATAGAATTGATATACAATGCGCCTTCGATCCAATCCTCGGTACAAGCGACGTTCTCAAGGTTAGAGATGAACTCGTTCTTCCATATATCAAAGACGCCCTCCTTGTAGGCAGAACCGGTGGTCATTTAACACTCGCCGTTCCAAGAAGCGTCGGTATTGAGAACCTCCAAACTTTCCTCTAAATGCTTGAAAAGAGAACCGATATCATCAAGTCATGGGGTGTCAGACAAACTACTCTCGAAGAAGTTTTCCTTGCCATTTCAAGACACGCTGAAAAGCTTGAACACCTCAAGTAAGTTATGAGTGATTGATTCTCTGATAGTATATACTATATACTATAGTATACAATTGTGTATTATATGTCGCATATTTTTATTTAAACTTGTTTTCACGTTACTTTTAGAACTTGAAATAGTATAAATCAAAGTATCATAAATATTGAAATAAATAGATACAAGTTTGTAAAAAGTTTATGAAATTGTACATGAAATGTCACTAAAGCTTTATTATTGCCAAATTTGAGATAATAATAGTATGTATATTATACAATCTTTCAAAATAATAATAAGATATACTATTAGAAATCACAACATTATTTTTGTTATTAGTATAGTTGTGACTAATTAAAAGATGACATGCAGGACACACATAAAAATATCATATCAATTGTAGATATATTCCTAGTTTACAAAGCTGGACTTTTCCACCATAATTACAGTTATTTCATAAAAGCTATAATTAACTCACTTCATAATAATGTTAAATCTAGTATTCTCGATATAGCTACAATGCTTTTATCCAAACACAACGGCGCTTTTGGATGTACAAACCAGAGAACTTGTGTTTTCCGCCTGGCACGCTATTGACAGCTCCAGAGATTCCAAAGTGTGCGATGACTTTAGCGGTTAGATGTTCTAGTTTTCCGTTCAAGTCAGCTCCGTTGAGTACAAATATAGTATTTTGGAAGTGTTCGATCGCCGAATTCCGATCAGTATCAGGATTCCGTGTACCTAGGTCGATAAGTGCGTTGACGCCTTTAAAGCCAAATCCGCGCTTTACACCATCGACTTCTAGGAAACGAATCACCAAGTGACCCAGGTCGTTTCCAATCTTCGCCGTCTGGAGTTCAACAGGCACGAGTGCTACAAAAACACGGCGTTGCTCTGGGGAAGACAAATCACTCTTCAGAACGGTCTCAAGACAGATTTGTTCAAGCTGACCGCAGTTCCGCAAAATTGTAAGTATCCAACCGATCCGTTGCCAGTTCTGGCTTCTGGAAACCCAGCACTGAAATCCGCGTATTTGGACATGTTCACGTACCCAAATTTTTCGCTTCAGTCTATGCAGTATAGAGTTAATCCTACTATATTCATACAGAACGCGATTTACCCCTGTTTGATGATGTAAACTCAAGCAAAAATCGACTTATGCAACGAAATGACCAGAACTTTGGAGAAGGAAACGGCTGGTTATATGAAGCTTGTTTACAGTGTTCCCGGATCTATTCCGGATAGAAACGGGAATTTGGGTAGGATGATTAACTATACGAGCTTAATCGAGTCGAATGAGGTGAAAAACGTACTGTCAAGTTAAATCGATTGTTTCAGCGCATAACAGATTATCTTATTCAATCAAAAAGCATTGCTATAAAATACTCTGAATGAGACTAAAATTAACTGCAATAAATAAATGAACGAGTTAATTGGGAATTTTGATCAGATGATAATCCGGGTTGAACTCCAGGAAAACAAAGATTTCAGAACGGGGAAAGTGTTTAAACTTGATTTTCAGGTTAAAAGCTAATTAATGAACTCAAGCTTCGAGTGGCTCGAGTGCCAAGATAATTACTGCAAGGAAGTGCTCAAGAATTCTAAAACTTATTAGAATTACTTCGTAAACGCTCACTACGTTTTCACAAAGAATGATCAAATAGTTAAATTAGTTCCAATGAGCGCAACTTTGAAAGTAAGTCAGTACAGTATTGCTGCTAGTTTGTCGAATACCGAGGTATGCACAAGTATAATTTAAAAGTGGAGTTCAACTGAAGTAGAAATTGAAGATGGAATGTACCAGTTAACATACTACATTGCTGGAGAGCAAATTGCTTCAGTTAACACATTGTTTTAAGGCAGTTAACAAAAATACTGCGCATATCACAACTTTTCATCAACAAACTTAACAAATTATGTATCTTAAACGGGAGTTCTGACAATTGGAACATAAATGTATCCCATAGATAAGATAGTTGACAACTCATAAAGTATGAACGTCAAAAATATACAATATATTGTGTATGGAACTGTTGCATTGGTTTTTGTCTTTGTAGTTTGTAATATAATTAAACCAAGATTTTGAGGAGTCCTGAGATTGTATATTGACTTTTACAGACCCATTGATATGAAAAATATAAACTATTGTATTGTATATAATCATATTAATAATTGTTAATTCGTCACTTCAATGCTGAATAGACAATATAAAGATGAGATTGAAATATCAAAAGAGGTACGGGTTTGTTTATAAAAAATATTTGTTAACTATAATATGACAGAAGAGCAAATTGCAACACAATTAGATTATGCTAAAAGTAATATGAAATCAAATCATTCGTTTGAGCTATTCTTTTGGTTTTTAGATCGTGACCAGGATTAAAAGTTAAATATATAAGATATATAGGTTCTGGCAAAGTCATTGGATCTAGAGCTAGAGGAAAATCATATCAAAATAATTTTATAGTCTTTGTAGATTGAAGCTGACTAAATTAAATAGGAATAATTTGATTAGATTATGATTATGTTGTATTAGTTATTGGCCGAGGTCGGTGTTTATATGTGAGCTGACTATATTTTTATTTCAAGTGTTTAAGAGACAATAATAGACAATATAATCCATTTTCATTCGAGTTTCATCGTAAACTGAGAGTTTTCTTGTGTGAGTTTGATTTTGGCGTTTTTTCCGTACAGTTCCGCTTGTTTGGCGAAGCTTTGTGCTTGGTTTTTCTGGTATGTGTCTAGTGCGTTGTTCAGCTCTCCTTCGCAGAATTATTAAATGGTTGCTGTTATTTTTTCTACTTGTGTTTTCTGTTCCTTCAGGTTCTTTTGTGCTTCAGCTGCTTGTGCTGTTGATTATGATAATTGGTTGGTGTCCAGGGGGATTTTCATTTGAATTTGTTTAACTTTCCCTAGGGAGTCGTTGTACAAATTGATCGCGTATTCGTACTGGATAACGTATTTCTGGGCGATTTCGGTCATTTTCGTTCCAATTTGGAGTAAAACGAGGCTGAACTGCTCAATCTGGTTCAATTAGTTCTGTTATTCAAGGGAGGAACTGTTACTCAGCAGAGATAAAGGTAAAAGGTCGGTCAGATAATGTTGGTCAAAATGCTAAGCTTGGGACGAGACCGCTTGAATAAGCTGCTTACTAGCGTTTATTTGCTCCCTTAGGCCCTTAACGTGCGCTTCAAAGTAGTCAGTGTACGTTTTGAAGAGGTTCTTGGAGCAGTTAAGCTAGAATTAAGCGTCAGAAAGCAGCTGCGTGAACTCGGTTTTCTCCTCAGTTATGATCAAGTCGTTCCTATTTGCCTGACCCTTGGCTATGTTAAGAAGTTTGGAAGTGCTCTTTTTACTGCTGTTGAGGCTCAATTTTGTAACAGCCTTCGTTAAAATTCCAGCTGCCTGCCTTTACACGAGAATTAGTTGTTTCGCAAAAATATCAGCTGCAGATTAGTCTGAGAAGAGGGTTGCAAGCAAATCGTGCTTGTTAGCCGCGTATTTTAACACAATGTAAAAGAAATAAGCAATCTGATTCATGGAACTCAACGTGAGCTCGGATTTGAGAATATGCTCAGGGAATTACGGAGTCGCGTACAACTCACTGCACAAAGAAGCAAACTTTACGAAAGAATCTGCAGAAATTGTTATGCTGCGCTAGAAAAATGTAACTTCGAACTACAGGGCCTTAGGATTCGTTACCTACACCAACTATATTGGCAAAGGAGCAGAGTGATCGTGCTACTCAAGCAACTTCTAGCATTCTTTAATATCCATCATGTTGTGGAATGGATAAATTATTTTAAAAACATTAATAATATGTTAATACAATTGATAATTAGTGAAATTATGACTTCAGTACAATGATTTAAACTTAATTGAATTATGAACTAACAAGAAGTTAACGTATAAAATAATCTACCGCTACTAGAACCTTGCGGTCATAAAAATATACTGTACTATAAATATATCAAACCTTGTTCACTGAAGCAAAAGCAAACAAAAATCAAAGTGAAAGAAGCCCTAAAAAATGAATTCTTATTCACGTACGTTCCATAAAGCTAGGCGGCTCGTGAAATAATATACCGCTACTAGAAC
>CAXDID010000649.1:0-41760 GCA_963988835.1 Hexamita inflata | reverse complement strand
TGTTGTTGTTGGAAGTTGGAGTATGTTGGGATGGTTTGTTGAACTTGCTGTGGGACCTGTTGTTGAACGACGACTCTTTGTGGCTGGTAGATTTGTTATTAATAGATTGGCTGTGGTTGGTAGAACTGCGGAGCTTGTTGCTGTTATTAAGCTTGAACTTGGCGAACTTGGGTTTGTTGGGGTTGGGTGAGTGGAATGAAGATGCCGACTTGGCCGTTCGGGAGGATAACTAATTATCCTTGTGGGGCTACGCCGGTCACGTTCTGGTTAACCTGGGTCTGTGGAGTCTGGGCTTGAGTTGGGACAACTTGGGCGCGTTGACCTTGGGCTTGTCTTTGAGCTTGTCTTTGAGCAACTATTCTTTATTGCTGTTTCTTTTTATTGTTAAATATTAATAATAATGATAAGAGAATTATTATAACAGGTAGAACTGCTATTATAATTAATAGTACCTTATGTTTGTTCTATTCTTCAGCTGCATCGCAATAATATGTATAATCTTATAACCAATCATTATATTTAAATTAACACTATCCATTGATACAATTATCATAACATTACGAATAGTCTGTATATATTTCATTAGATAGCAATGTATTCATTCTAATGGTGTGGAGCAATAAGTATTAAATATAATTAGTTATAATAATACACAATATTATTTAATGTTAAACAAATTATATAATTTAAACACTTTATAATTTAATATATTCATTTCACTTCCTCGAGACAGCACAAACAGACTTCATTGAGACTTTCGAAAGCAAAACATAGCTCTCGCACGCCAGTGTTTCCACTTTCAAACGGGCTCAACCCGTCATTTATGCCCACTCAGTAAAGACCCAATAGGGCCCTCACTGAGTCGTTAGCGGACCAGTTTCACCTGATTCGCTAACTTACTTTTTAGAAACTGGTTCTTGCTTCTCAGTTTCTTTTATTATTTTTTATTTATATTTATTTATTATATATATTTTAATATCAGTCATTCAAAAACTAATATTAAACCATTATAGCAGCAATTTATTGCTAAGCATAAAATAATACATCATATTTTTCATTTTTCTACCTTACCCTAGACTTTCATAGATATTTTCTTATTCTCAAACTTCATTTGCAATGGTGGAACAATTTTAGGAAATATTCTTGGTTATCTCCAGCCTTATGGCTCTTCTTTTTCAACGGGTTTCATTCTTTTTCCACCTCTGCTATATCTTTTTATAGAAAGTAAACTATCTATTTCCCCTGTTGAATTAAAAACATTCGATTATATTTTTGCATTTTTTAATATTTCATTCAGCTGGTGTTATCTTCTTTTCATTTCAGCATCTTGAACTTATTTATAGTTTTCTAAATCATCAATGTTCGCTTGTAATGAATTCACAACTAAATCAGGATATTCTGAATATTTTGTGGCAAATGCTTCACGGGCTTCATTTATTAATTCAAATACTGCGTTATATTTTTAAGAATATTCATCATATATTTATCTCCTTACAGAATTAGTTTAACTCATTATAAATTATCTATTTTATTACTACTCTGAAGTAATATGTTAGCTATGAGCTTAATCAAGTGTTATATTACTAAGAGTAAATGACTTTGGTGATAATTATGATTAAGCTTATCTTGATTATTGTTTGGTTTGGTGTTCAATATATTATAATTAACTTTGACCATTCGTTGACAGTTATAAACGCGGAGTATACTCTTTGTTATCGTATTAAAAGTATTGCGGTTCAACTTTTTATTTGGAGTTACTTCTACTCAGTTGTGACTTTTGATTATCTGTTTATGATTAACTATTAGAGCGTTATAGCGTTTGTGATTTACTTTATTAACTGAATATCGGGGCAAATTTTAGAACTTTTTTCTTTTTCAAGTCATTTTTGATATTCTAAATTTATTTCGCAAGATATTTTGAACGTTGTTTACAATTTTCTTGGTTGACAACAATAGTTTCCTATTATTGGCTTTATTGTCGTTCAAATTGTGAAAGTTGTTAAATTCTTTGAATGTATTCATTTGCAGTGCTAACTAGTTTGGGATTGTCCAATTATATGCGTTTCAAATCATCTATGTATTGTTTGAATATCATATCGTCAATGTTTTAGAGAGTTGATTCTTTGGGCGCTTGTGCGCATATTGTTGATATTTGTTAGTCATTTAGTTTCAAAATATTTGTTTCTATATTGTGCTCGTTATCCTTTTGTTTGAGCATGAGATTGACTTTATTTATATATGTTTCCAGAATTTTGTTGTCAATACGTTAGTTTTCTGTTATTTTATCATTTTAAGCTTTATTTTAGTTATTTAAGTCTTTATTTTCATTATTTGTCATTATTTCTTCCTATTACCCATCTTATTTACCTATCTCTCCATTTTACTCAACATTTTCTTCATTTAAACCCATTTTCTCTCCATTATTGTACCCTATATCCAGTGCTTGAATTCGTTGCACCTCTTTGACCAGTTTCTGCTTTTGCAGCTGTAGAATTAACGTGTCCACCTCGTGTTCGGTGAGAACGTGGTCCTCGTTTGTGTTTTACTGGACCAAACAAATGAGTTCCTCGAGCGTTATCTCTTAATTTAGCATTTCTGCCCTTTAAATGCATTGCTCGGCCGTTATGGCTTTAACTTGTTCATTTGAGTTCACAAGGGGTTCAACATCGTCCTCGTTGAGTGAGATTCGGAGGAGCTTTAATCTTTATTAGAATTATTCTAATTTGTTCACTGGTTTTGAACGAGAGCTGTCCTTTGAGTTGAAGTGCTTTGAATCATTTTACTTTGAGTCTGACCTCTGATTATTTTGCGTTTTACGGCGCGATTCGGGGATATAAGGGGAGGAAAAGTTGTTATCTGCATTTATTTGCTCTCTCTTTAGTTTTATCTGATAATTCTGAGCTATTATCTCATCAGCACGCTTCTCAAACACACTCTTAATTGGCTCTTCCTTTGGCGCTTTCACATTCACACTATCAGCAAACTAAATTACAGATTCTGGTATAGGATCATACACAGGCCTTTCGTAGAGTTTAGGTAGCATGTTTACATCAGTTCCCAAAATCTCTGCTTCTTGAATTTGTTTTAATTCCTCTTCGTATTACTGAACTCTTTCCATTACAACACTTGATGCATTTTAAAGTTCAATTTACTTTTACTTAACTTGCAACGTTATTTCCTCAGACACTTTTTACTCCTACTGCTTTTCTTCAATTTATTATTTCACAACCTCTTACTTATTTTATTCGTACTCTTACTTTAGCACCTCTTTTATATTAGGTATTTAACTCTGTTCAACTTTTGCTGGTTGTTTATATTTTTCGTTCTTAGACATTATTTTTCTAATTATTTCCTCTGCTTTATTTTCAATTTATTTTTCATCTGGTTAAATACGTTCTGGTGCTATTTGCTAATCAGAAGGTTCTTGAATTATCAATAATTCATTGAATTCAGGTTTATCGTTTACCTTTTAAGACTTTACTTCTTTTTCTTATTTAACTATTTCTTCAATAATTAGTTACTTATTTTTTGTCACTTTAACTTATTGATCTGATTCATCCGAGTCCAATGCCATGTCTTTGTAATATTTCTTACTAATTGGTTATTTTGTATCAACATAATTTTGTTAGAAAAATTATCCAGTTCTATTAGGTTACGGTTTATTCGGTTCTGCATATTACTGTGCTGGTAATATTTCTAGCTTTTAATTTGTTTATTAATTCAGTGCATCTTAACTTTGGTTCTCAATTTTTGTTTTAGCTTCCATATTTTCATTCATTAATACTTAACTTATTTCTTCAGTACTTTATGTGTCTTCACTTATTTCTTTTGCAGTCGCATGTGGTGCCTTCGGTTATTTTTAGGTTGTTGGTTGTTATAAATCACTATTTTAAGATTTGATAGGTTCATTTGACATTTAATCTGAATTTACTTATTTTTGATCACCAATAATTTGATAAATATTCTATGTGATTTGAGAGTTATTGATAGGTTACTCTTCCTCTGTTTTTCTTCTTTTGTTTGAACTTGATGGTAGTTTTGGAGGAGGTTAGAACGAATATTCTTCTTTTTATGCTTGAACTTATTAGTTAGCTGCTTGTTCTACAGCTTTAACTTTCTATTTTAGTTCATCTAAGGGGTTAATAAATGATTCTGAAGATGACTCATCTGCATTTTTTGATCGAGATTGTGGTTTCATCCATTCTGGAGCATATAGTTCGGGTTTGACAAATTATGATTTATGCACTATCATAGTTTGTGTTTCATGGTCAACTTTGATAATTGGCTTCACATCATTAATTGTTGTTTGCGAGAAATTTGATTTAATTTGGACAACTGCTTGAACGCCGCTTTCTCTGATGAGGAATTCTTTTTCACGGTCTTTGATTTCTTCTTCAGTGAGTTCTATATTGAGTTATTGTGAGTCGAGTGGTTCGATTCCTGTGGATCCTGTTGTGTTATTAGCTTTTGCAAGTGGTTTGACTTTCTTTTCGCTTTTTTGTTTGGACATGCCTTGTTTCATTTCTTCTACTTGTTATTCGGATATGTCGTCTTCGGTCATTTGCATTTGCGAGTTAAGTTTGCTTTTGAGTGTGCTGTAGTCAACGATGACGATTTCGTTTTCTTTAGCTGTTTTATCCTTGTTGAAGTTGACTCCAATGCCCACGTCCCTTACTTCAAGTGATTTCATGACTTTCTCCTTCTTTTCCTTCAGGAGTGCAAGTTTTTTGTCAAATTGTTGTTATTACAAGAATTTTTCTTATTGTAGCAAAAGAGCTTCGTCCAACATTTTTGAGATGTTTGAGTTCAATTATTGAACTTGTTTTTGAGCGTTTAAATCCAGGACCTGTTTTTCCTTCACCGTTTCAATGTAAACGACCTTGTCAGCTATTGGGTCAGTTAGAACCCCCTTATTAACGGTTTAATAGGCGCCCGTTTGTGTTCCCTCGGTGAGCATTGGTTTCTTCAGAGTCTTAAGTGTTAAATTCAGTTACTTGATCACGGATTCGTACTGCTGGTTTTAATGGGTCAGAGCTTGGCAAGTGTTTTCAATTTTCTCAGCCTTGTCTTGTTACACTTTAAGGGAGCATTTGAGCTCCTCTGAGAGCGCGATGGCGTTAATAAGTCTGTTCTGGAGGACCAGTTTCTCAGAGGCGAGCGTTTCCTCGGACTACTTCTTCAATTGCTCGTACTCAACCTCTTTTTACTTGCGTAGTGTTATGAACTTGTTCAATAAGCCCTCGTACACAGCGTCTGGCTGATTCTGATCGGATTTGTACAAACCAAACTTCTGCTTATCATTTAACTGCTTATTCAGCCACAAAAGCTGCTTCTTTAAGGCAGCAAACTTATCTACCGTTTCATCGTTCATGTAAGACTGGATTGAGTTAAACTACTCAAGCATTATTTGTCTGTGTTGCAGCACTTGCGAAATTGCAGCTATTTCCTCCTCCAAATCACTTATTAATGTGTTATTCGCGTGCTCAATGCTTTACTGATTCTGCTTAAATTCATCCAAAATTACAGCCGTTGTAACTTTTTCTATTTCTCTGAACTTCTATCGGAATACCTCGTATATGTTTTTAGGTTCTAAATGATCTGTTTACGGATCGCAGTAAATATCGTTGTCCAATATTATGTAAAAAGGTCGCGATTCGATTGTTTTGCGGATCAAGTCGAATATCTGCATAATCTACGTCTCAACGATATTCTTATAACGTTCACAGCCATGTCCAACGAATTGATTAAGCATTTTGCGAATTTCGCTCATTTTCTAATTGGCTTCGGACATTTTTGCGGTGCGATGAAATTCTTACGATATTTCAATTCTACTATAAAATAAACAATGTTATAAAGTTATTCTTAATTCTTTCTAGTTTAATAATCAAATATTATCTCACTGTGGCATGGCTGGCATTATTGGCATCTGGACATACTCAACGGCTCTTTGCGGAGCTTGTTGTTGTTGGAAGTTGGAGTATGTTGGGATGGTTTGTTGAACTTGCTGTGGAACTTGTTGAACGACGACTCTTTGTGGTTGGTAGATTTGTTATTAATAGATTGGTTGTGGTTGGTAGAACTGTGGAGCCTGTTGCTGTTATTAAGCTTGAACTTGGCGAACTTGGGTTTGTTGGGGTTGGGTGAGTGGAATGAAGATACCTACTTGGCCGTTCGGGAGAGTAACTAACTGGCCTTGTGGGGCTACGCCGGTCACGTTCTGGTTGACTTGGGTCTGTGGAGTCTGGGCTTGAGTTGGGACAACTTGGGCGCGTTGACCTTGGGCCTGTCTTTGAGCGGCAAGTCTTTGTTGTTGCTTCTTCTTTCCGCAGCAGCAAATTAAAGTTAGCGCCAAAATAAGTGCAACTGGTATGAAAAGTAGTATCCATCCAAAATTAAAATTATGGGTATCGTATGATATGCATTCATATGCATTTCTCCATTAATAGGTGTTATAGTCATAAGCAGTAGTGGAATTACACCATCCATTGTAGCAACCATAATAGCATTCAGAATAATCAAAGTATGTTGTCATCTGGAGTGGAATTGTAATTTACTAATAAATAATCGTATAAAGCTCTATATCGTGCGAATATGATATTAAACATAATTATAGAACTGAGGTTCAATCATTTAAAAAACAGAATCCGATATGCTTAGATTTTCACTAACGAACGAATTCTATACGTTTAACTTTAACTTGCAGCAATAATACAAATAAATTTATATTTTTATGGAAGTTCACCACCAGAGCTCAATAGCCACGATAACGCCATCCCAGATGAGCTCACTCAACGCAGAGCCAACTTACCCGACCAATCCGTCCCATTCAACAGCTTGCAGCTTGAGTGAGACGTACTGTGTAAGCCTGTAGTCCATATTAGCACTGATCCAGTTCTTCAAGGCGAATCTAAACTGAATTGAGTCTTCGAAAGCGATTCTGAAGTGCTCGCAGAACTTAGCTGACATTAGAATTTGATTGATTTCTGATAGGAACACTTTTGAATAAGTATTGTCCAAAAGATACTCGACGAACAGGGTTGTGAGGTGGTCGTTCTCCTTCGGATGCAGATTCTTTTGAATAAATTGAGATATAACGACACCTTCAAGAATTAGTTCCTGAACATATTGAGTTTGCTGTATTTTTATGTTAAGATGTGATTACAGATTTTATTTATAGAGTTGAAGTTGATCCTTATCGAGGAGCTATTTGTACAATTGTAACGTATTCAATGTCGTTTACTTGGTAGAAATAAGATTTGTGCGCTTTTGTTAATTTATGGCGAGTTTATCTAAAATAATGTGATTCTTTTTCATCTTCTTCTAAATTTTTTCGTACTTGTGATAACCAAGTCCCTATAATCCCTATTTCCAATTAATAGTTGAAGTTTCTTCTACTTTAGAAACTTCAACTATTTAAGCTTCAATAACTGTTCTTGAAGAATCACCTTTTACTAAATTGATTTCTTTTTGAGTTTGAATTACTTCTTCTCCTAAATGAACACTTTCTTAACTTTAGAAAACATAAATGTATCAACAACAAACTTTGTAGCAAATATTTTTTAATTGATAAATTCTTCTTTAAATACCTATAGAGCTTTAAGCTACTGTAACTTCGACAGAAGTAGTTATTTTTTGTGTTCTTGCTGTAATATTGCTCTTTATTATTACAGTTATAAATACTTAGAACATTTTTCTTTTACCAAAATCATTTGTTGTTAATGCTGCTTCATAAATACCAAAATATCGCGTTTAATTTCTATTTTCTTTTCATATTGTATTTAAGTTTCAATAACAACCTGACTAGTTCGTTATCCAAATTATATAACAATCGGGTTTTCTTCTTCAATAATTTTTAGAGCGTCAACAAATATTTAATCGAATTTTGGTTTGTTCATCTGCTTAAATAATTAAATATATAAACTTGAAGTTAACAAACAATAATGTACTTATTTACCACAAGTATTTTCAGATATAACATTTTCTAAAGTGTCTCCAAATACTTTATGGGTCATAGTTAGTGTATTTGGATTATTCATCAATAATATTAATTATTAAACTTATGATTGTGTGGATTATTCACATAAAATATTAAAATGAAGATTAATATCTTGAATCAATTAAAATAAAACAGCTTTTTATATTATTAATTAATTATTGGTGTAATCATAAGATTTTTAGAAGAAGTTGATAATTCTTTTAAGTAGTTTATTCTCCTCAGAATCATATTAATTATATTAGAATTTTATAGGAATTTTATCTTATTTACATGGAAGAAAATCAAGTTTTTCTGTGACAGTGTATGTAACTAAATCAGATGTTTCTGAAAGGCATTCAACCAAATAACGAGAATGAATCAGTTATGGCTTGATCTAAATATCTTCTTTGTTATTGTATTTTTTAAAGTATAATTTATACATTTTAGATAATTCATTAAGTGTTGGGTAAAAGAAATATGTTGTTTATACAGAAAATTTGTCTATATAGTTCTTTAAATCTGCATCTTAAACAATATCTTTTTCAAGTAAGTTGACTTCTGCTCCACGCTCAATAATTAAATCATCACATTGCAATAACAAGCATGTGACTTTCAAAGCATTATATAAACGACTACGATATTTAGTAGTGTTGACATGTACATTTTCTAAGTAATCTCTTATACTACACACGAGTCCATTCAGTTAGAATTATTATTATATGTACCATGGCATTTTGGTTATTACCTATTCAACATGAATGAAATCTTTTAAATACTTATCTAAAAGATCATAATTATCAATTTCATAATGAGCTTTCAGAATAATTTTGAATATGCTTATAAGTGGAATTTGTTTTTATTTTATTTATTCGAAAGTATTGCACCTATCGCAGAAGTATTCGTAACATTATTTCTCAGAACTAAATATAATGTGTTATATGTCTTTAATACAGAATTAAAAACAAAAATGTGGATGTAAACACACTCTATTTTTGTTTGACTGTATAAAATCAAGCATCATTAAGTGATCAAAAGCTTTTTACTTGAACATTGTCATTTAATTTTATGTTATCAGTAATTGGCATGAATAATCTTAAAAGTATTGTGATGGTGTGTTATCTTCATTGCTTTAAGTCTATTATTTGTGACTAAGGCGTTTTATAGCTTTTGAAAGTTGTTGTCCTTTTGCATATAAAATTTTTTGCGCCGCTTTATCGCTTTCTTGCTGATATTGTTGGCTAATTAATTATTTTTGCAGTAATAGTTTGTTTAGCTTCAATTCTTATGAATCTCCGACAACGAACTGTAATATTTACGGAAATAGATTGCTCATCTATGAAGCGGAATTTGGTGATTCTATTTGTCTGCATTTAGTATTATTATTCAATTCGCTTCATTATTTTTGCAAATGACAATGTAGGCTGAATCCGAGTACCAGCATTCCGTGAACGATTTCCAGCTTTCTTTCATTCAAGTGCTGAGTGACGGTTTTTCTTCCTACGGAGATCTTTTTAACGGTCTGTTACAGTAAGTGTTCGACTCTGTTGAGGAGCACTTTGTCCAGCGTCCGCTGTACGTGATGTTCGAATCCGCTCTCAATTGTGACCCGTTGACCGACCACGTGGTGCCCAAGAACGTGTTCCCTCTCTTCAGGGAGTCGTTCAGGTCCCTTGAAAAAATAGCAATTTAACAAGTTCAGTAGAAAACGGCTTCGTTTTAAAATAAACTTACGGACGAAATTCTTAGGCTCTCAAAAAGGGCCTTTTGGGACTCACAACTCGTTCTGGACAACATGCACAAGCAGGAAGGGCTCATAGTCGCGCTCAACTAAATATAAACGGAATTAAATTCGGACACCGTTAATATGATAACATAGTTGAGAAAATAAATCAGCTTCATGCACACACAACTTGACCAGAGAGCGGTTTTCGGACAAATGTACAAACCAGACCACAAAAAAGGACAGGCGTGGAGCAACTTCAAACGCTTCAAAATGCAAGAAAAAATGGACAAAGAAAACATGGCAAAATTCGAACTGCAAACACAAATAGACCTGCTTAAAACACAAAATGACGAACTAGAAGTACAACTACTCAACAGCAGAGTCGTAATTGAAGACCTAGAAAACGAAAACGCAAATTTACGAGAATAACTCCTACTCATGCAAAAAGTAGAATAAACAGACGCTGAAACACAAACATACAAGAAATAAACACTGCACCAAGAAATGCAAACAGAAGCCGAACAAGTAAAATCAACCCCAAAGCTGCAAAAAATGTAACTAACCACACAAAGTACACAAACAAGCGAATAATAAACACAAACCAATTCATAAACTAAAATAGAACCCGTTTTCTCACAGGATGAAAATAGATATTCTAAATCGAGACAAAGTAGGCAATCTAAACTTGGGATGAGAAGCACCAGCAGAAATGGAATGAATATCCTTGACCTTAATCTAAACCAAAGCACAGCATATCAAGATCAAGAACAAATCATCGCTGATATTCTCAATCAGCAAAAGAAAGCAATGCAAGAATAATTTAATATTGAAAGAGAAATGATTCGCCTGAAATATGTTGAGTAAAACATGATTAAATTACTTAATATAAGAGATGTAGGACTTCAAGTAGACGAAAATAATATGCAAAGCAAGAATAATATATCAATCGTTGACTACAAGTAAGCCAACTAATTTGTTGACGGCTTGCGAAAAGAACAATTATCAATGAATAGCAACAGAATTCAGTTTGTTAAACCAAATAACTTGTATCAAATGGAAACTAGTGAAAGTAAAGATAAACTTAATAACAAAAATTAAAGCCAGAATTAAATTAATGATGAAAAGAATTTATAATCTAATGTTGTTGAAGATTAAATTGAAGTTAAAGACAATCCATAAACAACACAAAACAATAACACATTAATCAACTAAAATACCAATGATAATAACAATAATTAGTGTAAAGAATAAACATTACGTAGTAACGATAACAATAATAGTAAGTTCCAGGAACCTAAAGCGAACAAATCCAAATAAACGCCAAGTGTTGTTAACACGTTACTGAATAAAAAACATAAAAATAGTATTAAATAAAATTCATTCGAGAATAAAAAACCTGAAATACTAAACAATTCAAATAATAATGTCTAAGAAATTCCAAGTGGAGCAAATCAAAATTCAACTTCAATCTAATAAAATGACAACGCGTCAAACACAGTATCAAACAATATCTTACAAACTGAATAGTCTCAATAAAATAAGCAATAGCCTTTAGTCGATGATAATATTTAAATAATTGAAAGCGACTAAGAAGTATCAGTTTAAGAATCTGTGTAAGATAGTAATTTCGGCTATTAAGAGAATGGGTTCAACAGTGTATTAAAAATTCCGTAACTTAAATCTTACACGTATAACAGGAATATAGCTGATTTGGCCGAAGATACATAAAATATGAACGATTAAAACCCCACTAATAATATTATACAATAAAAATTGGCAAAATTTACAATTTAGTTCTTTTCTGGGGCGTTTATGAGTGATGCCGAAACTGCTTCTTAACTAAACGAAAAATATTCTTAATAAACAGGCGAAATTTTGTAATCTAAAAAATAAACAACTTAAATAGCAAATGAATCAGATGCTAATAGTTAAAAGGAAGCTTGTAGTTAGTAAACACAAACTAAAAATAAATATTCTTTATAAATAAGCGAGTAGATATTCTCTATGTAATTACTGCCAACCAAAAGTTCCGTTAATAAAAATTAATCAAAGTAACACGATTAAACTAAATAGTAAACAATATAATCAAATAGTAAATAACAGTCGTCTGTATTTCTTGACAATGAGAAATCAACGACACAAAAATAAAATATGTAAGCTAAATATAACTAAATGAATTAACAACAGAATTAATTAAACACTGAAAGTTCATAGAAAGATACTTTCGAAAAATAATATAGAAATACTAATAAATCCAGTGAACAAGTGTTAAACAAAAACTCGCATATAATTAAAGATACTCAAAAATAAATAACACCTCGTTAAGAAATATTACAATTTAGTAAAAGTAATTAATAAGGTAAAATTTAAGTATCAGATATTCATAATAAAAACTTACTAATGAACTTAAAACTTATGGATAATGGGAAAGCATATTCCGGTGATTTTTGGATTAATCCTAAAAGATGGAGAATATATGGGAACTTTTTAGTTGATGGTTTAGGTAATAAAATATCAATAGATGGAATAATTAGAGATAAAGCGGATAAATAATTACTTTTGACAAATGATGATAAAGATAACGAAAAATTATATATGAGTGGTGATACATATAACGCCGGATATTCTGAACACTTCAATAATAACAAAAATGATTTTAAAATCTAACTTAGTGAAAATGAATCAGAACCTGAAATTAGTGTGAATCAAATTATGAACGAAAGTTAACTAATGAAATAAATTACTAGATCTCATTTATTATCTAATTAAGCAAATGATACTGTGGTGTCCGAGCCAACTTTGATTTTAACAAATGTTTATGTAATAATTGCGCTTGAAAATTAAATCACTGTATTTATGCTAATTATAACATATTCAATTAATTCTGCGGTTCATTTCTTTTTCACTTCATCCTTCAAATGACGAAGCACACACGAAGCCGACGGATCACAATACAAGAGCGTCGCATAATGATGAGAATGTGAGAAACAGAATCACAAACTGTTGCAACCAAGAAATACATTGCTTGTTGCCTTCAATGTAGTCTCCAAACTGTTTATTCCATTTTTAAGCACTTTGAAGTTACAGGCAAGCTAGAAGCTTCTCATGCCGATAATAGTGTCAGAAAATTTGACTAAGCTGAGATTTTCGCGTTGTTAAATATCGCCAGAGCCATAGATTCGAAACTCGACGAATCATAGCTGAAAAATACTAAGCCCTTCGTGGAATTTCCATGTCTCTAACAACGGTATCTCGTCTCCTGGCCAAATTCAGTTTAAGCTTCTATGTTGCTAAGATAAAGCCAAAACTTACCGAAAAGCATAAATTGGAAAGTTTGAACTTTGCTCGAATGAACCTGAAACAACCAATTGAATATTGGAGAACTTTTTAGTATACCGATGAGTATCGCTCAAAATGCTATGCAAATCGAGCGAGTAGAGTGCTCAGAACACCTAAAGACGAGTGGAATCCGAAGTATTTTCTCGAAGTGTAAAATATGGACTGTTTTCGTGCATGATCTATAGTACGATTAGCTATAGATATAAGGGTCCATTATGGTTTATGCCGTGCGGTACGACCATGAATTCAATTGTCAATTCTTAAGTTCTCAGACAAGTTACACTTCCATCACTTAATAGCATAACTTGAAGTTGCAACAAGATAACGCCCCGACACATTTTAGTAAGTATATGAAAAACTTTTATACTGCTAACAACATTGAGCTCTATCGCTTTCCAGTAATGAGTCCAGACTTAAATCCACTTTTTCACTGCTGGAATCCACTGAAGTCAAACATTTCCCCTGAAGAATGTACCACATATGACTTATTAAATGAAGAAGTAAAGAGGGCGTTGGAGTAAATCTCGTTAGATATCATCAATCATTTGATTGACTCTATGCCCAAAAGGTTAGAAGAAGTAATAAAATAGAAAGGAGACGCTACTAAACATTGAGTTAATATATAGTTAAAATTAATACAAAAAATAGTTTTGAAATAGTTAGTATTTTTTGAAATCAAAGTTGGCTTGGCGACCACAGTATGTTTGATTTTGTACAACAATAATATCAATACGCACCACTGATTTTCAAAAAAATAAATAACGGTGTTTAAGTAACAAATAACTTGAATAAAACAATAGTTTCACAACTTAAATATAATAATGACAAGGCATTTTGTTAAAATAGAAATTTGATTGAACCAACGAAATGGCGTATTAATGGAAATATGTTAATAGACGAATTTTAAAATTAAATAGGAGTTGATGGTATTATAAGAACTCCTAATGGTATAGAAATTAAAGATTATAAAAAATATATAGTTGCAGATTTTTGGAGACGTTTACAAGAACAAGATCAAAAACTTAAAGAAAAAGGTTTAAATATCAATGATTTTCATGCCATTTATAAAGAAATTGATTAACTATAACAATAATCAAACATAAACAAATATACTATTTAGAAAAAACTTGGGAAAATTATCAAAGGGGCCAAACTTGGTCAAAATTTAGCAACTTCCGTATTAAGTTTTTAAGAAATATTGTAAGTAAAACATTTTACAGATTCTAGAAAAGAAAGCCGAATTGAGCAAGCACCATAGCGAACAGCGTCAATATCCTCATTAGAAATCAGTACTCCAAGAAGACAAGCTATTCTAGCTTCATAGTCAAGTGTTAAAGCTAAATCAACTTTGCGACTCCCTGAAATAAAGAAATAATTTGAAACTAAACCTATAAAACGAGAGCTTAACTTACTACGAGTAAGTGTGCTCGATAATTAACAGGAAGAATAGGTAAACTTAATATTCAAATGAAATTATTTATATTATGAATTAATCAACTCAGCTGCTTTCTTCTTCAGAGGAAGAGGAATCACCGAAGGCGAATCCAGCGACGATTTGTTCTTCTTCAGTCTTTTCCTTAGCTGGAGCTTCAGTAGCGGGAGCGGCAACAACTGCGGAGGCAGATGAGCCAGAACCAATTTGAGCTAAAAGTTCCAGTGGATTCTTGACCTTGAGGAATTCGGCGAAGACCTTTACCCATTGGGCATTGACCTTGATACCAGCGTCCTGGATGACCTTGGTGATGTTCTCAGCGGTCATTTCTTGTTTTGCGTCTGCGAGCACGAAGGCTGCGAGTGCGCATGCTTGATCACAGTTTACTTGAGCCATTGACGTGCAAAAGAAAAGGAGTGAGTTACCTTTATTTTTTAATTTTTATTTAGAATAATCATGCATAAGTATTGAAAACCACACCTAAGACAAATATGAAAAGCGAAAACTCTTGCCATTTTTGATATATGTATTAATAATTGTAATTATAATACTTTTGTAATGATTAAAACAATATTTTAATATTAATTTGTTAAAATTTTCAATTCGTAATATGAATATCTTTGCAACATTCGTTAATATTGTTAACTCATTACGTTATGTAAGCTGCAATATAATATTATTCAAAATATGAATATTATTTGTGTTCTTCAAGTAATAATAATTTCGAATACATAGTATTATAAGAGCAAGTGGTATAAGATCAGAAATGACTATATCACTATATTAAGTGTAAATAAGCTTATAAGTAAAATAATGTTTAAAGTATACCATTATTTAAAATCATAAAATCACATACCAAATCTTGTTTATTGTTATGCGTTCATTTGTTTTCTCTTTTACCTGAAATCTCAAATTGACCACTCCCGAATGCGAATCACGAAACTTCCGCGTACAAATTTACCACCAATAACTATCGCGAAGGCAAAATAGGTTCCTAAACTTGTTTTAAAAACGAACTTTGAAGAAACAAATACTTCCCAGTTCTCAATTCTGAGCGAATAATCAGATAACTGCGACATCGAAAGCCTCACCGACAGCTTCTCGTTCTCGAATTTAAACGAACTCAAGGAATATAATAACGACTTCAAAGTTGATTTTAGAGATAAAATGTTCGACTGAAAATTAAACAGTAGTAGTAATAGTGAGTTAAGTATAAAAATCTATGCATACCGCTAAAATAGATCAAAATACGATATTCAAAATACACGCTTAAATAACTGCAATCAATGATAATCATACAAACATATGGACACGAATGCGTCAAATCATCAATTATGATTCTAAATTTTTAATTCGAAGTTAAATAATTTGCTATGTTAATATGTTATATTTGTATAAGTTATAAGCTTAGCAGTTGAGTACAGCATGTTGGAGTTATTAATAATTGATGTGAAGTATCGATTTTCGCTATTAATCATAGAAAAATAAAATGATACCTAATCCAGTTACGTTTTCAGGCTAAGTGCTCGTTAAGTAGTTAGCCAAATGATTTAAGATATTGATAAATTATAATTTGCAGCCTTTAAATTAGCATTTTAATGACATCAAATGTTATAAATATATTTTTGAATTAGGCAACATTCTATAACACTATATAACCCCCGTGTTGGGATAATATAGTTTGAACGAAGGTTTTAACAATAGTATTTACTATGACATGTTATCTACTTACTGCTATTTCCTTTCATTGATTGAAGTGGAATATATTTCTAATGTAATAAATATAATTATAACATTCTTCTTGACTGTCATTTAGGAAACATAATAATTTAAATTTGAGAGGGAGAAATGAGAATATAGAGTTTCAAAAAATAAACTGCATTGTACTGTAAACGTATACGGGATGTAAGTAATAAAAGCAAAATAATTTATACAATACTATACTATTTAGGATCATATTTATCATATTAACGATCCTTTACTAGAAGTAGAGTTAATTCTATTGTTCCAGTCAAAATTTTAATAATTTAAAAGAATAAACATCTATAGGCAACCATCACTGACAACCTTCGTTGTTGTCTAACTTTTAGAAGAGCCTGATAACATTGTTTGCAAAGTTAACCTGATTAAACATAGACTTGCTCATATTTATGCTTTCCTTTTTAATATTATTAACTGCTTTCAAGTTATGGATTTTTCTTCTTATCTATCTTGCTTATATGTTGATCTGATCAATAGCGTCCATTCTGATTGCTAGCTTCATACTCTCAGCGGTAGGCTCTTATTGAGTACCAATATTATACGATTTGTAATTTTTGTGGGCTTGAATTTTGCTGAGGTCTTAAACAAAATTAGAATCTATATCTAGATCAGAAAGTGTTTTAATCTCGGCTAACGGTGACAAGCTGATTATCTTGTTATTGGCAAGACAAAGATATTTAATCTTTTATAAGAGTCTAATAATGGAAATCTCATATAACCCGCATCCATTCAGTGATAATTTTTTCATCCCTATCATGTATTACAAATCTTTAATGTTTTCTAATTCATTTTCGTCAAGTCCTAGCTCCTCCAAATTTAAATTCTTTAGCACTGACAAATTTCTAATATTGCAAGAGTTTAGCTGAAGAATTTTAAGTTTTGTAAAACAGCATATTGCAGTTATGTCGATTTAGTTATCTGAAATGTTCAGTTCTTCCAGATTCACTAAATATTTTAACGTAGACAAAGTACATAAATTACAATCTTTAAGATTTAAGCTGGTTAATTATATTAAGGTTGAGAGCGGTTCAACATCAGCTTTGTTGTGCGAGAGATCAAGGTGCTTCAAATTTACCAAAAATTTTATGAATGAAACATCTATTAATTAATTTTCAGCAAGGGTTAAACTTGTTAGCTGAGTACATTATTGTAGGTCTAACTGTTTAATCCCATTCCTAGACAAGTTTAGCTCCTTCAAGCTGTGTATTTTTAGCAGGGTTTCAAAGTTTGTAAGGTTAATGCAGGAAACATTCAATTTAACAAGCTTTTGCAGCTTCATCAGTGGGGATATATCAACGCCAGCGTTGTAAGAGACGTCCACGTCTTCTAAGTTTTTTAATTTGCCCAAAACGTCGATGTTCACAACATCGTTCCAAAACAATTTCAGTCTTTTAAGCTTGCTCAGGTTTTTCAAGGAGTCGATATCACCCTGTTTTGTTTCTGAAATATCAAGATCTTCCAAACTCAGAAGTTGCTCGAGAACAGACATGTCATCAATTCTGTTCATGTTCATATTCAATTTTTTGAGCTTTGGCATCGATTCGAGGAAGGAAATGTCGTCACAGTCGTTATTTGAGATGTCCAGCTCTCTAATGTGTGGAAAATCATCTCCGTTAAGTTCACACACCTCGTTTCCTGGTAAGTTGAGAACTTTAATATTTTCCAGTTAGAAACCTTCAACACTGCTTATTCCACATTCTTCAATAGTAAGCTCTCTTATCTGATCACTTTGCAGTTGCGGTTCGATGTTGTAGCAATTAGATAATTTGAGTTTGCTTACGTTCAGTTGTGAAATAAAATTTAAAGTTCGCAAATCTTCGTTATTATTTATTTGCAGTTCGTTGTTTTCAACGTCGTTCTGGTACTTTTCTATCATTTTCTCATCATATTCTGTCAAGTCAGAATCTGCGCTTTCCATCACTGGAGTGGATTAGATATAATACAATTCTGTTAATATAACAATAGTAATCAAATTAAATTTCAATCCATATCATAATTTCAATCCATAAATTTCAGTAATGTTTTCAGTTGAACTCATACTTAGTGAACAATTCTGAGCATCATAAGCATACATTAGTATTTTATGATAATAATATACAAAATCACAAAGTTTCAGATTAAATGTATTCAATCATCAATTATGATTCTAAATTTTTAATTCGAAGTTAAATAATTTGCTATGTTAATATGTTATATTTGTATAAGTTATAAGCTTAGCAGTTGAGTACAGAATGTTGGAGTTATTAATAATTGATGTGAAGTATCGATTTTCGCTATTAATCATAGAAAAATAAAATGATACCTAATCCAGTTACGTTTTCAGGCTAAGTGCTCGTTAAGTAGTTAGCCAAATGATTTAAGATATTGATAAATTATAATTTGCAGCCTTTAAATTAGCATTTTAATGACATCAAATGTTATAAATATATTTTTGAATTAGGCAACATTCTATAACACTATATAACCCCCGTGTTGGGATAATATAGTTTGAACGAAGGTTTTAACAATAGTATTTACTATGACATGTTATCTACTTACTGCTATTTCCTTTCATTGATTGAAGTGGAATATATTTCTAATGTAATAAATATAATTATAACATTCTTCTTGACTGTCATTTAGGAAACATAATAATTTAAATTTGAGAGGGAGAAATGAGAATATAGAGTTTCAAAAAATAAACTGCATTGTACTGTAAACGTATACGGGATGTAAGTAATAAAAGCAAAATAATTTATACAATACTATACTATTTAGGATCATATTTATCATATTAACGATCCTTTACTAGAAGTAGAGTTAATTCTATTGTTCCAGTCAAAATTTTAATAATTTAAAAGAATAAACATCTATAGGCAACCATCACTGACAACCTTCGTTGTTGTCTAACTTTTAGAAGAGCCTGATAACATTGTTTGCAAAGTTAACCTGATTAAACATAGACTTGCTCATATTTATGCTTTCCTTTTTAATATTATTAACTGCTTTCAAGTTATGGATTTTTCTTCTTATCTATCTTGCTTATATGTTGATCTGATCAATAGCGTCCATTCTGATTGCTAGCTTCATACTCTCAGCGGTAGGCTCTTATTGAGTACCAATATTATACGATTTGTAATTTTTGTGGGCTTGAATTTTGCTGAGGTCTTAAACAAAATTAGAATCTATATCTAGATCAGAAAGTGTTTTAATCTCGGCTAACGGTGACAAGCTGATTATCTTGTTATTGGCAAGACAAAGATATTTAATCTTTTATAAGAGTCTAATAATGGAAATCTCATATAACCCGCATCCATTCAGTGATAATTTTTTCATCCCTATCATGTATTACAAATCTTTAATGTTTTCTAATTCATTTTCGTCAAGTCCTAGCTCCTCCAAATTTAAATTCTTTAGCACTGACAAATTTCTAATATTGCAAGAGTTTAGCTGAAGAATTTTAAGTTTTGTAAAACAGCATATTGCAGTTATGTCGATTTAGTTATCTGAAATGTTCAGTTCTTCCAGATTCACTAAATATTTTAACGTAGACAAAGTACATAAATTACAATCTTTAAGATTTAAGCTGGTTAATTATATTAAGGTTGAGAGCGGTTCAACATCAGCTGTGTTGTGCGAGAGATCAAGGTGCTTCAAATTTACCAAAAATTTTATGAATGAAACATCTATTAATTAATTTTCAGCAAGGGTTAAACTTGTTAGCTGAGTACATTATTGTAGGTCTAACTGTTTAATCCCATTCCTAGACAAGTTTAGCTCCTTCAAGCTGTGTATTTTTAGCAGGGTTTCAAAGTTTGTAAGGTTAATGCAGGAAACATTCAATTTAACAAGCTTTTGCAGCTTCATCAGTGGGGATATATCAACGCCAGCGTTGTAAGAGACGTCCACGTCTTCTAAGTTTTTTAATTTGCCCAAAACGTCGATGTTCACAACATCGTTCCAAAACAATTTCAGTCTTTTAAGCTTGCTCAGGTTTTTCAAGGAGTCGATATCACCCTGTTTTGTTTCTGAAATATCAAGATCTTCCAAACTCAGAAGTTGCTCGAGAACAGACATGTCATCAATTCTGTTCATGTTCATATTCAATTTTTTGAGCTTTGGCATCGATTCAAGGAAGGAAATGTCATCACAGTCGTTATTTGAGATGTCCAGCTCTCTAATGTGTGGAAAATCATCTCCGTTAAGTTCACACACCTCGTTTCCTGGTAAGTTGAGAACTTTAATATTTTCCAGTTAGAAACCTTCAACACTGCTTATTCCACATTCTTCAATAGTAAGCTCTCTTATCTGATCGCTTTGCAGTTGCGGTTCGATGTTGTAGCAATTAGATAATTTGAGTTTGCTTACGTTCAGTTGTGAAATAAAATTTAAAGTTCGCAAATCTTCGTTATTATTTATTTGCAGTTCGTTGTTTTCAACGTCGTTCTGGTACTTTTCTATCGGTTGGGTTTGTGTGGGGTTTTTTTTTTTTTTTGGTTTTTGTTTTTGTTTGGTTTTTGTTTTGTTGTGTTGTTGTTGTGTTGGGTTCGTCTCAATAATTGTATTGTACTCTATTATGCTATATTGTTATGCCATTTATAGCCTTTAAGAATATTATTGAATATTAATAACACAAATAAATTCTGACGTTGAATACCTGATAATAATGTTAATATTATGGGGAAATATTAAAGCATATAATATTATAGTTAAATTAGACAATAAAACTCACGGATAACACATTTTAATGTTACTTTAGTGTTGTATACTACGAGCATACAAACGTGATCATTTTATGCTTATGATTTGTGTTTATCATTAGATGATACTCAGAACTAATTAAACTGTCCAATGTTGATTGAGCGTTTGATGAATAGTCAATTAATTCAGCTTTCAAATACTATTATTAGCATCAGATGTAATTTACATATTATTCATTAAATATAATTAGTTTTGTGGATGTAATGATGATCTATTTCAGTTATAAATTTTGTTGGTGCAATTTCATAAAGGTAATGGAGTGGAAAGTTCAATATATTTGTATATTATTTTATGGTAATTTTTCGTTTGCTTAATTTTGAGATGACTAGTTCCTATGTATTAAGCCTTTCCCAAAACTCTTTCTATCATTTTCTCATCATATTCTGTCAAGTCAGAATCTGCGCTTTCCATCACTGGAGTGGATTAGATATAATACAATTCTGTTAATATAACAATAGTAATCAAATTAAATTTCAATCCATATCATAATTTCAATCCATAAATTTCAGTAATGTTTTCAGTTGAACTCATACTTAGTGAACAATTCTGAGCATCATAAGCATACATTAGTATTTTATGATAATAATATACAAAATCACAAAGTTTCAGATTAAATGTATTCAATCATCAATTATGATTCTAAATTTTTAATTCGAAGTTAAATAATTTGCTATGTTAATATGTTATATTTGTATAAGTTATAAGCTTAGCAGTTGAGTACAGAATGTTGGAGTTATTAATAATTGATGTGAAGTATCGATTTTCGCTATTAATCATAGAAAAATATAATGATACCTAATCCAGTTACGTTTTCAGGCTAAGTGCTCGTTAAGTAGTTAGCCAAATGATTTAAGATATTGATAAATTATAATTTGCAGCCTTTAAATTAGCATTTTAATGACATCAAATGTTATAAATATATTTTTGAATTAGGCAACATTCTATAACACTATATAACCCCCGTGTTGGGATAATATAGTTTGAACGAAGGTTTTAACAATAGTATTTACTATGACATGTTATCTACTTACTGCTATTTCCTTTCATTGGTTGAAGTGGAATCATTATAACATTCCTTTTTATTATATGCAGTTCCGATTACTATTTACACTCCACAATGCGAATCACAAAGCAGTTGCGAACGAATTTGCCCCCAATTATGTTAAATAAAGCAAAACCCGTTCCTAAACTTGTTTTAAAAACGAACTTTGAGGAACCTAACACCTCCCAGTTCTCAATTCAGAGCGCGCAATCAATTGACAACGACATCGAAAGCCTCACGGACAGCTTCTCATTCACAAATTTACACGAGTTAAAAGAATGCAACAAAGACTTCAAAATTGATTTCAGAGATAAAATGTTTGACTGATTAAGTAAATATAGTGAGTAAAGAAAATA
The DNA here is from genome assembly GCA_963988835.1 of Hexamita inflata. NCBI lineage: Eukaryota > Fornicata > Diplomonadida > Hexamitidae > Hexamita > Hexamita inflata. Next base: position 19,392 of record CAXDID010000649.1, on the reverse strand, counting down.
ATTGAAAACAAAGAATATAACATTACTTTTAGCGTTATTATTTAAATATCAAGTCTTCAATTGTCGACGGAACTCAGTATTAAGAGAGTTACCGTTTTCAACTCCCTTATGTAGTTTATTGGTTATGTAGTTTTTTAATTATAGAATATTTTATAGTTTAACTTAATCAATATCAGCTCAATTACTTAATCTGCAAAGTGTATTATTAAAGATTTTAACTTTTTTGATTGTGAACATGAATCATTTCAAATAACTTAAATACTGTGTTTGTTGATTTCACTTATTATGAATAGAATGCGTGTATAGTATAATTTGTACTAAATTTTTGTTAGTCAGTATTTTTAGTGTAGATTATTATTTTGTGTGTTATCACTTATTAAAATTAATATAATAATAGTTAGAAATGTCAATTATTAATACTTCAATATAGTTCATCTGATCTTAAAAAATAACATACAATCATATTACATTTACAAGAAATTGTAAATTACTAATAATTTAATATCTGTACGGTGTAGTCACATAACTTCCACTTCGTAATACAATGTCAGATAACAATGTTTATAATACATTTACAGCTTGTATAAATGCTTGCTAAGATGGATAATGCGAAGAACAATCAATATGTAACACAGATGATTGTAGTTACAATTATTTATGTAAAGAATTAGTTGTAAATGATAATGTCCTTGTGTACGGATTATTTGTTATTCTCCAGCTATTTGTAATTGTTATATTTGTAAACTGTTGTTGTAAATAAAAATAATAAATATAACAACTTGAATAAAAATATAAATAAAGTAGAAAAGGAGCTAAATAAATAGTACTTTCAAATGGTTAATAAGGAACATTTATTCCTAAAAATAATAACTAATAACCAAATGGATATCTGTTAAAAAGTTCGAATTAAGTTTAAATCTATTAACCTATTCCTATTCAACCATAAGTTTATCAAGCTATTTAGTAACCAATAATGATGGCTCCTGTATTTCCAACATGTGCAGGTATAAGTTAATAACATTAACAATAAGTTGTTTGCTCGCCTCTTCCACCATTATTCACATAATCTAGATAATATGTTGTAACTTGTTAACCAATAATACCATAAATGCCTATTTTACCTCAGTGATTCTGCTTTATTTTTAGTTTGTGTATATTTATTAAAATATTTCACTCCGAATGAAAGGTCCTCCAAATCCGCTTTCAAAGTTAAAATTAAATGATGATCCGATACTTGTTGATAATGAGTTTTAAATGCTTCTTAGTGAGTGCGGTGAGCATTTATCTGCGTAGTTTTCAGAATTTCAGAAAAAAGCGATTCCTGTTATTTAGGAAAACTACATGCATCGTAATCTAATATTTTCAAAGTGCTTTTCAGAGATGGAAACGTACAAAAAGCTGCAGTAAGAAGCTCAGAGTGACATCAAGGTGTATTTTGAGAAGTATAAGGTGCTTGTGAAGAACGAAACGCTCAAGTACGGTCAGGAACTAAACACAAGTGACATAAATCTCCTTAAAGTCAAGAACAATGACAGAAACATCCTGACTGAAACTAAACAGCACATCTTGACCAGAAACTGAAGCATTATAAAACGCAACTAAAACAAATTGAGAAGAAACTTGAGCGGGATCAAGTCATGATCAGCCAACACGGGAACATGGACGACATCGCGGGTGCTGATTTCTTCGACAACTACGAGAAATCGCTGAAAACGCTGAACGGAATGAAAGACAAACTTGAGCTCATGAACAAATTCAAGGACGAGTGCATTCAGAAGCAAAACGAGATCCAACAGGTTATTGATAAGTGATATATATATATATATATATATGTAGAGCTTGTGTTTATATTAATGTGAAAATGAATATCATTCCATTTTTAGGCTGCTATTAAATATTATTATTATATATTATTATATATTGAGCCCGTTTTGAAAGTGAAAACACTGGTGTGCGAGAGCATAATTTCAAAAGTCTCTCACAGTCGTTCGTTTGTGCTGTCTCGAAGAAGTGAAATGAATATATATCAAAAGAAATAAATATAACAAATATGATACTATATAAGTTTTACTTCACTGTTGGAGCTGTATTTGGTCGAAAAGCGGAGCCTTGAGCGGAATCGGTTGAGGCATTTGTGGCATAGTTTGGAACTGTGAGTTTGAAAACACTTTGTCAGCAGCGCACTGGTAGATGGGCTGCGCCTATTGAAGTTCGACGAAATATCCTACTCTTCCATTTGACAACTACACCAATTAACCTGATTGTTGAATTCCAGTAACATTTGAAGAAATCAACTTTGTGTTCGATTGTCTTCTACGTTACTTTTTACATTAAATTTTCTTATTACAAAAGTAACATACGACTACTATTGCAACTATCAACGGAACTATTAATAAGAATAACAAATAATACGCCCAGTTACTTGAGTACGTTATATTGGTTGGGATATAATCAGGAACGAAAGGAGTCGTACTATTATCAGACACGACAACACATTTATAAAATATTTTCCAATATTCATAAACAATGTCATATTCGCTAGTTGTATCGCAATTTCCATTGGTACAATTAATATAACATTCAGCATAATCGGCATACATACCTGTCATCTGAAGTGAAATACGCTTAAAATATTATATAGATTTCATAACTAATAACTCAAAAATATAGAAAATGAAAATCACAAAATATCTAGTGAAAATATATGTAATTTTATTGTACTTTTTGAGTATATCAGTTCAATTAGATTTAAAATATTAGAAGTTTTTAGAAAAATAAATAATTAAAATAGAATTTTATTATAACAAATCAAGATGATATACTTAAGATTTATACACAAATTGATTTAGGTTTGTTTTACTAATCATACATTTATCACTTCAAATATCATACGAATATAGATGCGATGAAGTAAATATTAGTACGAATCACAAAAAGCGGCACATAATCACCTCATATTATCAGAACAACTTGTCGAGGCCTACCAGACACTCCAGTGCTACCAGGAGTAGATAGCTCTGGAAAACATGCAAGAGCTCATGTAGCACCCCTTCACGACTGCCAAACTAAACATCTCTGTGAAGCTGGGAAAGAGAACCACCTCGCTTCAGTACGCTGTCCAGATAAACACGGACGAAATCACAGACGTGTTCAAGAACCAGCAAGCGTACCTGTATCAGTACGGAGAAGACCTCGGCTACCAGATCATGTTCGAGTACGATTTCGAGGCGCTGAACACGGTCCTCCAAACCATCGACATGCTCACGTATGACTACGTGGAGCAGAAGCTTACCGGGTCTATATTAACATACAATGGATTTTCTAATTTGTTCATTACCAAAACTGTTAAGAGATTTATTTAGTCCGACACTTCAATATAGTTTTCGTGTAACGGATTATAGGGCCAGTAGAATACTTGTTTTTAAATGCTTTAAAACGATTATACGGCTGCGTATGAAGTTCCTGTTTATAATCTATATTTGTAGTTTTATCGGAACGAAAAATTAATTTACGTGTTAAAAGCTGCAAACTGCGTTTCTCGGTACACTTGTTGGAAACATGGAGTCGCAATTTTGAGATAGTCTGGTTTATACTTAGAGTTAACAAGAAACAACGTCTGTGACTCCTATGACTAATATGACGACTATACAAACGTTTCCGTTCAGCTTAAAATTTCTTTTAACAATGATATCCATTCATATCCTACTCATCTCCAGTTAAATAATTCAAAGAACATAAATTAATTCAACTGGTCATATTAGTAATTGAATTTAACGTTAAACTCCACATTTAATTTTTAGTTTCAGTTTTAAACGGGCAGTTCATTTACAAATTTATTATACCTAAGGTTTTAGACAGAAGAACCTCACACAACTACATTTATTTAAGTTCTCTTGTAGTTCTGAGTTCTATTTTAATCGCAGTTTTGAAGTGGAAGTAATCGCAACAAATAATACAATAAAACGGTGGGAAAGTTCGAGATAAAATTCCGGATGATGAAAAAATGCTCCTCAAATTGAAAGAAAAAGTTCAGAAAGCACATTAGTTTGAATGACTTGGGAAAAGAGAAAAATTCATTATTATATCAAAAAATATTAATTATAGAGTGATGATTTATATTTCGTATAATTAATCTTTAAAGGACCATAGGGGGTTTTCGAAAAATTTAAATAGAATGTAGAGCAAAATAAATATGATATATGTATTAGTGAGAGGTTGTATATAATTTCACTCCATATCCAGCAAATCCAGAGTCGAAATTAAGAACACTCAAATTATGAACAACTAGGATACTACAAGCATTTATAAAATGAAGCCATAAATATTGTTGATAATTTATAGTATGAATATTTACAGTACAGACTAACTGAATCTATTAAATCTAACTTAGGTGTATATTAATAGTTTATAACAAAAACAGAATCTAAATTTAACAAAAATTAACGATCAATTAAATTCTCGTGTGGATAAATGAAAGGAGAATAGTTAAAAACTTGCAATGAAATGTATTATAATGATTACTTTACCTACTATACAAATACTACATATAATTTAGATATAATGTTCTATAACACTAAAATTAACTAGTTTATCTTATCAAAGCTTATAACTGTCGGCCAAGATACACTTGTTGGAATTATGGTGTTGCTGTTTTTAGCAAGTAATAATTAACTTTATAATTAAGTAGAAATAATTATTGTGATAACTATAACGAGTATTATGATTGTAGTAATATTCCAACTAAAATCAAAATTTACAACAAATATTATGAACTGGAATAAGAAATATAATAAAATATCTCGGACGCAACAAGTAGAAACTAGTTCAATATTTCTTGTGAACTAATAGATTGTTCCAAATTGAACCAAGATTCAATTATCTATTTAGAAATGTATGTTTCATACTTTTATGAATCGTTTTATATTACTAAAATTAATGATTTAAGATATAAACTGTCAGTTACTCAATATAGTGGAATAATAAGTGGAGCTATTTTACTGTTTATAATATTCATTGTTGCTTTAAGATAATGCTTTAAATCTTATTTAACAATACAAAAATATTTAGGAACATAACATAACAGACTTGGTGATAACAAATATATGTAGAAATACGAATGATTTGGAAAATATAATTAACTAATATCCTACTAATTTTAAGAAATTATTTCATGACTTTATACCTATTTTGCACACTAATTTTAACACGATTTGATGAATGATAAATTTTAATACATAATTTCACTCCCAAGTTGAAAATGTCAAAAGCAATGGTATTGATCTATTAATTTTAATGATAAAATACATTTTACGAATTATGAATCACTGGATCGTGTAACAGAGCCCATCTTCTTTGAATTCGGAGCCCGTGCAGCTACAGTTACTTCCGAAAACGGGCTCCTACGGAGTTTAGCTGAAGCCGAAGTAACGCAGGTTGTCGATGACCCACTGCGTCTGTGCAATCTTGAAGAGTCCGCAGCTGCTCGTGTTTTCTCTCGCGGCCAAGCCGAAGTAGAGCGTATGGATCTCGAGCCCGCCGTAGCTGTTCTCGATCATGCCGATTACGTTTTCGGCAGTTATCACGCCGCTCATCCTTGTGTTTTAGATTTTGCATGAGTCTGAAACGCTTTTTGCCAGTCCGAAGGCGTTGCCGGCTGCAACCTGGAAGCTGAAGTTAGAACCGTCGATGGTCAGTGAGTCGACCTGCTTGGTCATACCCACGAAGAGAGCCGTTTGCGAACTTACAGCGTACGTGAAAGCGATGCTGAATAGATGAACTTCACTGGCAGAGTGGCAGACTCCGAAGAAGGAGTCAGAGCGCCCGACCATTGATACTGAAACGGTCGAGTGCGAGATATTTGCTTTCAGGGCCAAGTCAGAGTCCACTAGGCCGAACGCAGAATCCTCGCTTCTGGAAACGAGGTGGAGGTCCAGCTGCATTTTCTCGACGAACAACATGAAGTCAGTCAATACCGACCGGAGTTTGTACCCGATGCAGAACTGGTCGTACCTAGCTGAGATGTTGATCTGGCTAAATCTGATACTCAGCTCTCCGAATATCTGGAGCCCGGCGGCCAAAACAGCGGTGATGCTCACGTTGACCTCGCTCTGGACCACATTCAGAGAGCCCATGGAGTTCATGGAGTAGACGCTCATCCCTGGCGAGTTCTGGACGTGGCCCTCGATTCTGACGGACGCCATCTTCTTCGCTTGCAAAAAGAGACTAGCGTAGAAGGGCCCGTCGGACGCAAAAGAGATGAAGCTGTCAACAACACGGTTCGCCTGGCTCCCTCTGAAGCAGAACACAAACTTTGCCCCATTTCTGAATATAGCGCTGGAGCATGTGGCTGAGACGCAGTCGGTCTGGTCATGGTTAGGGGCTGTGCCGGCCGGACATGGAGAGCATTAGATCGCCCCCTCGAGGAAGACCTAATAGACCGAACAGCTGGAGAGGCACTGGGTCCCGTCCGAAGACACCTTCAAGGAACAAGAACAAGACGCGCCCTGTTGGACGAAAGACTGGTGGCAGGAGCAATCCGGGAAAACTCCTACTACGCCGAAGCCAGAGGAGCACGCGCAGGAAGAGGAGGCCCAGACGCCGAGCTGGGTCTGGTTGTTGCACAGGAGGCACCTGGCGCCGGAAGGGTATGCGAACTCGGCCATGCACGAAGAGACGCAGAAGGTCCCTGCTACGTTCAGGAATCCAGAGCCGCACGAAGTGGGGGAAACGCAGGCGTTTTTATTCACGTTCGGAACAAAACCGCCAGTACAAGTCTGGCACAGCTTCGGGTTGGAGATCTGGGTCGGAGGACAAAAAGCTATACAATTCTGTTGATCCGACGAAATCTTAATAGGACAGAAAACGCACTGCCTGTACACGTTCGTGATCGCTTCAAGTGAGAGACAACTAATGACGCAGTAGGTGCCAGCGGTGTTCAAGAACTCGGAGTAGCAGGTACGCGGCACGCACAGATCCTTGGCCGAGTTTGGAACTAGATTCGTGCCGCAAGTCGAGCATTGCATGGAGCTGGAATTCGAGAGCTGGTCTGCCGGACAATAAGAGACGCAGCCGACCCCGTCCGCCGCCTTCATCAGAAGGCAAACGCAGGTTGAACCCTGAACGACGTAGTTGGAATAGCACTGACAGTTCGGGAAGGAGTAGCTCGGATTGGCTGTCGAGACACGCAGGTTTAAGATAGCAGATGACCAAGAGGGTTAATGACAGCGCACTGCTGGCACCTTCTGTTCGCGTCTGGGTAGCCGGCCACGCAGCTCGATATGCAGAACGTGCCTTCATAGTTCAGATAACCGGCGTCCTGGCAATTGCTTCCCACACACCTAATTTTGTCGACACTTGGGTAATTTGCGCCGGAGCACGACATGCATCTTTACAAAGTGCTATATATGAATACTATTTTGGATTACATTCAGTAACACAGGTTGAAAAGTCTGACGAAATAAATAGACCGACCGGGCAAACACACATTCCTGATTCTGCTATAAAATTGGATTTGCAAACGCAACTAGGAAATATACCATTAGTTCCTGAACCGCAAATACATTCAGTATCAGAATATAAACTCAAAGAGTTTATAGACGAGCAGCCAACGCATATAGTTTTTTCTATGTTTTGAACTTATGGATTTAAACAAGTAGTACAGGAACACGGTAAAGAAGGACCCAAACAACCTTGACCGTCAGGGCATATCGCGCTGCAACCTGAAGATGAACTTCTTTAAGTACATGTGCATTTACCAACTCCTGGGGTGTACCCTGATTTACACACACAATAAGGAAATGAGTTATCCGTTCCATACACACAACTACAAGCATAAATTGTTTCATTATAAAACGAAAAAGAGTTAACATTAGAGCAGGTAACACATTTCTGTTGAGCCGTATCTTGGAGTAATGGAAGTAAGCACTGCTCACAAGCACAAGGTGTTATTGAACAGCCCATCCCAATCGGGCATGTTGAACTGCACCCTGCTGACGAACTTCTTAAGTCACAAGAGCAAACTCCAGCTCCTGGAGTGAAACTAGATTTACAGGCGCAATTTGGGAATGAGTTATCAGTTCCCAAAATACAACTACAAGCAGAAATTATTCATTATAATAAGAATAAGCGTTAATATCAGCACAGTTAACACACTTTTACTAAGCTGCATCTTAAACCAAAGAATCAGAACATGGTGCGCAATTACATGGCATAGTTGTACAACCATAACCTACAGGGCATGTTGTAGCGCAATTATTACCATTTGAATCATAACGTTTTTCGCATACACACGTGAATCTACCAGAGCCGTTTACGATTAAGTACGTACTAAACTCATTCTCACAAATACAAGAACCGGCTGTAGCAGTCTCTTTATTATTGCATCTTCTCTATGATTTGATTATAATTCCATTATTTTGTGAACAAGATGGATTTTAAACATCTAAAACGTTCTCGGAATAACCTATTTTGCAAACACAATTGGGGAAAATTCCTTCAGTCCCAGAACCACATTAACAAGTTTTTGAAGACTCATTGAAAGCACTCAGTTTATCAACTGATTAACATTTTACACAAATCTACTTCTCAAGATTTTAAACTTTTGGAAAGATACACTTTTAGCAAGTGCATGGTAGTTCTGAACATCCTTGATTCTCTGGACATATTAGTGCGCAATCTGAATCTGATAAACGTTAATTACAAACACAACGATAAAATATTTCAGTTGATTGACTTGATGATTGCTATTGTCTTTCGTAGTTCTTAGGGCAATCACATGTTAAATTTTGGTTAAAATCTCTATTAATTAAGCAAGAAGTCTCATTAATTTACAGAGTATCTTAATGTAATACTTAAATTAAATATAACATCTAGAGATGTGAAAATAATAATATAAATATATAATAATATATTTAATATGGAATTATAATGAAAAGATCATGAAAAAGATAATACTTTTGTAATAATTCATGTTTTATTATTAATTACAAAGATACCACTAAAGAATAAAAGAAGAGAATTGATTTATGATTTTATACTCATTCATAATTTTGTTAATCCATTATTTCCGAAAACATGAATTTTATAAAAAATTATATATTTTCCCCTTATAAGTAATTTCATATATTATAATGATAAAATAATTTTTATGAAACATAAATTATTTTAAAAATATTAACTATGTAAATTTCTATCAATTAAATATTCTATACAATTTTATTTCTTAAATCAGTTGTGTGAAAAGTGGTGGGGCAAGTTAATGTTACTCGTTCAAGAAAGAGAGTGAAGTGGTTTATATTTCCAAAAGTCCTGTCTTTTCAACGTATATTTTTGGTTACAAGATTATAAATTCATAACCTCACTCAGAAATGCGTCGCATTTTCGCAATAAGGGGATAAGTCAACTTGCTTAAGGGCTCAACTTCCTTGTAAGCAAATGACTAAATATTATGCGTTATAACCGTTTTTTGACTATATACCCTTCAAATTCAATATTATTTTTGGATATATTTTATATATAAATGTTATAGATTATAAAATAAATACAATTGTAAAATACATTTATGAGATAATAAATGGACAACCTGGAGGTGCAAACGGACACAATCATGATTTTATTATACTCCAAACGTTATTAAATAACTTCGCAGTATATTAGTTGAATGACGCTTTGAATTGTAAAATTACTACATTATTTGTAAGTAATGATGTTAAATATATTATACATAAATATATTATATTATATAGCTCAATGTTGAACTGATTGATAAAAATTGAGATTATATCTGTCTCATCTACTTCATATATATGTACGATTTCAAAGCAGTTCGTGGCCGGCGGAAAGTGAGCTAATTCTAATTCATTTTCTTTACATTACTACCAGTCTTTATCAAACGCATTCTTCAGTAAAAAGGACGCTTTGCGGTTGTTTCATAAATGCAGTAAGTGCAGCTATTTAAGAATAAGTAGATATACGTTTTAGCATTGTTATTATTTAAGAAGATTAGTTTAAGGTAACGTTATTGATCTTTATTGTGTAACTTAGTTTAAATTTGTGGATTGACACGATTTACGAGATGAAGATGGAATGATTAAATTGAGCTTTAGATCTGATGATAAGGTTACAATTAAGTGAGTCATTTTATTATACTCCAATTATAAGAAGTAAGAAAATGAATGAAACAAGATAAATTTCTTTATAATTATTTACAATCGAAAATATATTGTTTAATAGCTAAATGTTATATTTTCACACCACAGTTATGGAAGAATTGGAATACCGCCAAAGAACATCACTTGAAGATTTCTAGCATAAGTTCATAAATGTTATATTATGTGGATTGATGAAGTTTGATGACGAATTTGGCAATACGATGATAGATTTCGTGAACAATGTTTAGTCCATAGTTGAGAATCATCCGTTGTATGTAATGATGGAAACTGCGCTTAATTGCAATGCGATGACGGATCATTTGGAGCCGAAGAACGTGTATCCGCTGTATTAGACTGAGATTCGCCAGACTTTGCAGAAGTTGATGGACAAGAACTCGGTTTTCGTGCAGTAACAGAGGGATATAATAATTGGCATTATGAAGCACTTCATTTCCGAGGTGTTCGAGAACATTCAAGTCGTGACGTCCCATTTGCAGAAGTACGAGGCCTTCATCGCTTCAATGGAGCGTCTTCACAAAGATTTAAACGCTGAAGCTCTAAATTAACTAAAACAACTTAGAAGAGAGATCTTAGCTGTGCACAGCCAGTTAACTCAGAAGTCAAGATTCGGGATCATTTACAAACCCGACGGGAGCGCGAAGGACCCGTGGGGCGTTTTAACGATAACAAACGCCCCCGACGTTAAAATGTTCAAAAACGATAAGGAAGAACCCGAATTCCTGATGCAATAAAACGCTCAATTGAAATTAATGCTCAAAAACATAAATAACGAGCACTACAGCGAACGGGAAGTGATGGGCTAGCGCATTGAAGACCTCGAATTACACGTGAAAAATCTCTCCTACAGACCACAAATGGACAACCTGGAAGTGCAAACGGACCCAATCAAGATCAAACCGATTTTTAAAGCGGATAAATAAGTGGAGTGCATTCCAGAGGAAATAGTCACGCACAATATGCCAATATAAACCGACGAGTGGTTCCCGCCTGTGAAAACAGTTGAAGTCGAGAAAATAATAGAAAAAACAGTCGTTGTCGAAAAAATAGTCGAAGTCATCAAAGAAGTGATCAAAGAAGTGCCTAAATCAACCGTTGACCAGGCTGAACTAAACAAACTAGCTTTACAACGCGAAATTGACGAAATGAACAAAAACAAACTCAAGAAATAACAACAAAGCAAAAAGGAAGAAAACCTATTCAAACCACTAGTTGTAGACCAAAAGCCAGAAATGGCTGTCGTTGACATGAACACAAACCAAACAACTGAAGTCGAAATTTAAACTGATGAAGATATTATTATATAAGCAATTAAATTGCAGGAAGAACGCGTTCAAATGCAATTAGAAATGCAATAAATGCAATACGAACTTGAAAAAATGGAAAAGGAAACACTTAAACGAATGGATGTCAGAGATGTTGGTATCTAATATTATTAGTTATGGGTTCCAGGAGCAGAAAAATAGAAACCAGAATAAGAAATTGAAGTTATAGACTATAAAGAATTGAAAGAGTTCATTTAAATGGAAAAAGAAAATCACTTTAACAATATTCCAATCAATGAAAATATTTCAAATAAAATAAACTTTTCAGAAAAATTTGAGTAACAAAACTAACTTGACGAATTAAATTATATTGATACATTTAAATATGCAGATGTTCACTCTATGGGATTAAATAGTACATAAAAGGTTCATTTCGGAGTATAAGCTGTTATTGAAGATATTTAGAAAGATGTTAATAAGTAACAAACAAATTAAAATTCATCACTAAAAAATAATAGTAGTTCAACAAAGATCACATCGAATCTAAATAATAACAGCTAAAGTAAATAGAATAATAATAAAACTAAAGACAGTAAATAAGATAATACTAAAGAAGATATTTCGAAAGTAAAGAAGTTATCAGAGCAAGGTAAAAGAGAGCCAAACAAACAATCTGCCATAGAATCATAAAAATCAAATACAACTGTTTCAACTAAACTCAAATCCGCTTCCAATAATTTACCTTAAACTAACAATCAATCTAAACAAGAAAATACTATTCAGAGCAACGAAATATAATAAACACAATAAGCAGTAATTTAAGTTTAAACTATAGATAACTCAACATAAACTTTAGATTTCACAAAGTAGTTGAGTATTGACGAGTTAGTGGCTAAATATGAGAAAACTGATAAATTAGGTGAAAGTATAAACACAAACCCGATAAGCTATATTGACGAGTAGATCCAAGTTATAATTGAAACAGAATAAGCAGAGCAGTAAACAGATTAATATGAACCTAAAGTAGTTGAAAATATAATCATAAATTCAATTGTACCTGAAAAAGTAACTCAATACGACTTTTGTGAACAATCACAGCCAACCTGCAAAGAGGCTAAAGTGCAAACTGAAACTATTTACAGCGATGAAAGCTCAGAAATTGTTGAAATAGAACCTGAACCCATTAAAAACCCTTAGAACTCGGCTTAAATATATTAGCTGTAAACACAAGAAACAGCTGTTTAATATATTTTAGAACCAACTTTGACAGAAGAACAGCAAACAGAATCAAATAATTTGGTTCTCGCTCAAAAATTCTACATTCAGCTCAATAGTTACCCCATTTTATGTAATAAATGTTAAAAGTGTATCGCACTTGTTGAAAACGAAAAAGAACTCATAAATGATAAACTCTCACATTAAGTCGTTAGTTATCAATAATTCTTGAATTTAAGAACGTAATAACTACGCAGCGCAAAAGTACAAACTGGAGAAAATGATTTTAAACACTCACATGCATAATTAGAATAAATATAATAAACAGAAACGTAGCAGTAAAATTATAATATTGATTAAGAGTAAACTTATACAGAAAGACAATTAGAACCGAAAACAACTGATGTTGTACAATAAAATTAAATGTAATAGGCAAACAAATAACCTCACTCATCTCAATCATTACAACAAATATCATCTCAATAAAGCACAATATAGATGCAAAATGATGACTTGAAAACAAATGAAACAAAGGATTCGAGAAACTAAGAATCTCCTGAAAACCCAAAACCGAATAATATAATGTAACAAAAAGAATAATTTAGCCTTACATCAAGTATTATGTCATAAATGTAAAATACTAAAACAAAACAAACTGTAACAAACTAAGAATAAGTATCTAAAAAAGTTATGAACATTCCAGTTTTAACATAAAATTCTCCTGTTCAGTAATTATCATAAGACTAAAACATAAACAAAATATAATAACAAAGCGAAATTTCAAAAACAGAACATTCTGATTAAGTTGTGAAATCAGAGATCACCAGTTAAATTAATTAACTTGAAGAATTGTAAAACTCCAGTCAACCTCAAAATTAACAAATTGAAAAACTAGTTAACAAAAGTGAAGAAGAATCATTAAAACAATAATAAGAATTAAATATGTCTTATAATTCATCTTAGGATAAATTTTAATCCATTGAAAGTTTTGCCGCTTCCTCAACCTAATACAATGGATAATAAAACGCAAAAGTCAAAGAAGGCAATTAAAAGTAAATACCCACAAATCCTAAATAACTATAAAAATCTCCATAAAATATTCAGGGGTCAAATAAGTATATAGAAAAGCTAGAAAATAGGTAATAGTTAACTAATTCAGTTAAATAATAAGCACAATAAGTAAATAAAAGCATAAATGCGTTCTTAAAATAAGATAACAACATGTCTGTCAATAGTAATTTAGAAGAGTCTAGAAATATGTTAAATAGCTCAAGCAAAGATAATAATACTAATATTAATATTAGTTAAAATAAACCAAGGTTATAACAAGGATCGTTGTCTATTTCACCAAGAAAGGTTGAAAGCCGATAGATCTAGCACGATGCTTTGTTTTCTCCAGATATTTAAGTGTAAAACAAATCTGTTGATGATAAGCAGTAGAGTTTCTTTATGTCTTCTTCTCGAATTCCATAAGTGTCAAATGTATCTGAAAGTTAAATGAAGAAAGTTTTGCAGTCAGTTACAAAAGCGCCACTTCCATCAAGAGGAGTACCATAACTGCTATAAAATTCCAGTAACAGAAGTTAACTTCCGGATAAGCAGTATTAGCAAATATTATTCAGTAATACAAGTTTGGCGAGCAATACAGTTTCATTCGATAATGTATTGAATAACTTGCAAACTTCTTCAGTGGAGGATGATTAATTGTACAAAAAGTTGCAAACACGCGAGGTTAGTAAAATCAAGGCAACTAATCTGAGTAATGGAACAGCTGAATTGTTGGATTTGACTTCTGGCTAGAGAATGCTTATTAATCAGCACATCGCCGACAATCAGCTAATTATCTGTGGCCACGCTATAAATCTGCAAACGCTCAAAATATCTGATAATCACAAGCTCGTTGACCAGGTTGGCAACGTAATCGACTAAACGGGTCAGGTGTACGACAAAAACGGGTAAGAAGTCCTAGATTACAAGCGCTCGTTAATAATCACGTACAAATCAAAACTACAGTTGACCAAGAACGCATTCGACCAGCGCCTTGGTCAGTCAACCGGCACCTACTTCAACAACCTCTACTCCAGAATGAATTAGCTAAGCTACAATCAGCAGTTGTACATGTCCAGCTACCAAAAGAAGGAGCAGGAGCTCGTTATGAAGATGCGGAGGGCCAGAATCGGTTCGAACATCGTTAATCAGTTCAGTGAGTTCACTTTCATGGTCACCCCTCTGTCAAAACAAGCCGAGGAAAACTTTGAGCAGTAAACGATGAAGCAAAACCTCCCGAACATCTCTAGCAGGTTCGGGTTCAGGCACGGATTCTAACGGAAATAAATGCCCATGAAAACGACCCGGGCGGGTGTTGGACTGTTCGTCAAAGGGACTTAGAAGTGAATGTTTGTTTTAGTTCAAAGGACGTTTCATAATAGTCGCATTTTCGCTTATAAGAGGGTTGAATTTGGTAATTCACTTATAAGTGAAAAGGAAATGCATGTTATATTCAAAATTATGAAGATTGGTATAAATAAAATAACTCACTTAGTTAAAACAAATTAAAGTTAATTACAGGTGATTTTATGTGATTATATAAATTAAAATTAGAAATAAAATGACTCACTTAACTGTAACCTTATCATCAGTACTAAGGCTCAATTAAATCATTCCATCTTCATCTTGTAAATCGTGACAATCCACAAATCCAAACTTAGTTACACAAAAACTCTAAATAGCCTCCTCAGACAACCTAAGTTAGTTCGGCACTTGAACTAACATTATTGACCTCGGAAGTTATCTTTGTAACTATTGTTTGGATGACTGGTATGAATCTTGGGATTAGCACACGTGATGGTATATAGAATTTGAACCAAATTGGAAACTACTTCGTTGAAATAAATAAATAGTACAATAATATTTTGATGAAATAACAATTGAATACTTTCATGTCATTAAAGCACAGATATGTTATTTAACTATCTTTTGTGTGCTTTATAATTCATATCAAGTCAATATATCTATCAATTATAATATTCAATTTGATATACTCAATCAAGTATTACATTAAATTATCATAACAAATGTTGTGAATAAGTTTATACGTAAATTTACGGTGTGTGATACATTTATCTTCATGAATTAACAAATCAAAAGTTTGTTAATGTATTACACTAACAAGAAATCAATACTATGTATCATCATTTTTAACGCTTATCGAATATAATAATATATAACACACCACAAATAATGAACCACACAATAATTACCAATTTAATTACCTTCAGAATATAATATTTTCTTATATTCTACGCACTACTTTGCATTATATAAATATAATACACTTACTAATAGCAAATAGCTTAATACAATGCCAGAATTATTAATTTAGCTGTAAAATCTATACGTTCATATTGTGCTTTTTGGACTTTATTCAAAATGACACAACGCAAATATAAATCAAATAGAACGTACTACATAAGGTAACTAAGAAATATAATGATCAATGTTGAATTACTTTTTTAGTTGTTATTTAATGTTCCTAATAAATATTAAAGAGTATATGGAACTATTTTTGATCAACATTTTACATGTATTTTTGGATACTTTGGAGCCTATACATCAAGTTCTATATAAGAATTAATTATATTTGTTTCTAAATGTAATATATTTTATGTACTTTTAGTATATCAGTATCATTAGTCACTAAAATTTGCTTTCATAGGCGCGTTAACATCTGTATTTATGATAGTACATTATTATCATACCAATGACTAAAAACAACCTTAAATTCAAGCTTAATAAATATAATAATTGTAAATAGGACTTGAAACTATGTTTTAAAAACATTTCTAACAATAGATATGTTAAGTAAATACATTGGAAAGTTATGAAAGTGTTGTTGGTTCTATAAGAATTAATATACAAAATATAATTTAAAATTAGGTAATATTTTCACGTATGTTTGAGCAATTATGTTTATCATATAATTTTTAGATCTTCGAAGTATCTTCTAATTTGATTATATTTGGAGCAAATGTGACTAAATCCAAATAGCAATAATTAGATGAATGTATACAAGTGTGCTACATTGCGGAGCTTATAGCTAAATAACTTAATATTATTATAAGCGCTGGAATATCAACAGGAATTATACAATAAACAAAATATATTTTTGGTAACAACTAGTTAATAATATAGCAAGGCGATGCGCTTCAAAAATCAGATTTGTTGTCTAAACATTCATTTGATGAGGTAATGATAGATATTCACGAATTTTATTAACATAATACTAAAGTCATTAAACCGATAAAACTTAATATGTATGAACCAGGTTATATATATATTCTTAACGAAAAATCAATTTAGTATAACGGTTCATAACTTAAGGCTACTATAATATAAATTAATACGTAAATGTGTAAATAAATTGATAAATATCTTGGGAATTCTTTAAATTATTCAGAAAATTTAATCGAAAATGTTTAAGAAATCTCTGAAAGTGATTTAGATGTTCATATGATAAGTAATGACTTGTTGTCTTAACCAACTAGTCCAACTAAACATAGCAGTGTATTATAAGGAATTAATGAAACTTATTAATCCAATTAAACAATTCATAACACAACAATTTAAGATTATATAGTTGACTATAAAACGTGTAAAAATTAAAATACAATTTAAATCGTCGCTAGGTATATAAGAAGAATGTTAAACATTTCGAAAAAATTAAATAATCTAATTAGATCGAAATAACAATTTTAATCATATTATTAACATCTATCAATGTATAAAAACTACATTATATCTTTTATACACAGTATTAGTATATTTTTCGCTTACTGTGGAAACGTAGAAATGACATTCGAACGCATTTAGAATCAGTTCATATTTAATTATTTTCCAAATTATTATCTATTAAGAAATTGATTTAAATAATTAAAATTCTATTCGCTGTAGACTTTTGCTTCAAAGCCTTAAGTACTATAATTGTATTTTTAATGCTTTTCAATAACAAAACCAAACATAAATTAAAAAGATATTATATTTTAATTGATTCAATAATCGAAAATACAACATTTATAGTTAGCTTACTAAGTTATATTATTAATTAATTAAACCTGGAGTCAATATTATAACAACTAAATACTTATTAGGAAGCAAAATTTTAATAGAATCATATTGTTACACGGTACGCTATTGCTCATGCTACGTTAATAGTTATGTTTTCTTCTGTTAATCTTACAACGATGTTAGATGTTACTTTATAAAGTCCATTTACTTTATCAAGAAATATTAAAATAATTTTAGTTCTGGAAATAATAAACTTTATAAAATTATACCAAATAAATAAGTGGTATTCGTTTATGTTCACTTTCTCTTAATTATCATAAGTTCCTTGGTTGATGCATTAATTTTCGATTTCAATTGATAATATAGGATAATAAATAAATATCGCTGAATATGTGAAAAAATAGAAAATAATATTATAAAGGCGAAGAAGTACTTTAGATGTTGAATGCGAACTACTAATGTTATCTGAAAATTAGCCAATACTAATTAGTGAGATAGTAGGAGATTAAACGGTTTCATATTGTTAAATTGATTTTAAGTCTGCAATAGTTGATAAATATGTAAAGCAATTATATTATTTGAAATAAAAATAGGATTCAAATCAAAGATTTCCCATTATATAAATGAAAGACAGTTATATCTTCAGAGTAAATTGGGTTTTTGAGTCAGTTGATGATATAAATAATATTTTACAGAATATTAATTAATAATTCGAGGAAATTTAGGGTTTAAATTTATCATTGATTAATATTAAATAATACTCTTCTAAATGGGTGTGCTATAGCACTCAATCAATAAACATAAACCTCGTTTTAACCAAACTCCTTTCACTACTTTAAAAAGACATTGGAGTTGTTCTATCAAACGGCGACTTGAAGGCGATTCCACTCTGCTTCAATAACGTTCACTGCGATGTGATCGGAGAGGCGGCTGATGAACTTGAGGAACTGGAATCCATTCAGAGCAAAATTTTGGTTTCAAAGAAATTCTGGGAGAAAGTTCTTCAAGAAAAAGAAATTATTCAATGCTAAAAACAGTATTCGAGGCTCGGAACTTTGGTTGAGCTGTGGTGAAGTCACTTTAAATAATTTTATCTGTTTTACTCATAACATTTTGTTCAAAGATTTAATAAACATCGATAAAACTGTTTTGTTTATGTTCTATGATAGAGCATTAATAGAGCTAATACGAACATCCATACCTTGTAGGGTATACCTGCGTATAACATAATCGAAATTTTAGAATGAAAATCAAATAAATGACTCATTTGTGATGTGTAGTTAAATAAATAATATTATAGTTATTTCTAGATTTTAGAGAATCATGTAGGCATTTTGAATAAAGAGCTATTAAAATAGAATTTTCCACTCATAAAGAAATCAAAACTCTTCAGTTATTGTTATTGATTGTCGATATGTGTTAATGCAAATATATCTATAAACATAGACTTTAAACTTCTGATAAACGTGGATTGTCGTTAAACAGCGCATTGTCTAAATTAAACAAACTACTTAGAATAATCTACACTTTTTATTGTTTTCAAAGATATCTGCTCTCCTAACATTATATGTTGTTATTTCGATTACTTTAAACTAATATAATATACAAATTTTCACAAAAACCCATCATATTATTTTTTCATTCTTAAATTCAAACAAATCCTTAAAAAAGTTTCGATAATA